>VZQC01009846.1:361460-443507 GCA_009823505.1 Rhizomys pruinosus
CTCTCAACCGCTAGGCCATCTCTCCACACTGATTTTAAATTTAAATGTCCATGTGATTATTCAATTCTCTGAGTTTGGTCTCTCACAATAAAAAGGCAATGAATTGCTCCTAAGCAAAAAATGCGGGCCTGGGCTCGTAGCCAGTGGAGACGCTGAGGGTCATGGGTTGGTTTTCACTGACTTCTAGCTCCATTTATAAGATGTGTCAGCCAACAACTCTGGGGCCAGAAGTGATTCTGGAAAACCAAAAGAAAGCTGTACCTGTCTACAAGGAGCTTTCATTTTAGACAATTGGTTTACTTAACTGAAGCTCAACATTCCTCTCCCAAAGGAAAAGGAGCTCACAGTCATGTCTTTTGCAAGATACATACCAACATTTGGCAGGATCAATATACTGTTGGTGACAGGTCCAGCGCTTCTGCTGCAGGGTCAACATGCTAAGAGTATAGTACCTAGCAGCTGCCAGGGCCAAGATAGGGCCTGTCTACCTTCCTGACCACTGCTGGTCCAGGTGGAGTTGGCTGCTGCTTAGGAGGATGCCCAGCTCCTGTTGCCCTGCTTATTTCTCCCTGAAGTAGGGAATAGTGTTGGTGAGCAAGACAAGAGCCTCCTGGAAACAGATAAGATCAAGTATATGCCTGACCCTGGAGACAAGAGGTTCCCTTCAGCAGGAGACCCAAAAACCTGGGGACTCACAGAAGTTCTTTCTGTTCGAACGTGGAAGGGCTCATGAAGGCTATAAGTAGCAGTTGCTGTCTCTCTGCCTGTGCTTCAACTTTTTTGGGGGGGGACCAGGGGTCTTTTTGAGACAGTGTTTCCCTGTAGCTCCAGCTGTCCTGGAATACTCTATGTAGACCAGGCTGGCCTTGAACTCACAGAGATCTGCCTGCCTCTGACTCCTGAGTACTAGGATTAAAAGCGTGAGCCACCATGGCTGGCATGTTTCACCTTTTACTTCCAACTCCCTACCAGAATGTGAGCTGAGAAAAGACAGTCACTGAATGCTAAGTTGCTTTTGATGCCCGGTGCTTGAGAGTTGTGTGTGATTCCCTAGGGTTCTTAAACTTTAAATCATCCTTCAATTTAATCCAGACAGTTTTGTTATTAAATGTAGTAGGGGGAAACCCCAGCAAGCTCAAATTTTGCTATGATCTGATATTTCTAGGACTCAGTGGTTAACAGTCTCTGGGAAGAATTAAGAGGTCCAATAGACCACCTTGAATCTTCCACACAGTGTGAGCTTTAGCCTTGCTGACTTTGTGAGAAAAATTGGTTTGAGGACACAGTGGCATCTACTCATCTTACAGACAGCCACCCTGTGATCAATAACTAGCAACCCAGAGAGAGGAGTATGGCTGTCTCCCTCCCCCTCTCAGACCTACCTCCCTGTGCTAATCCAATGTGGCTAGCCCAGTTTTAAGCCATTTTTGTCTCGACATCTTTCCCCTCCCCTTCTTCTTCTTTGGGTTTTTGAAACAGGGTTTCATACAGCCCAGGGTGGCCTTGAACTGATCCTCTTGCCTATAATACCTCCCAAATGCTGGGATCGCAGTGCTTTCTTAATGCACTTGCAGTAATTACTGACATGCAACATTTGCAACTGGCTAAAAAGGAAAAACTGTTAATGTAAAGTTATCAATGCAGTTGTCAAAAGCTGCCTTCTAAATTGGTTATGAGGGAAAATGGCTCTCCCATGTTTGGCATCTGTATGTAGTGGGCTAATAGGGAGTGTGCCTGGCTGGTGTTAGAGAAGTCTGCTGGGGTGGGCTAACTCCTGTCAAACAGTGGTTTTCATGCAAAGTAGGCTCAACTCAGTCTTGGTAGAGAAGAGTGTTCCTCAGCTGCTAAAAGGATCAACGCAGGACTGGCCTGCCTGGAGAAAAGGTCTTTGGCTTGTGCTAGAGGGGGACTCATACTCTTCTTGAGGCTGCAGAGACATGAGGGGCAGACACAGCACTCCTGGTCCCTCTGCATGTAACCTCACAGTCGTTCTCTCCAATGTCATCTCTTTCTGTCAGGACATTTTTTTCTTCTAAATGTTTTCTGAGAAGCAACAGGCCCTGACAGGTACTAAACTGCTAATAAACTTGCAAACCCACTTGTACATAAGTTTGTTAGAGGTAATTATAATCTGCAGATTTTATCTATAGAATCTCTAGAACAGGAAACTGCTGAGATAAACTGTATGATAAGAGCCTTGGGATTATTAATCCACTCTCTCTATGGCAGGGGTATTCTTGTTAGTAAAACATCGGCTGACTATGAATCTAGTTTTCTCCTGTTCAAAGTAAAGGATGATGTCAGCAGATTCAAATTCAAATATAATTCAAGGGCTCATTCTATCATAGAGGTATAAGTTTTCCACAGAATTAACATACTGGAAAAAAAACAAAAAACAAAAAGGGAAAGGACAGGCATATGAGTGGAAAGGAGCTAATTCAAATCCTCCTGAGAAGGCCAGATCTTAGGTGTGCTTGATAAGGTGGTGACAGATGACAGCGGATGAGGGCCACTAAGCACTTACAATGGACTGTTTGTATGTACACACCCAAAACAGCAAGTCCTCAGCCCTGGGGTATCATCACCCTTGCTTTCAGAATGGACAGCTCAAGTTAGAAGGGCTTGCCTCATTTCGCAGTTTGTGAAAGGTTCACCTAGGACAAGTACTTGGGCTGATTTGGTTCTAAAGTCTAGTGCTGCCCACTAGAATGAAGCAGGTGGTCTTTCTAGGGGAGTACACTCAGCTCCACTGAGCAATAGTTCTGAAATGCACCTATCAAGAGGAAGTGCTACAAACAGTAAGCAGGACAACCTGGGGAGAGGCAAATTTGAATCCAAAGTCCTTTACTTACTATTGTATGACCATGAAAAGTTCTATAGCCTCTCTGAGCTTTAGCTATCAGCTTTATAAAATAAAATATAACAATCATCACAATAGTTGTTTCAAGGACTAAAATGTAATGGAAAAAAGTGCCGACAGTATTAGTAAGAGGTAACAATTATTATATTGTAACTATATATGGAACTTACATTACACAGGCCAAAGGAAGAAATTGTGACCTCAAAGATGTTACTGAACATACTATGAAAAACAAAACAGCCGGGTGTGGTGGCGCACGCCTTTGATCCTAGCACTTGGGAGGCAGAGGCAGGTGGATCTTTGTGAGTTCAAGGCCAGCCTGGTCTACAGAGTGAGTTCCAGGACAGCTGGGACTACAGGGAGACCCTGTCTCAAAAAGACAAGAAAAAAAGAAAACCAAAAAACAACAACAACAAAAAACCCCCCACCAAAACTATGTTTTCTATGCTACAATCCTCAACCCTACTGACTTGTGATCTCAGAAAATTGTATTGCTACTAGGTGAATTATGTTATTTTTAATTTCTGTGAATCCTTTTCTATTTTATCTTATTTGCATTCACACATGTGGCTTATGGTGTGTATATGTATGTGTGTTGTATGGTGTCCACATGTGTTGTACATGCATACATGAGTGTGTGGGTGCACATGATATGGGTGCAAGAGTAGGACCCTGGATGTCTTCCTCTGCACTACTGTTTGAATCAGAAGCTCACGGTGTTGGCTGGCCTGGCTAACCATAGAGTCCTCAGGATCTGCCTGTTTGCACTTCCATCAGGCTACAGCATGCACAGCAAAGGACTGGCTTTTCACATGATGGTTGGGATTTTTTTTTTTTATTAATTTTATTTATTTTTTATGTATATGAATGTACTGTCTGCATGCAGGTCTGTGCACCCGTGTCGTGCAATGCCGCGGAGGTCAGAAGAGGGTGTCAGATTCCCCTGGAACTGGAGTGAAAGACGGTTCTCAGCCGCCATGTGGGTGCTGGGGATCGAACCCGGGTCCTCTTCAAGAGCAGTCAGTGCTCTTAACCGCTAGGCCATCTCTCCAGCCCCGATGGTTGGGATTTGAACTCAAGTTCTCATATTTATAGGGCAAATGCTCTTACCCATTAAGTCATTTCTCTAACTCCTTTCTTTCCTATTTTTATCATTAACATTTTTATAGCCTAGAAAAACTGAGAACTGAACACTGAAAACCCATGTAGCACCAGCTGGTCACCACCCGCCCTAACCAAATTTTAACTAGAGCTCAATATTTAAGCTTCTTTTTACTGCTGGGTGTGGTAGCTCACACCTTTAATCCCAGCACTTGGGAGGCAGAGGTAGGTGGATCTCTGTGAGTTCAAGGCCAGCCTGGTCTACAAAGTGAGCTCCAGGACAGCTGGTACTAAAAGGGAGACCCTGTCTAAAAAAAAAAGATTCTTTTTACTTTGGGGTAATTTGCATTCAATGATGTGCATAAACCTTGCCAATGCCATTTGCTGGCATATGCTTGTGTAATCTCAGCTCCTGTCCTTACATGGGTTCTCTGTAAATACACACACTACTGTCCTTATTCTGTAAAGTTCACACCAGCCTTAAGCAGGGAAGTTGTGTTACAGAGAAAAATCATAGAGTTTAAAAATCAAATTTTATCTATACAACTCATTAGCAACATTCACAAGCAGAGTGTGTGTGTGTGTGTGTATGCATACACATAGACATACACACACATGTACCCTGACAGTACTGTTTCCCAACCATAAAAACAAAAAAAGATAACGCTCATCTTACAAGGTCTTTGTAAAGGTTAAACACAAACACCTGGGTACTATAGGTTTTCAGTAATGCAATCAAGTAGGAATCACTGTCTTAGTACTTCTTCTCTATTGACCCCTTCCCCCCAATTTAAAGATGCTTTCAAAAAGAAAATGGTAACACTCACAAAAAAATGTTAAATGAGGGATGAGGGAAAAGGCCCCTCCGCATAGGCAGTCCTCTCCCAATTTATCCACTCTGACTCCAGCTAATTAAACATCTGTCTCAATGGTCTCTTCAGCAAATTAGTCATCCCCACTTTGTGACACTGATTGTTGGTTGCAGCCTTCTCCCCACTTGCTAGCATTCCCAGAAACTTCTAGGAGTTTACTCACCAGGCACATGGCAAGGAATGATGCAGGGTCTCCATTAGCCCCCTACAGTTGCCCTTGGTGCCAGTGCTGTTTATAATGCTGCCAGCCGTGTCCTTAGTTGTGCCACCCCAAAAGAGGCCTGCTCAGTGGTAACAGCTTTTTGTCTACATTTCTGAGTTTCAGAGCATGATGTATTCTCCAAGTGTTGGAACATGTACCAAGGAAGTATTTAATAAAATTTTATTGAGAACGTGTGTTTTATGGTAGTTGTGATAAAGCAAGGAAGTAATATAAGGTCTCAAATGAACTGAACTGGATCCTGGTGAATTACCTGACAGATATTCCCAAACACGTAAACTGAAGCTTGCTTTTTGTTTTTTTCTTTTTTTGAGACAGGGTCTCCCTATAGCCCCAGCTGGCCTGGAACTCACTCTGTAGACCAGGCTGCCCTTCAACTTACAGAGATCTGCCTGCCTCTGCCTCCTGAGTGCTGGGATTAAAGGCATGTGCCACCACACCTGGCCTAAGACAGTTCTTAGACACCAAGTGGATGCTGGGAATCAAACCTGGGTCCTCTGCAAGAGCAGTCAATACTCTTAACCACCAAGCCATCTCTCCAGCCCTGTAAGTGAAGCTTTCTAAGTGGATCAAAGGGCCAGCAGGGAAACAAACGAAGTTGCCTGGCTTGGATGTGTGTCCCTGCCTGGCAGCAAGGTGAACAAGGTGGGAAAACTGCGCTTTAAACTGTAAGATACATTTTATAGTTTACTAAAAACAGCTTTAAGCTTATTTCCCTCCCTGAAAGAAATGACTATCTTAAGTCATAGTATCTTTTATACAAATGGCTAATAAGTACATTTGAAAATAGTCAACTACGCTGGGTGTGGTGGCCTTTAAACCTAGCACTTGGGAGGCAGAGGCAGGCGGATCATTGTGAGTTCAAGGCCAGCCTGGTCTACAGAGTGAGTTCTAGGACAGCTGGGGCTACAGGGAGACCCTGTCCCGAAAAGACCAAAAAAAAAAAAAAAAAAAAAAAAAAAAAAAAAAAAAAAAAAAAAAAAAAAAAAAAAAAAAAAAAAAAAAAAAAAAAAAAAAAAAAAAAAAAAAAAAAAAAAAAAAAAAAAAAAAAAAAAAATAAATAAATAAATAAATAAATAAATAAATAAAATAAATAGAAAAGAAAATAGTCAACTACAAGTTGGGTGTGGTGGTGCACGCCTTTAATCCTAGCTCTCAGGAGGCAGAGGCAGGTGGATCTCTGTGAGTTCAAGGCCAGCCTGGTCTATATAAGTGAGCTCCAGACCAGCTGGGACTACAGGGAAACCCTGTAAAAAAAAAAAAAGAAGTCAACTACAGACTCTAATTGCAAAGTAAAATGAGATACTAACTGGTAACCACTTGGCAAAAATGAAAGATGGAAGCAAAGGTACGCTCTCTCATATATCTTAGGAGTGACACAATTACATAAAAACTACTTGAAAGGAAATTTTTCTTTTGTGTGTATGTCCACACATGTGTAGGCCAGTGGTCAGTAGTAGGTATGCTCGTCTATTGCTCCCCACCTTATCTTCTGAGATAAGTCTCTAACTGAACCCGGTGCTCCCTGGCTGGCTAGGCTGGCTGACCAGCCGAACTCTGGCATCCACCTGTATCCCCAGGCTCTAGTGCTGAGGTTACAGCCTGGTTTGGCCATTACCGTCTTTTTCTTATTTTTCTGACTATGACCAGCTTCTATTTAGGTACTGAGACTAGAATAGCAGGCACTTTACCCACTGAATCATCTCTGTAATTCTCAATATTTTAAGTAAGCAAACCCTTGATAGGCAATCCTATATTTAAAGGCTAGCACAACTAGGCAATGAATATTCATACAAGATTATTCACTACATGCTTTGTACACTGAAAATTTGGAAACAATCTAAATAATTCTCAACAGTTAGGTTAAATACACTTAACTAGAAATATAAGAATGATGGGGCTGGAGAGATAGCCTAGCGGTTAAGAGCGCCGACTGCTCTTGCAGAGGACCTGGGTTCGATCCCCAGCACCCACATGGCAGCTGAGAACCATCTGTAACTCCAATTCCAGGAGAACTCCAGTTCCAGGGGAATATGAGACCCTCTTCTGACCTCTGTGGCATTGCACAACACGGGTACACAAACCTACATGCAGACAGTACATTCATACACATAGAAAAAAAAATAAAATAAAAAAGAAATATAAAAATGCATGGTCACTCTAATACAGAATAACATGACATTTTTTAGTGAAAAAGGCAAATATAAAAATCACGTATGTGATATCACATAAGTGGTCTTCATTTGTCATGAACTGGTCTAACTCTGAGTTAGTCCTCTACTATTTGTCAGAATGTAAGTGATTTAAAAAGTGAAAACAGCCAGGTGTGGTGGTGCATGTCTTTAATCCCAGCACCAGGCAGGTGGATCTCTGTGAGTTCAAGGCCAGCTTGAGCTACAGGGGGAACCTGTCTCAAAACACACACACACACACACACACACACACACACACACACACACACACACACACACACAAAATAGCTGGCAAGATGGCTCAGTGGCTAAAGTGCTTCTTGTCAAGCCTGGCAACCCGAGTTCAATCCCAATCCTGAGTCCACACGTACTAGATGGCATGTACAGACACACAGATACACACGTGCACAGAATGAACAAATCAAAAACTTTTTAAAAGTGAAAATAAAAACCAGAAGGAAGTTATAGCAAATGACATGTCTTTTTGCTGAATGCATCTCTAAAATGTTTTTCCAACAGTATCAAACTTTTTTTTTCTTTTGTTCTTTTTGAGACAGGGTATCCCTGTATCCCCAGCTGCCTGGAACTTGTTATGTAGGCCAGGCTGGCCTGGAACACACAGAGATCTGCTTGCCCCTGCCTCCCAAGCGTTAGGCTTAAAGGTGTGCACCACCACGCCCGACACTAAAGACCGTTTTTAGTGGCCATGTGGGGGCTGGGAATCTAACCCGGGTCCTCTGCAAGAGGAGTCAGTGCTCTTAACTGCTGAGCCATATCTCCAGACCCTCAAGAAACTTTTTATTGGTCCATCATTTGTCACTCCACAGCTCTAACTGCAGCTCTGAGTGATTCTCATGCTCCTAGACTGAGCTGCAGCTCCAGAAAACAAAAACAAAAACAAAAAACCACAAGACTCTGACAAAGCTGTACATTCCACACTTTCTTGAAGACAGTTCCTTGAACACCTATGTCTGGGATACCTTCATGTCCAGACTCTGACAGGTGTCCATCTCTACCCCTTCCTGAACAAAATGCCTGCACATCTGCATCCAGAGCTTCATCATGTGCTGCACAGCTTCCTTGAGAGCCTCTTTAGTGGTGCTTTTGCCTCATGGTCTGTGGTCTCTAATCCATCTGTACAACGAACACAGTGAATATCTTAAAAGAAGCCCTGGCTGGGTGTGACAGTGCACATCTTTAATCCCAGAACATGGGAGGCAGACCTAGGGGGGTTTCTGTGAATTCAAGGCCAGCCTGGTCTACATAGCAAGGTCTAGGCCAGTTGGGGCCACAAAGAGACCAGGTCTTGAAAGAAAAAGGAAGGAAGGAAGGGAGGGAGGGAGGGAGGGAGGGAGGGAGGGAGGGAAGGGGGGAATGAGTGAGGGGGGAGGGAGGGGGGAGAAAGAAACCAACTAACCCACACAACCTGGCTCTTGACTGTACTTTCAGTGTGTCCCCCCCAACCCCCAATCAAAATAAAGTTCAAAAAGTTAATAGGTTTTATAAGTGTGACCTGGCTCCAAATGAGCACCGCAGCCTGGAAAGCATTAGCTTTCATGTGCTCCTCACCTACTGTTGGATCCCACCCCTCCCCACCTGGCTAGTTTCTTTTACCCTTCAGCCCAAGCCAGATAACATGCTCAAGACAAACTTCCCTGGCTCCTTAGGAGTGGACCACAGCTCCCCTCTCCTGTGCACACTCGGTTCTTATTTCTGCTTGTTATATTCATGGGATTATAACTGCCTGCTCATTTGTTTGCCTCCCCTTCTAACCAGCAAGCCTCTTGAAGGTCAGGACTATTCCTGGTCTTTAGAAAATCCCTATAGCTGACACTGAGCTGCTACCTCAGAACCCCTAGCAAATGAGACCATCTCTTCAATTTTTGTTTTGTTTTGTTTTGTTGTTGTTTTGTTTTTTTTTTGAGACAGGGTCTCCCCTGTAGCCCCAGCTGTCCTGGAACTCACTCTGTAGACCAAGCTGGCCTTGAACTCACAAAGATCCACCTACCTCTGCCTCCCGAGTGCTAGGATTAAAGGCGTGCACCACCATGCCTGGCTATCTCTTCCATTTTTGCATACTCTCTCAGAGCTGGCCTGGCCAGATCTGCCTCCTGCCTAGGTTCTATATATCCCATTTCCTGCTCTTGTACTGTGGGGTGTCTATATTCTGTGACTACATCTCAAAATATGTTGCCTCTTCTGCCTCGAATGTACTCATTTAGCCATCTAGCAAAGTTCTAATTAATCCTCGAAAAGCTGTCAAAGAAATCAGCACAGAGTACATCTTCTCAGCCCTACCCTACAGTCTTCAGCACAGCAGTTCCTTATCTGCACGGCTTCAGGAGCTTAGCTGAATTTACCAAGTCTGGATTTACCTTGTTTTAGAGTCTCTGATTTCTAGTAGAGAACTGGCCCTGAGGTAGAATTTGACAACGTCTGTGAAGCAAGCAGCATCTCAGAGCCATGCAGAGCTTAAGGTCATACAGTGTCTTTGGATGAGCCCTCACTCTCTTTCTAAGTCAGAGCTGAGGTCAGGGAGGCCCAGAGAAGGGAAGTTTGGGATCACACACAGTTACCGTACACAGTTACTGTAGTTCTTTACTTCTAAGGCAGGTACCTTCATTTTTTTTGTTGTTGTTGTTATGTGTATGAGTGTACTGTTTGCATGTAGGTTTGTGCACCCATGTCATGCAATGCCGCGGAGGTCAGAAGAGGGTCTCGGATTCCCCTGGAACTGGAGTTCTCCTGGAATTGGAGTTACAGATGGTTCTTAGCCGCCATGTGAGTGCTGGGGATCGAACCCGGGTCCTCTGTAAGAGTGGTCAGCGCTCTTAACCACTAGGCTATCTCTCCAGCCCCCTTTTACAGCATTCCTAAAATCAGGAGACAGCTTACCATCAGTATGTATATTTAATGCAATAATACTTCCTAAGAGTCTAGGGCTGCATTAGTGTGTTTAGCTCTAATCCCTGGTGTGCCCAAGGAAGGTGTCCTCTGCTCCACGCTGTGTGCCGTGGGCATCATCACACAGCCTCAGTGTTATGTCTTTTCTCTTCCTTTCATTTTGTCTTTTTATTAATCTGATCCATGCTGTGACTGCCTAGATGAAGTGAATGAATGGATTTTGTAATGGAAAAGGAACTTCTGAAGGATTAGTGACAAGCAGGAAGAGTAAGTGCTGGTCAAAAGCGCTTTTGGTGAATTTCGAGTTGTTGGGATGTGGCAGTTGTGAGTGCTCATAACACCCTTCTAAAATAATTGGGTCTAAAGTGGCTCCAAAAGATTTTTGCTTGACATAAATTCTCTAAATTCCCAGCTTTCTAGATAAAATAGTTGACTGTAATGCCATCTTTAACGTGCTCTGCTCTGTACTGAAGAAGATCCATCAGGAGCCTTAGAGTGCTCTAGATGGAGGGAGACTCAGGTGAGATGAAACGAGATGAAGAGGACAGGGAGAGGTGGCGAGGGGGAACATTTAATCTGGAGCTTCTTGCGAGTTAACACATCACCTTAGCGACCCTAATTCACTGTACTGTGTTCCCACTGGGTCACTGGACACTGAGTGGCATCAGTTTGATTATTCTTTCTCTTTTTTTTTTCTGGTCTTTTCGAGACAGGGTCTCCCTGTAGCCCCAGCTGTCCTGGAACTCGCTCTGTAGACCATGCTGGCCTTGAACTCACAAAGATATACCTGCCTCTACCTCCCAAGTGCTAGGATTAAAGGCATGAGCCAGCACGCCTGGCGATTATTCTTTCATAAGGAGGAACAGTTATCTGCAGAAATTACTGCTTTGGGGGGGGGATCAGTATTTAAATAGTCTTAGTTCCCTTTTCTACTTAAGAGTATCTGCTACACCATAAGCAGCCCATGCCTGTGTCCCTGACTTACAAGCTTGATTTCCACAGAAGAAATGGCCTTGGTCCCTCATCTATAGATGAAGCAGGGCTCTGTTCAACCCTACAGCTGAAAGACACTTGCATTCCCCACAGAGCATTTCAGGCTCAAGAGTTTTAAGACTTGACTCCATTACAACATATATGCTCCCCCTCACCCTGCCACGGTAATGGGGTTGGAACACAGGTCAGTAGGGACTTCATCACTAAGCTATATCCCCAGGCTCTGGACTTCCCTTTTTACAAGACAGTTCAGGTGTATGTTGCTTTAAGAAAACTAGACATAAAACATTAAAACTGACACCAATACAGACAAACTGTGCAATTATAAAAAGAATTCCTGGCTTTATAACCAGATTCTCCACAGGGTTCCTTTAAGTGCTGCTCTTCCCCTAGTGCATTTAGATCTCACAATCAATGAACATTTCTGTTTACAGAATTTTAAATTTGTTTTCCCATTAGGGTTCTAATAAGCAACATGGTACAAATAAAAGGAGTATAGGTTTTGAGGTCAAAGAAGCCCAGCATTAATTTAGGTTCAACATTTGCTTGCTGTGGAAATTTGGGAAACTAGCTGCTCCTGGAGAGGAGGGAGCACCCGCTGAACACACAGAAACCACTGATCCTCCATTACAACATACCATTTCCCCCTTTCTTTTGATATTTCTAAAGTCGCATCTGTAAAACAAGCACAGTAAACTTTTTTTCATCACGCTGTGCAGCTTAAATGAGGTAATATCTGTAAGCACAAGGAGGCATTCAGTGCAACAGCGTTTTTTTTGTTGTTGTTTTTTTGTTTTTGAGATGTGGTCTCCCTGTAGCCCCAGCTGTCCTGGAACTCACTCTGTAGACCAGGCTGGCCTTGAACTCACAGAGATCCATCTGCCTTTGCCTCCCAAATGCTGGGATTAAAGGCATGCACCACCGTGCCTGGCTTAAAGACGGTTCTTAGCCGCCATGTGGGTGCTGGGAATCAAACCCGGGTCTGCAAGAGCAGTTGGCGCTCCTAACTGCTGAGCCATCTTTTCAGCCCCCAAGTGCAGCCAGCTTTTTAGTCCCCTGAACAGATCTTCCTTTTGCAAAGACCAGTTCCTTCCTGACATGCCCCCCACCTTAAAATGGTCTTCATAAATAACACATTAATTTCCACTCAGCTTTCTGGATCTATCTGACTGAAATGAGGCTTCCTGTTGACAGACCAGAAGACAGGTTCACATTATTGCACCCTCTTCCATGCTAGCCTCTCTGCCTCACCTGTGTCTGTCAGAAGGCCGTCCATTCTACATTTTTCCAGTCCTTTCTCTCCTTGGGTTCCCAATCACTGTTGTGCTCCTTCCCTTCTTTGATCTTCAGTATATTTCCCAGTGACTATAGGTTTGGATTTACTCTAAATGCAAATGGAAGTCCTTCAAGGGTTTACAGCAGCTACAACTAGATTCATGTTTTCCCCAAGTCTGCTCTGGTTGCTATGTAACAACAGGCTGGAGGGGTCTAAGAGCAGTGGCAGGAAAACCAGACAGGATGCTCATGCCAATGTTTCAGATGAAAAGTCATAATGACCAGGACTTGCCCAATAGAGATGGGAAAGGCCAAATGGAATTAAAAATGCTTTAGAGGTAAAAATGACCGGTCTTGCTAAAGGTTAGGACATTGGCACAGGGGAAAATTAAAGATTTATGACTGGTGTGTGGCTCTGTGACTGAGTAGACGGCATCACTGACCATGTGCACCTACCAATAAATTCTAGAACAATATGTAGGTTATACATGCATTTTAAACAGACAACTGAAGAATCCAATGATGCATCATTTGCCATCTCTCAAACAAGAACCCATACCCTGGCTGAAGTGGCTGTTTACCCTCCCACAACCTACTCCAAGCACAACTTTAAGGAATACTCTTTGACAAGCTTGTGTGAAAACATGGTACACTAGCAAGCAGTAGGTAGCTTCTACAACTTTCGACAGAGTTGCTGAGGGGAAGCTCACTTGGCAAGGGTAATACTTCTCTTCTAGGCTCTAGGTGAATCCTTCTCAGACATGAGAAGGGATGAATGTCACAAGGCCAATTAATGATACTGTAAAAACTTTTGAAAAGAAACTTCAAACTTAGAAAATCTGTCTCCACTTCAAACAGGCAAGGATGGACAGGGAGCATGCTTCTTTTCCACCTTTCAGCAGCTAACAGAAAAATGGCTCCATTTCGCAACAAGAATGCATGAATGAATTAGAGCCACTCAGAATCTACTCTGCTTGGTAAATCCTTCTTAGAAGCCTTCTTCTTTGGTAGATCAAGAGGCACCTATATTTCTTTTTTCTTTTCTTTTTTTTTGAGACAGGGTCTCCCTATAACCCCAGCTGGCCTGGAACTCACTCTGTAGACCAGGCTGGCCTTGAACTCATAGAGATCCATCTGTCCCTGCCTCCTGAGTGCTTAGGATTAAAGGTGTGCACCACCATGCCTGGCTTAAAGACGGTTCTTAGCTGCCATGTGGGTGCTGGGAATTGAACCCCGATCCTCTGCAAGAACAGTCGGCACTCTTAACCACTGAGCCATCTCTCCAGCCCCCAGCACCTATATTTCTATGATGGCGTGAAATTGAAATTGATCTGCCTCTTTTTCTCAATAGTATCTGCCAAGTGCACCATGCTTTAAGAGATTGGTAATGGCCAGTGGGCAACAGCATTTTTTTTTTAGCACCAAGAACAATAAACAAAATAAGAAGTTCAAGGCCACTGATCATGAGGTTGATCTTGATAGAAAGTGAAGTTAATAAACTAAGGCCCAGTTCACTAAATAACATTTTACTGTTAAACCCAGGGTCTGAAGGCTATCCTTACTGTGTCAAAGACCTGTCCACCCGACTGTTAAAATTAGTGAAAAAGTTTTGTCTAATTCTTCTAAAACAAGATTCTCCATTCATTCTCTTCTTCAACCATGTGGACTTTCTGCCAACGCAAGAAGATTCCAAATGTCAAGTAAGTCAGTAATAAAATGAAAACCTAGAGAGAAACTTTAAAAGAGACGTTTAAAAATAGGCTTTTAAAAAAAATGCACCTTAAGGTAGATCAGACTGGAACACACCATGAAAAGATGACTGTAATTTAGTACATGAATATTAACAAAAAACCCTGTTGTGTTCATAAATAGTTGTAAGTTGATGAAGTAATTACAAATAATGTGAATCAAATTTTTAGAGTAATTACAACTGGTTGTGATGATATTCTATCCTAAAAGCAAAAATTCTTCTTCTTCTTCTTTTTTTTTGGGGGGGGGCAGGGTCTCCCTTTAGTCCCAGCTGGCCTGGAGCTCGCTATGTAGACCAGGCTGGCCTTGAACTCACAGAGATCCACCTGCCTCTGCTGCCTGAGTGGTGTGATTAAAGGCATGTGCCACCACGCCCGGCACTAAAGAAGGTTCTTAGCTGCCATGTGGGTGCTGGGAATCGAACCTGAGTCCTCTGCAAGAGCAGTCAGTGTTCTTAACCACCAAGCCATCTCTCCAGCCCAGAAAAATTATTTTAAAACACCAAAAGTTTCTATTAACAAAGCCATCGGACAAAGAAGACACTGTTGCTCCAAACACCTACTGCTCTTTTTCTTTGAGGTTTTTTTTTTTGCAAATCAAAGTTGAGGAGCAAGTGCCAGAGGGAAGAACAATATTAGATACTAGACTGTCATTCATTAAGTCCAATCCTTGATTTATAACTTACTGTTTTTATTTGAAGAGTCAAATGGACAGGCTAGGAAAAGGCTGAGAAGCCAAAGTTTGTAGGTGGGGAAAAAGCGCACCGTGGGGCTGGAGAGATGGCTCAGCGGTTAAGAGCACCACTGCTCTTGCAGAGGACCCAGGTTCGATTCCCAGCACCCACATGGCGGCTAAGAACCATCTTTAACTCCAGTTTCAGGGGAATCCGACGCCCTCTTCTGATCTCCACGGCATTGCACGACACGGGTGCACCAATCAACACACAGAGAGTACACTCATACACATAAAAAAATAAATAAATAAAAAAAAATATTTTTAAAAAGCGCATCGTTAGCCCATCAAAGAACTTTCGACATCTTGTTCTAGTAAACCTGACCTTCAATGAACAAGCAGTATGAGAATCACTGACTTCACATGGTCTTCATGTGCTACTTAATTTCAAGTGGCATGTCCCCTCTTCTCCCTTGAGCTAAGCAACAGCAGCAAAGAGAAAGTGCAATCCAGCAGGTTGAGCTTGTTTGAGAAGAGGTGAGCACAGCATCCCTGTTCTAGCCAGGGGCTCTTAGCACTTCCCGGTTGTGCCAGAAGCTTAACAAGTACAGGATGAGTACTTCCAACCTGACATCTCTTCCCATTTCCTGTGTCATGATGGGCAAATGGTAAGTATCTCACAGCTCTCTATGAGCAACAATGGTTCTCATTAAGTAAATGCACTTGTATTTCTCTCTATGTTCAAGAGGATTTTCCACTTTTATTAGTCGTCCTCCAAAAGAACTCCATTCCCCAATATAAAGTTCAAAACCACAAAATGAACACTTGTGCAGTCCATGCTAAGCTTAAGCTGGAGATCCTTCTGCTTCATGACACAGACTCTGAGAAGAGCATCTTATTTAAAAAAGCTTTTTGATTTAAAAGAATGGGACATTAATTTATGTAAATGTATCAATCTCAACTGGCTTCACTAGTATGAGAAGGAATAAACAATACAGATCTTTGGATCTTTGGACAACAAGTCCTAAGCTTCTGCCAACGATATGGCAATGCCTCTGATGGCAAGTGAAGGGATGTGTGCCCAAAGGTGAACATCAATAAGTGTGTATGATAAATGTGGATCCTTGGGACTGACAGAGATAAAGGTAGAAGACTGGACAGAGACAGCTGGAGACAGAAGGAAAGATACTGGCTCAGCTTTATCCCAGTAAGTACACGGGGGTTTTATGGCCGGAAAAGCAAAACACAGTGACAGCACAACTTTACTGAGATGAAGTTCCATCTCTTCTCAGACAATTCAAAATAATGCATTCTTTTTTTTTTTTAATTTTTTTCCCATCCATTTATTCTATGTGTATGAATGTACTACTGTCTGCATGTAGGTCTGTGCACCCGAGTCGTGCAATGCCGTGGAGGTCAGAAGAAGGCGATTCCCCCAGAACTGGAGTTAAAGACAGTTCTCAGCCGCCATGTGGGTGCTGGGGATTGAATGAACCCTGGTCCTCTGCAAGAGCAGTCGGTGCTCTTAACTACTAGGCCATCTCTCCAGCCCCCCAAAATAATGCATTCTTAAGAATGTAAAGAATTATATCATAAAATGCAGTATTATGTAAAAATTAAGAGAGGAAGAACCAAGATTCTAAATGGTGAATGCTTATTAAGTATCATTCAGGATCTGAAGCTATTTAAAAGCTATTAGATTGGCACCTGGAACCCCCAAACACCTACTCTCCACTGGGAAGGAGAGGCTGTGCCTCTTCAATCAATCCCTAAATGCAAAGAGGTTTGACCCCCATGCAATAGATAAAAGTCACCCAAAAAATGAACAAAAGAGGTGTTTGGAAAAACCAGAACACCATTCATCCCAGCTAACGACTTGTTCATTATGAGTGATGATGGATAAAGACTTCTCATGCTGAGATGAAATCAAGATTTATATGCATTGTTTCCTCTCCCAACTTGTGGGAAGATCATCATCATTTAATTCTATCTCTGCGGCCAGTGATGGGCATCCAGAGAGCTGGTTATCAAACGGCGCAGTCAGCTGGCAAAAGCTGAAACGTGCAGTTGGCACATCTGGACGGAGCCACCACAGCCGAGGGTGAACAATGACTCCTGGCAAACATCCAAATTGCTTGCAGACGCTAGCAGGTCTCATCTACAACCGCCCCTACCAGCATCTCTCTCTCTCTTTCTTTTTTATGAGAATCAGATTTTCATTGCTCCATTCAATTGCTCTCCTCTGCCATTTTTTACAGCTCTTATCGTTCCCCTGGAATATGGCCTTGAGACAGCTCATCCGTGTCCTTCACTGTGTTATCTCTTCTAACTTTTATTAAAACTTCAGCTTTCATCTGAAGATAGCTAATTAAATCTGGAACAGATTATATGCCTCCCCTTAAAAAGGGAACAAAACTATTTTCTCTAACCTGAGCAATGCCTTTTTTACTTTCCAAAAGGTGAACTCAAAGGTGTTAAAGAAGTGTTTTTACCTACAGAGCTAAGGTATTTGACCTGTCATAGACAGTGTGATTTATATTACAGTAGTCTATGACAAGACAAATCTTTGAGCTATTTCTGAAAATAATTGTTTCTCAATACTGGAAATACTTTTGTCCTATATCCTTTACAGATCCCAGCTAATAGCATAAGTCTATCTTCTACATAAAGTTGGGCAATGAGGAGTTAGAGATTAACAGCTATTTGTGCATATCAAGTGATTTATCATTTTAAGACCATCTTTTTTGGGGGGGTCTTTTTGAGATGGGGTTTCCCTGTAGCCCCAGCTGTCCTAGAACTCACTACGTAGACCTGGCTGACCTTGAACTCACAGTGATCCACCTGCCTCTGCCTCCCAAGTGCTGGGATTAAAGGCGTGCACCACCACGTCCGGCAACACCATCTTTTTAAGGTTGCCCTTACTTAGTAAAAGTGAAGAGAAGACTTTTCCCATTTCTTTTTTCCTCTCCCCATATCCTGAACACTAGTAACTAAAAATGCCTCCATGGAAAATTATGTAAAAACATGAAATGAGAAGCAGTGATTCAAGTTTAAGGTTCTGATTTGTTGTTGTTGTTCTTGTTCTGGGAACAGAACCCAAGACCATGCACATGCCAGGCCAGCACTCTGGCTCTAAGCTGCATCTCCATCTCCTTGACTTGGGTACAGTAAACACAAGTAGCTCTATCTTAACTGACCACAAATTATTAATGATGGATTGACCAATACTGACATAAACATATCTTCTGACATATGCCACTGACCCAGTTCCTTCTGAGGCCCAGGGGAAGCTTTAAAAGTAATTTTCTAAAAATGTAGACCTGTTAACCAACCTTCGAGAGATGACATCCAAAACAACATGGCCAATCAGAACATGCATATACACACATGCACACATACACATTACATGCACATGTCCCCTGTACCTAAGGATCAAGCTTCCTCTGCCCAGCTTTGATTTAACTAACCCACCTGAAATTTTCTGGGATCCCTTCCTTCGCTTCACTGCCTTCAGCAAGATCTCCTTCATTGTGACCTTTGTGTTGTCTACCTGAATAAGGGAGAATCCATGAGCAGCATTTCTGTAAGAAAAGACAAATGTGAAAGAAATCATCACTGACATTCAACCACAGAGATGTTACTATAACCTTCACCTTGTCTTGAGAAGCTCTAAAGCAACTGCACAGCAAAGTGCCGGCTCTTTAAGAATAGGCTGGGGGAGGGGCTGGAGAGATGGCCTAGCAGGTTAAGAGTGCCAACTGACCCAGGTTCGATCCCCAGCACTCACATGGCGGCCAAGAACTGTCTGAAACTCCAGTTCCAGGAGAACTTCAGTTCCAGAGGAATCCGACGCCCTCTTCTGACCTCCGCGGCACTGCACGACACAGGTGCACAAACTTGCATGCAGACAGTACATTCATACACATATAGAAATAAATAAAATTAATAAAAAAAAAAAGAATAGGCTGGGGAAAAAAAAAAAAAGAATAGGCTGGGCTGGGAAATCTACTTCTACTATGTTTGCAGGGGCCAACGAACATGAGGCCAAACAGACCCTAAACTTGTCCGTGGGGTCAACAGGAACATGGGTTCCTAGTGCTGGCTTCCCAGACACACAGAAGGATCAACAACTGATCAATCTGGCTTATGTCAGTAGATGTCACTATAGGCAGATGCTCCTGTCACAAGTTCCCAGTGCCCTAGAGGAAAACTGCCATGGGGGAAAGGAATTCTACAGCAGTACCTACAGAAAAGGAAAGGCTCTTCCTAACTGCCTAATAAAACACCTGTCTATTCATTCATCTTTTTGGTTGTTGTCTTTGAACAGAGTCTCACTATGTATCTCTGTCTGGTCTAAAACTTGTAGACTGAACTGGCCTCCAACTCAGAGATCTGCCTGCCTCCACCGCCCAAGTGATGGGATTGAAGGCCAGGGCCACAACACTCAGCCCACCCATTTTAAATATATGGTCTGAATATAGAGAGCTTTGCTATAAATGATTTCATTTACTTAGTCCTAGAAAGTCAAAGTATCAGTTTAAACAAAAATAAATGTTAAGACAAAACATATAGTCAAATTGAATTTGGGGAGGATTCATCTAGACTGGAGAAAAACAGCAAAAGAATAAGAAACAAGTATGCTAAAAAAACACACACAAACAAACAAACAAACCACCCAGCAGCCCACCTCCTGGGTGAGATGTAACTTCACAGAAACTTTTTTTTTTTTTAATGTGTGTGAATATACTGTCTGCATGCAGGTTTGTGCACCTGTGTCGTGCAATGCCGCGGTGGTCAGAAGAGGGTCTCGGATTCCCCTGGAACTGGAGTTCTCCTGGAATTGGAGTTATAGACGGCTCTCAGATGCCATGTGGGTGCTGGGGATCGAACCCGGGTCCTCTGTAGGAGCGGTCGGCGCTCTTAACCGCTAGGCCATCTCTCCAGCCTTTTAATTGAAATAGCGAGTATCCTACCCATACGCTTGGGCACTGGGACAAAACAGGCCAATTCCAAGTAGCTCATGTAACAAACAGGACCCAAGTTTCCAACTACAGAACATGGAAATTGCTACACGGAATTTGGTCCGTTTCCCATTTCCCCATGAGAATCTCAAACGGGAACATGGCCAAAAAACATGGCAAAGCTGCACACCGACAATGAATCTGAAAGAAAAGCCAAGTCCTCAAAAAGCTGCCCAATGGTATGACAGGCTGGGAAGGGACCTGAAGCCCAGGTTAGACCTATCCCAGTGGTTGGTTCTCCATAAGAACCCAATTTGCTTCCCTAATAAAGAGACATCTTCACTGCCCCCTCTCCATGCGGCTTGCTGTTTAATCTCTGACATTCCATTTGTTAAAAAGCAAAAGCTGGTGCTGGTCTGGCCAGAGCAATCATCCATTTTAACTTCGTGAAGTTCTTACTATCGAACAGCAGGCCTGAGAACTGTCAAGCTAATTTTACTGAACACTCTGTTACTGAATCATTCCTGAGCCCTGGCCATTCTTTACCTCAGAAGCTGGACCCCATCCCAGAACAATCTTTAAAAGTTTATTTTACTGATCAAAGCAAGAGCAGAAATAGCTTTTTTTAAAAAAAAAAAAACTATATTTAGGGAGAGATGTTGTAAGTGATACTTTGGCAAGAGTACTGATATGTAAAGTGCCTTGTGCATTTAGAAAAACTTGAGGGTATTTGCTCTGGCACAAGGCCAGTGCGTGTTTGGAACAAATGCCCATCAACCACACTCAGATCTGCCTTCCCCTGCTCTCTCCTCAGAAGTCAGTATGTGCTCCATCTGTGACAATATGTTGGGCGATGGGTAAGCAGGGCTGAAAGGAACAGAATTTCTTGGGTATTCAGAAACTGGGACTGGCCTAGACCTTTCCAATGCTCATGCACCTACAATCTACCTGAACTGTAAATTGAGCCTATTTATAACCTCTTATATTCTTCCTTGATCTATGGCCAGATGACAGTGTCACTCCAAGACAGTATGTATGTTCATCCTTTTCGGCAAAAGGCAGCCTTGTATTTGAACCAACTTTCATAAATTAAAAGTGTCCTTTTAAAAGATTTTTGAGCAAAGGAAAATCCCCAGTCTGTATTTTTCAGTCATTTTACCAAAACGTAACTGGGTGACAAGGTTAAAGCAAGCAGAGGAAATCCCTGGCACTTATCATCCACAGGCATTACTGATAAATTGTGTGGTGGAGGAATAAAGGATTACCTTCTGTATTTTTTCATTACACTTTTCTTTTGTTACAGAATACATAAATCCATTGTGGCACAATGTAATATGTATCACCATGCTACACCTGCGGACGCTTCCGAGCGGCTGCCATGTCTGTGCAGTCAGGAATGATAAGTGAACCACCCGTGAATGTTAACGATAGTGATCATTCTGAGGTAACTCGGCTCTCCATCTTCCTTTACAGCCTCTGTGCTGAAGCCAGGGTAGAAAGGTTCATGAGAGGAAAATGAAAACAACAGTGAAAGGAAGGGGCACGCCACTCAGAATGTGCCTCCACGAGTGTGCGGCATCTTACTCTGGGGTTCCATTTCTGTAAAAATGTGCGCATTAAAGGAGAGTGGCTCTGCACTCAGCCTGTGCTAATCCAAGTTTCCTCAGGTCAGACCCGCATTCCAGTCCTTTCCTTCCAGACAAACATAAACTTGTTTGGTCTGTGAGCAACACTTGTACATTTCTAAAGCTGGAGAGTGCAGAAGCAAGTGGCCCCCAGCACCCAGCTGGGTGGAACTGTTACATTGTGCTTCCACTTAATAAATGGAAATGGAGACTTGCTACCACAATTTTCAGCTTGATTTTAAAAAATTCCAGGTTTTATGCCTCATTTCTTTACATCCAAGGTCTTTATGGGCTTTCTAAAAAATCTATTGCAATACATCGCTTAAAGCTGCTCTTATGCCACAGAGGGCATTAGGTCCGCAACTCAGAAGACAAGGGACTTTTGGAAAGCATGCTCCTAGTCCTGCTCACCTTCTGCTGGGCTGGGACAGTAACTTGCCAGGATGGACCAGTGGGTTACACACAGCCAGTGTCTCGGCCCAGGACAGGCGGCTGGCTTCCCCAAGGGCATGGCATCCCAGGGACACTGAGTAGAGGCAGCTGCCCTTGTGCAGCTCTGTGGCAGCTGTCTATGTTAGTCCAAGATGAAACTCCATGTCAGAGAGCTGACTAAATGCTGCCACGAGTGCTTCAGTCAATTCAAACCTAGGTCCTGTCAAGTCTGCTAACCACTGAAAAACGTACAGCCATTTTAAAAAGAGATTACTCACCCACGGAATTCAGCTCTGTGCCTGAGAAAAGCCACTTAGTTACCACAGATGTTTCTGGGGGGAGGGAAAAGGGAGTGGAGACACAGTCTTACTATTTAACCCAGAGTGGCACTGAACTTGTGACCTTCCTACTCTGGCCTTCCAAGTGCTGGGATTATAAACTTCTGTAATCACTTCTGGCTTACCACAGGATTCTGACACCAGCATTAGCCCAATACAATGAGTGTTTCTCTAAGCATTCCACCAAAGGTAGCAGGAGAGACACAGGGAACAGGGACACAGCCCTCATCTGAAAGCACAGGTTCTCTGCACAGGGGCACAGCAGGATCCGGATGCCAAGTGGGAAGGCAGCACGCTGGAGAGGAAAGCACCCAGGCTGGAAGTTAAATGCCCTTTGAGTAAAGTCCTACTGTCTTAGCATGAGAGCACCTTGGCATTGCCCATGTAACGAGACTGCCATGAGGACAAAACACACAATGAATGCCAGGCAAACAGTAAGAGGTGTTTTTCTTCAATCTAAGTCACCTCAAGAGAAGAAGCCTCACATAGCCACTAGAGAAGAATGGAATGGAACTCAATACTTTCTGTAGGTTACATGGGGAATTGTGTGATCTGGGACTTGATGGCAGCACCAAGGGGCTTGTCAGCAAGTAGCCTTTGATCCAGGCATCAAAACTTCCCTGAAGGACAGCACTATGCGCTCAGTTTTCAAAGTTTTCCTTTTTGAGAAAACAAACCTCGGAAGCAGCATAGCATACGGGCTTTGGGGGGCGGGGGGAGGTTAAAAATCACTGTCAAGATGCAGGAAAATTTAATGAGAAATAAGAGGGTTTTTGATTTATATAATATACATCATTCCCTATTTAAGGGAACTATATAAAAAACTATAGCAGCAACTAGTATTTATTGAACACTTAATATGTGCCTGATGCTATTTTTAATCTCTTTTAAGAAATCCGTATTAATTTAATCCTAAAACGAGGACTCATACCATTTCATAGAAACCGAGGCTGCAGCATCAGGAAGCTGACCTGAGGCAGCACTCACGCTCATTTGACTCTGGGTTCAGAAGTCAACAATCTGGTCCCTAATATGCAGAATACAGTCTGTGGGAGAGAAAGACAAGGAAACCAATAGATAATGACAGTTCTGGGGCTGGAGAGATGGCCTAGCGGTTAAGAGTGCCGACCGCTCTTATAGAGAACCCCAGTTCGATCCCCAGCACCACATGGTGGCCGAGAACCGTCTGAAACTCCAATTCCAGGAGAACTCCAGTTCCAGGGGAATCCGAGACCCTCTTCTAACCTCCGCGGCATTGCACGACACGGGTGCACAAACCTTCATGCAGACAGTACATTCATACACATACAGAAATAAAAAAATTAAAAAAAATTAAATTAAAAAGATAATGACAGTTCTTTATAAGCAGATAGGTGGAGGTAAGCCCAGAGTACTGTGGAAACCTAATCTAGCCACTCGATCCTGGGTAAAGGGTTAGAGGAGTTTCCTCATGAGATATCTTAACACACATTTGTGGTTTAGCTTTACACCATGCCAGGGGAGATGGGGACAACAATGCTTGAAAGCAGAAGAGCAGAGCGTAGCAAGCTCTAGAGCCCTGTGGTTGTTTTGGAGTCAACCATATAATCACTCTGGTTTCATTTCCTCATGGACAAAATGGGATGGGAATAATTCCTGGATTTGTAGTGTGCTCATAATAACTTATCTTAAACAATAAATACTTAATAAGCTACAACTAACATGCTAGCTATAGGCTTTTCTCCTTTAAGAAGGGATACATAAAGGTCAGGTGTGGCTGCAGTAGAAAGGTCTGTGAGTCTCAGGCCAACCTGGGCTATAGAATGAGCCCCTGCTTCAACAAACAAAGAAGTGATATATAACTAGAACATTAACAGTCAATATTTTTCTGAACACTTTTTTTTCCTTAATCCCTTTCCTACCCAAAAGGAGGGTCTTGTTTTACAACAGAGGAAACTGAGGTCTGGTCAGTGAAAATGCCTGCCTGAAATATACACTAAGTTAATGAGTTATATAGCTAGCAACAAGCCCTGTAGGAGGACCATTTGACCCTAGGTCTCCAAGACTCCAGAGCCTTTGGCTGTAACTCCTCACACTGCTTAGAATGGAGGGTGTGAATTAGGCCAAAAAAGACTTCTAGAGAGCATGTCTTCCAGATGGGAACCACTGACCAAACCACTTTTCAGTGGTTTGCCACAATTCAGCCTGACTACAAATGTCCTGGTCCTCAGAGATCCTTTCTAGAAAGATCCTGCAAAAGTGTTATAATTTCATGAGCCACAGACTTAGTTTTGAGAGGTGGAAGAAAGGTACAAGAGCCGTGCTCTGTTGTCTGGTGCCAACCAGTTCACTGCAGCAATGGAGATGCATTCTTCTGCTTCCACCTGTTCTGGCCCCTTCCATGTGTGTTCATTCCGTAGCATTTGAAAGTAGAAAATGAAAATATATGAGCAAGAGAAAACCTTGTAATAACTGCAGCATGCCTGCTTTAAAGTCAGTCCTTTGGGTGCTCCTTTATCCATAAACGGAGTTTACACTAGGATGAATGCCACAGTTTGTTTCCTCTTGCACTGCCTTTTTTTTTTTTTTTTTTAAGATCAAAGTACACTGTACAAGCACACAGTGTTTGACATTGGACAAAGTACTCTTTTTCAAAACAGACATTTTCCAAAAACATAACTCGCTAGACTAATGGGCAGTGAGAAGCCAAAATGACTGCCCTCCGCCTTCTCCTTGTGTATCTTTGCCAGAGTCCTTGGGACTTGCCAAATCTGGTCATGCCTGCTTAGCTTGCTCGACTGATTGTGCCAGAAAAGAAAATAAGACACAGATGTATTTGAGCTCTTTGAGATGCCAGTAAGAGAGACAGCTAATGGCTTCATTTCGACCCTCCCCTTCCAGCTGGGCACAGGTGGGGGATAATGAGGTCCCTCTCCCTAATCAAACTCAATTATTTACTACTCTACATAACCGCAAAGACGTTCACATTCCGTACAGAATATAAAACACACCATGGGCTACTTCCAACCACTGCCACTGGGTATTTATAACAAACTCAAGTGGGTAACAGTTTGCCTTGGCAGGAGTTTAAGTGTGTAAAGTTTTTCAAACAGTTTCTGTTCAAATATGTCCTGCTGAAATGGGGTCCCAGGCGGGGTTCCATAATTGTCAGGTCAGTGAACTGCATAACATGTGAGAATGTATTCACCATGCAGTGCAAACAGGATCTGGAAACCAAACGCTTCATTCTATTGCAACCTTCTGAGAAGCTTCACAATCTTTTTCAGCAGCAAGACTGACATTGTATTAATAAACATTACAAGTCACTAGCCTGACTTATACATAGCAGCAGCTGATGGACTCCAACATAAGCTGAGAGAGAACAGACAAAATCAAAACTAGACACAGTAACTAAACATGCCAAAGGAGCCCCATCAGGAAGCAAATCACATTAATGCCAGAAATCTATGTCTCAAACTTTTAAGAGATACAGTTAACTAAAGCAACAATCCAGTATAATTTGGGGGTATTGAAGTCAACTGATGGCTATCTCAAATGTGTGCTCTCACTGGATGAACAAAGCACATCCTGGCATGCTCTCAGCAGACAGGCATTCCAGGGAGCAAAACACATATATCTGGTGTGTCTGACCTTTAAATTCTTAGAAGTGTGTAATTAATGCTTTCCAACTTTATTACTCCTTCCAGTACTTCTGTCACTTTAAACAGACACAAAGAAAAATCTTTTCTTTCTCCAGATGATAGCCTTTGCCAAAAGAAAATCAAGTCAGCTTTACAAATACAAAATTAAACAGGCTGCGTATGCTCCACTTCCATACATGAGGACAATCTGGACAATGAAAATGTTTGCTAATACAACAGAATGGGAAGGAGCAACACGCAGCTGGCCCACTCAAATTCCAGCAAATAGTAACTTGGGTAATTCATGCCCAGACAGCCAGGCCTGGTACAAAGAATACATCTTCTCTGATTCTGAACTGTCTGCTTCAGCTCTGCCCCTTCCCAAGCTGTGTGATCTCCCTCTGACCCTCAGCTTTAGAGATGTTAAAAAATGAGTTGTTTGTAAGGGATAAATGAGATGAAGTCACGAAATTGATAAGTGCAAAAATGCTCATTTTCTTTTTTCTTTTTCTCTCTCTCCTTTCCATTTTACAGGCCACAAGGCAATACCACTTAAAAGCTAATGACACACTTTTTGATGAAGTCTTGTCGTTTGGGAAATATTTTAGAGATATCATAAAAAAGATAAATTAAAACAACTGACTCTTGAAAAGCCCTCATGTAGGAAAGATCAGTGAACCCTGGCCATGATGATTTAAAAATCTCCTTGCTTTTCCCTTTGGGCAGGGCCAAGAGAAGCCAAGGCAGTCTCAAGGAGCTCCCTGGGCCACGTTGGCTTCCCAGGCGACCTAGCATCTATCTGGTACAACACCTTCCACCCTTTACCTAGTGACTCTTCACCCAAACAGCAAAACCGTAGCTGGAATCCATCTGCTTTCAGGCCTATGTTCATTTATTGTATTAAACATTTAAGGAATACATACACAGGAAGGCAGTTTAAGTGTTCTTACTGATATGGCTCTGTAGTGGATCCTGTCCACTGTATCAGCCTGAACTTGCCTTGAGGCCTGCCTTTCTCACTCCATAGGAGGGGCCCACTGTTGCTTTGTCATTGCCATTGATGAACTCAATTCAGTTTCACAAGTTCTGGTGAATGAGCACTGTGCTGGGAATGGTAGACACAGACAGCCAAGGCAGGTCCCTTTTATGCTTCACCTCTAGAGGTTTGGCAAGTCTTGGCTTGGTCACTGCTACCAAGGAGGACGTTTCCAGATGTTGGGTACCATGTGAACTTCATTTCTTCATCTGGCTTTGCAGGCCAATCAAACCACCCAGGGGCTGTGGATGTATCTCAGTTGGTAAAGAGCTTGCTGAGCAGGCACAGGGCTCTGAGCTTCACCTCTAGCACCAGGACAGCCCAGGCATGGTGGTGCTCACCTGTAATCTCAGTACTGAAGGTAGAGCAGGAAGATTGGGTCATCCTTGGCTGCATAGTGATTTCCAGGCCAGCTTTGTATATAAGAAACCACGTCTTTTTTTATTTTAAAAATTCATTTATTTGCATTTTATGTGTGTGTTTTGCCGACATGCATATAAATATACCTGTGCATCAAATGCCTACAGAAGCCAGAAGTCATCAGCTTCCCTGATGGGACTCCCTGTAACCTCAGGTGGCCTTGAACTCAGAGGTCTGCCTGCCTCTGTCTCCCAAATGCTGGGATTAAAGGTATGCACCACCAATAAAAAAAAGGGGGGGGCTGGAGAGATAGCCTAGCAATTAAGAGCACTGACTGCTCTTGCAGAGGACCCGGGTTCGATCCCCAGCACCCACATGGCGGCTAAGAACCATCTGTAACTCCAGTTCCAGGGGAATCCAAGACCCTCTTCTGACCTCCTCGGCATTGCACGACACAGGTGCACAAACCTGCATGCAGACAGTACATTCATACACATAGGAAAAAAAAAAAAAAGGTATGCACCACCACGGGTGGCCTCAACCATTGCTTTTTAAAAACAAACAGGGGCTGGAGAGATGATTGAGGATTAAGGGATGCTCTTACAGAGGACCTGGGTTCAATTCCCAGCACATACATACGAGCGCTAACAACCATTCATAACTCTAGTTCCAGGGGATCCGGTGTTCGATTCCCAGCACCCACATTATAGGGAAATCCAGCTCGAATTGCAGGCAGCTTTCCAATTAGCATGCCTCAGGGCCCCGCCCCAAGGAGGAGCAAGCAGCATTACCTAGGTGTGTGATGCTGGGTGGGGCAAGGTGTGCAGTGGCGCGGAATTGGGGGGCCTATGATTGGTTCTGGGAACTGAGGTCATTTATTTTATTTAATTCCCCCCCCATCATTTATTTTATAAAAGTAGGCTGTAGCAAGAAGTAAATTTGAATTTCATAGTAACAACATCATGGAATTCCCGCCACTATTTTTATTAATTATTATTATTTTTATTTTTATTTATTTCTGTATGTGTATGAATGTACTGTCTGCATGCAGATCTGTGCACCCGTGTCATGCAATGCTGCAGAGGTCTGAAGAAGGTGTTGGATTCCCCTGGAACTGGAGTTCTCCTGGAACTGGAGTTTCAGACGGTTTTCGGCCGCCATGTGGGTGCTGGGGATCGAACCCAGGTCCTCTGTAAGAGCGGTCGGCGCTCTTAACCGCTAGGCCATCTCTCCAGCCCATTTTTATTAATTATTGTGTGCATACAGGCTAACGTAGGCCTGCATTTTGTTTGGGTGGCCAGTGGGTTCAAAAGAAATTCCTTTGTGGCTCACCAATCTGGGTAGCTGGTGTAGTGAGTGGGTATTGTCTGAAGGGAGGCGATCAGCCATCAGCCTGAAATTCCTCTCTAGGTTCTGGGCAGGTGAGAAGCCACAGCCAAAAGTGGAACACGTGTCTCGTGGGTCCAGGCTAAGGGCCTGGGTTGAAAGTATCATCCAGGCAGGGCTACGGGAAGTAGCCAGCTGACCTCTGCGCCAAGGGGTCAGCTCCCCACAGTGTCTGCAAAGCGGGCACTGTGTCCCCATCCTCCTTAGCAGGGCCATGTGGTCCTTGTTTGGCATAAAAAGAAAGCTTCCTACACCACATGGCAGCTAAGAACTGTCTTTAGCTGGGTGTGGTGGTGCACACCTTTAATCCTAGCACTTGGGAGGCAGAGGCAGGCGGATCTTTGTGAGTTCAAGGCCAGCCTGGTCTACAAGGTGAGTTCCAAGACAGCTGGGGCTACAGGAAGACCTGTCTCAAAAAGACCAAAAAAAAAAAAAGAACCATCTTTAGTGCTGGGTGTGATGGCATACACCTTTAATCCCAGCACTCAGAGGCAGGCGGATCTCTGTGAGTTCCAGGCCAGCCTGGTCTACAGAGCTAGTTCCAGGCCAGCTACAGCTATAGGGAGACTGTCTCAAAAACACACACACAAAAAAAAAAAATTATAATAATTATAAGCAACTTAAGGATACATGTGTACACACACACACAGGCACATGCACACATAGTCCAAAATCAGTCGGGAACAAAGGATAGCTTAGAAATCCATTTGTAAAAAAAAAATCAAATAAAAAAAAGAAAGAAAGAAATCCATTTGTGAATTTGGTAAGCAGGCAGGCTCCATTAGCGTCTCCTAATTTGCAAATTGTTAAAAGTAATCTCAGCTTCTTCAAAAAACAGCTTATCACCCAAAGGGTCCTAAGGCCTAAGAGACTTGGAGGAAAGGCTAGAGGTAGCCTAACTTGGCAAGAATATCAGAAGGTGCCTAACTCTACATTCTTTGACAGAATATTCTTCCAGAAGGGATTCGTTTAGTTTTTTTTTGTTTTTCTTTGTTCAAACAAATGAAACCTATTTCATTATTATCAACCTTTGGCTTACTATGGTAAGCTTTTTTATTTTTCACTTCTGTGCAGGGGTAGAAAATGTATTAATAAAATGCATTAATAGAATGTAAATTATTATTGGGGATTTTTTTTTCTTTTTCTTTTTTGGTCTTTTTGAGACAGGCTTGCCCTGTAGCCTCAGCTGTCCTGGAACTTGCTATGTAGACCAGGCTGGCCTTGATCTCAGAGAGATCCACCTGTCTCTGCTTCCCAAGTACTGGCATTAAAGGTATGCACCACCATGCCAAGATAAATGTAAATGATTATAAAAATCTAGTAATTCACATACTCTTTACATGATGGAATAGTGGGAAATTAAAACTAAATTCCCTCCTTTCTGCCCATTTCTGAGTGGTATGCATGTATGCTATAGGTCACTCCCAATTATGGTTCCATATTCCCCCATCTAACTGGAGTCAGTGATTAGAGAAGAAATACCCAGGAAGGCCAACTGGCTCCCATCAGACAGAAGTGAAAAGCAACAAGTCTACTAGAAAAAGCAAGAGGTTAACAAACAAATCCAACTCATGTCCACTGCTTCTATATTGCCTATGGCAACTAGCACACTATAATGGCAGCACTGCTACAGAAACCATATGACGCACAGGCCTAAACATTTACTATAGGGCCCTTTACTGCTGAAAGTCTGCCAACCTCTGGGATAAGCTGGTGAGATCTGTGGGTTATGTTCCAGCAGAGTGCTATTTAACATCACTAATGGACTTAGTAAAGGTCAAATGGCATCACTCAAGCTGCATGCAAAAATGGATAAACAGAAAAATGGATACAGAAGTCAGTGACACTTGTCTGAAAAATGCATGTTCTTTGCTGCCTAAGTCATAGTATCAGCCAGGTAGAGAGCCCACTTACGTGAAAATCAGTCAACATAGGTGGAAAGCCTACCCATCCTAGCTGACTGTGGGTGGGCATGGGAGGATGGGAGGGGTCTGCTCTGGATACAGGTGGCTTTCTGTTTAAAACCAAGTAAAGTCCTGGCTGGGCAGAACAATTAGATACATGAGCAGAAGTATGGTAGGACAAATGCAAACAAGACTTTTCTTTCTTTCTCTTTTTCTTTCTTATCTTTTTCTTCTCTCCTCTCTCTCCTCCCCTCCCCTTCTCTTTTCTTTGGTCTTTTTTGGAACAGGGTCACCCTATAGCCCCAGCCATCCTAGAGGTCACTATGTAGACCAGACTGGCCTTGAACTCACAGAGATCTGCCTGCCTCTGCCTCTGCCTCCAGAGTCCTGGCATTAAAGGTGTGCACCACTATGGCTGGCTCAAACAACTTTTCTACTAGAGAATTACCACATTGGGGGAGACATATAAAAATAAAGTACTGGTACCTAAAAGTATCATTCATTGTTTAAGAGGAAAATAATGATATTTCCATGAAAATAAGAATCAAGGGGCAGGAGAGATGGCTTACCTGTTAAGAGCGCCAACTGCTCTTGCAGAGGACCCGGGTTCGATCCCCAGCACCCACATGGCGGCTGAGAACTGTCTTTAACTCCAGTTCCAGGGGAATCTGATGCCCTCTTCTGACCTCTGCAGCATTGCACGACACGGGTGCACAAACCTACATGCAGATAGTACATTCATACACATACAAAAATAAATTAAAAATTAATAAAAAAAAGAATCAAAAGACCCAGGTGGAGAAGTAAGATATTCAATACTCATTAAACCCAACATCAGCAATCTTATTTTTAGTAGAACAACAGTTGTTTTTGTATTTTATTTAATGCTATAGTTGGGTTTTTTTTTTTTTTGAGACAGGGTCTCCCTTTAGTCCCAGCTGGCCTGGAACTCACTCTGTAGACCAGGCTGGCCTTGAACTCACAGACATCCACCTGCCTCTGCCTCCCAAGTGCTGGGATTAAAGGCGTACGCCACCACCCCCACGCCCAACCTTTTTTTTTTTTTTTTTTTTTTGTCCTTTGGCTAATCCTGATTTGTGTTTATTTCACTCCTGGCATGATGGATATAACTTGAAATCCTATCTCTAGGGACATGGGTTAAGAGGCTGTTGTCAGGATTCAATCTCTCAATCTCATCTCCGTCTTCACTTCCCTCTCTTCTCTCTCTCTTTCCTCCTCGTTCTCTTTCTCTCTCCTCTCCTCTCCCCTCTTTTTCTTCGTTGAGTCAGGGTCTCCCTGTAGCTCCAATTGTCTGTGAACTCATCTGTACACCAGGCTGGCCTTGAACTCATAGAGATCTAAATACCCCTCTGCCTGCCCAAGTACTAGGATTAACGTGTGCACCACCACACCGGCTATTAATGCTATAGCTGGACAGATTGCTCAGTGGTTAGAAACACTGGCTGCTCTTGCAGAGGACCTGAGTTACTTTCCTAGACCCACATGGCAAGCAAACAACTGTCTGTAACTCCAGTTCCATGGCGACACAACACATTCTCCTGGCCACCCTGGGTACTGCACCAAATGATGCACTCAAATATATGCAGGCAGAACATTAGTACACATAAAAGAAAAAAGTAATTTTTTGGGAGGCTGGAGAATGGCCTAGCGGTTAAGAGCGCCGACCGCTCTTACAGAGGACCGGGGTTCGATCCCCAGCACCCACAGCTGGCGCCGAGACCGTCTGAAACTCCAATTCCAGGTAGAACTCGCAGTTTCCAGGGAATCCGAGACCCTCTTCTGACCTCCCGATTGCATGACACGGGTGCAAAAACTATAAAAAAAAAAAAAAAAAAAAAAAAAAACAGAAATAAATAAAATATATAAAAAAAAATAAAAAAATACTTTTTATTATTTAACTTATTTTTGTAATGTATATGAATATACATCTGCATGCAGGTTTGTGCCCCAAGAAGAAGGGTGTCAGATTCCCCTGGAACTGGAGTTAAAGACGGTTCTCAGCCGCCATGTGGGTGCTTGGGGATCGAACCTGGGTCCTCTGCAAGAGCAGTCGGTGGCTTTTTACCACTAGGGCCATCTCTCCAGCCCCCAAAAATAATTTTTTTTTTTTTTTTTTTTTTTTTTTTTTTCTTTTTTTTTTAATCTATAATTTTTTTAGGTTTTGTAACAATATGGAATTTACAGGAAACATTAGAGGATTTTATATCCAGAGCTTTATATTTTTATGCATTCAAGCAGCATTACAGTAAAAATGGAATTTGGGTAAACAGTGAGGCTTAGCTATGAGCCTAAACTTGGGAGAATTTATTTCCCCTTAGGATAATTATTCCTTATGTTTAAGAAGATTCCTATTACCCACATTTCATAAGTAAAGAGACTAAGACTTAGAAAGGCAAGCAAAGTTGCCAAAAGCCTCACACTAAAGCTAAGACTCAAATCTAGGCTTATCAAAGTTCAAAGCCTCGTTTGGAAGAAGAGATAGGGTTTTGGAGTCTCTGGGGTGGGTGAGCTGAGGGCCTCTGTAGGCATTTTTTGGCAGAAGCACTTAAAGAGTTAGAAGCAGCCTCCAAGCCTGACGACCTGTTATCTGCAAACCTGTGAGGCCTGGACTCGTCTTTGATCCCTTGGGAAAACTTTGATCTGGAGCAAATGGCCTGGGGTTCCACTTGCCCCAACTGCCTGCCCCAGGGCCCCAACGTATGTGTGTCCCAGCCCATGTAAGGATCTGTATAAAAAGCCTTGAGTTACAACATTAAAATGAGTTTTCCTCTTGTGGAATTATCCTGTCTCTATGAGTCTGTTTTCTTTTCTCTCTGGGTACTTCTCATGGTTCTCCCCCCTTGCCAGAGCTTAAGCCTAGAATTGTAGCCTGTTGGCTGGGGACAATTCTGAGGCTTGCAGCCTTGCAGAGCTTGCAAGCCTGGTCCAGGGAGGAAGAACATCTAGTGGACTGCAGCACACAGATAATGAACATTTAAAAGACCATTGGACAATAATATTTTAGATGACAGACCTCTAAGGCTAAGGTAACTTTGGGTTTGTTTATATTCAATGTTCAGTGACAGAGAAGTTAAGAGAGCTCAGCAAGCAAGGTAGCACTGGCCATCTCACTCCCCTGGCAGCCCAGACACCCAGACTCACCTATTCCTTTACAAGTCCTATGCTGGGGATGGAGAGACTTATTTGTCCTGCTGCCATCTTCTGGGAGTTCATGGTCTTGTCTATCCCTGAGGATGTCCACTCATAAAAGACTAACTTGAGCATCTATAGATCGTCAGTGCCCACTACCTGCCCATGTCTGGTGAAAGTTACTCCAATTCAGCCTTTTCAGTCCATAAAAGAGTTAAGTAAGAAGGCAGAAGGCAGAAAAATGTAGAAGTAGCAAAGTTACCCCCCCTTCAGACTGTGGAGCTGCATGGGGTGCCAGGGCTACAGATCCTCCTGTTCTCAGAGGCTTGTTTGAATCAGTCATAACAATAACAGCTGCTACTAAAGGTATGGTCAGCTGGGTGTGGGTGGCACATGCCTTTAACACCAGCACTTGGGAGGCAGAGGCAAGACGGATCTCTGGGAGTTCAAGGCCATCTGCGACAGTAGCAAGCTCTAGCCAGCTGGGACTAAAGGGAGATTGTCAAAAAGAGAAAAAAGAAAAAAATGCTCACCTACATGAGGTACAGTTGTCCCCACAATTGATCCATAAGGTCAGCCTTCATTCAGAAAGTAGAGTCTACTGACTGACTAAGCACCACTAACTAGTACTCTGCAACCCCACTTTCACCAGCATGTTGGAAAGGTAAGCCTAGAAGCCAACACTGTGAGACTTAGTTCTCATGTCTCTAAACTGGTCATAATGAAGCTTCTGAGGTTAGATGAGATAGCAATATCCACTGTGGTGGTTTGAATGTGACATATCTCCCACAGGCTTCATGTGTTTGAATACAGGTTCCTAATGGTAAATGCTCTTAGGAGGTAACGACTATAAGTATCCTTGCTGGAGAAGCATGGTTGTTCCTAGTTTGTCTTCCATTCTGGACAAAACCTCTGACCAACACCACTTGGGAGGAAAGGGTTTTATTCAACTTACATCTCCTGGTCACATGATCCGATCTAGGGAGCCCAAGGCAGGACTCAGGGCGAACCTGGGGGCCCATGGAGGATGGCTGTTCACTTGGCTTGCTCNGCCACCCTGTCCAGACCCCCACACACATCCCCCACCCCTCTCTTCCATACATAGAGCCATACCACATTGGGGGAGGAATCACTAATAAATAAAGTACTATCGGTACCTAAAAGTATCATTCATTGTTAAGAGGAAAATAATGATATTTCCATGAAAATAAGAATCAAGGGCAAGGAGAGAGGCTTACCTGTTAAGAGCGCCCAACTGCTCTTGCAGAGGACCCGGTTCGATCCCGCACCACCACATGGCGGCTGAGAACTTCTTTAACTCCAGTTCCAGGGGAATCTGAGCCCTCTTCTGACCTCTGCACGAGCATTGCACGACACGGGTGCACAAACCTACATGCAGATAGTACATTCTACCATACAAAAATAAATTAAAAATTAATAAAAAAAAGAATCAAAAGACCCAGGTGGAGTAGAAGTAAGATATTCAAACTCATTCAAATCCCAACATCAGCATCTTATTTTAGTAGAACAACAGTTTGTTTTTGTATTTTATTTAATGCTATAGTTGGGTTTTTTTTTTTTTTTGAGACAGGGTCTCCCTTAGTCCCAGTGGCCTGGAACCACTCTGTAGACCAGGCTGCCTTGAAACTCACAGACATCCACCTGCCTCTGCCTCCCAAGTGCTGGGATTAAAGGCGTACGCCACCACCCACGCCCAACTCTTTTTTTTTTTTTTTTTTTTGTCTTTGCTACTCCTGATTTTGTGTTTATTTTCACTCCTGGCATGATGGATATACTTGAAATCCTATCTCTAGGGACATGGGTTAAGAGGCTGTTGTCAGGATTCAATCTCTCAATCTCATCTCCTCTCCTCTCCTCTCTCCTCTCCTCTCTTCTCTCCTCTCTTCTCCTCTCCTCTCTTCTCCTCTCCTCTCCCCTCTTTTTCTTCGTTGAGTCAGGGTCTCCCTGTAGCTCCAATTGTCCTGGAACTCACTCTGTACACCAGGCTGGCCTTGAACTCATAGAGATCTAAATACCTCTGCCTCCCAAGTACTAGGATTAAAAGTGTGCACCACCACACCCGGCTATTAATGCTATAGCTGGACAGATTGCTCAGTGGTTAGAACACTGGCTGCTCTTGCAGAGGACCTGAGTTTACTTTCTAGGACCCACATGGCAGCAAACAACTGTCTGTAACTCCAGTTCCATGGGACACAACACATTCTCCTGGCCACCCTGGGTACTGCACCAAATGATGCACTCAAATATATGCAGGCAGAACATTAGTACACATAAAAGAAAAAAGTAATTTTTTGGGAGGGCTGGAGAGATGGCCTAGCGGTTAAGAGCGCCGACCGCTCTTACAGAGGACCGGGGTTCGATCCCCAGCACCCACATGGCGGCCGAGAACCGTCTGAAACTCCAATTCCAGGAGAACTCCAGTTCCAGGGGAATCCGAGACCCTCTTCTGACCTCCACGGCATTGCATGACACGGGTGCACAGACTTGCATGCAGGCAATACATTCAAACACATACAGAAATAAATAAAATTAATAAAAAAAAATTAAAAAAATACTTTTTATTTTAACTTATTTTGTATGTATATGAATATACCATCTGCATGCAGGTTTGTGCACCAGAAGAGGGTGTCAGATTCCCCTGGAACTGGAGTTAAAGACGGTTCTCAGCCGCCATGTGGGTGCTGGGGATCGAACCTGGGTCCTCTGCAAGAGCAGTCGGCGCTTTTAACCACTAGGCCATCTCTCCAGCCCCCAAAATAATTTTAAATTATATTTTATTAATGCTATAGTTTAAGTTGTATTTAATCTATAATTTTTTTAGGTTTTGTAACAATATGGAATTTACAGGAAACATTAGAGGATTTTATATCCAGAGCTTTATATTTTTATGCATTCAAGCAGCATTACAGTAAAAATGAATTTGGGTAAACAGTGAGGCTTAGCTATGAGCCTAAACTTGGGAGAATTTATTTCCCCTTAGGATAATTATTCCTTATGTTTAAGAAGATTCCTATTACCCACATTTCATAAGTAAAGAGACTAAGACTTAGAAAGGCAAGCAAAGTTGCCAAAAGCCTCACACTAAAGCTAAGACTCAAATCTAGGCTTATCAAAGTTCAAAGCCTCGTTTGGAAGAAGAGATAGGGTTTTGGAGTCTCTGGGGTGGGTGAGCTGAGGGCCTCTGTAGGCATTCTTTTGGCAGAAGCACTTAAAGAGTTAGGGAGCAGCCTCCAAGCCTCGACCCCTGTTATCTGGCCAAACCTGTGAGGCCTGGACTGTCTTTGATCTGGAGAAAAGCTTTGATCTGGAGCAAATGGCCTGGGTTCCACTTGCCCCAACTGCCTGCCCCAGTCCCCAACTGTATGTGTGTCCCAGCCCATGTAAGGATCTGTATAAAAAGCCTTGAGTTACAACATTAAAGTTGAGTCTTTCCTCCTGGATGCAAGTCTGTTTTCTTTTCTCTCTGGGTGACTTCTCATGGTTCCCTCCCCCTCCTTGCCAGAGCTTAAGCCTAGAATTGTTAGCCTGTTGGCTGGGGACAATTCTGAGGCTTGCAGCCTTGCAGAGCTTGCAAGCCTGGTCCAGGGAGGAAGAACATCTAGTGGACTGCAGCACACAGATAATGAACATTTAAAAGACCATTGGACAATAATATTTTAGATGACAGACCTCTAAGGCTAAGGTAACTTTGGGTTTGTTTATATTCAATGTTCAGTGACAGAGAAGTTAAGAGAGCTCAGCAAGCAAGGTAGCACTGGCCATCTTCACTCCCCTGGCAGCCCAGACACCCAGACTCACCTATTCCTTTACAAGTCCTATGCTGGGGATGGAGAGACTTATTTGTCCTGCTGCCATCTTCTGGGAGTTCATGGTCTTGTCTATCCCTGAGGATGTCCACTCATAAAAGACTAACTTGAGCATCTATAGATCGTCAGTGCCCACTACCTGCCCATGTCTGGTGAAAGTTACTCCAATTCAGCCTTTTCAGTCCATAAAAGAGTTAAGTAAGAAGGCAGAAGGCAGAAAAATGTAGAAGTAGCAAAGTTACCCCCCCTTCAGACTGTGGAGCTGCATGGGGTGCCAGGGCTACAGATCCTCCTGTTCTCAGAGGCTTGTTTGAATCAGTCATAACAATAACAGCTGCTACTAAAGGTAATGGTCAGCTGGGTGTGGTGGCACATGCCTTTAACACCAGCACTTGGGAGGCAGAGGCAGACGGATCTCTGGGAGTTCAAGGCCATCCTGGTCGACATAGCAAGCTCTAGGCCAGCTGGGACTAAAGGGAGATGTCAAAAAGAGAAAAAAGAAAAAATGCTCACCTACATGAGGTACAGTTGTCCCCACAATTGATCCATAAGGTCAGCCTTCATTCAGAAAGTAGAGTCTACTGACTGACTAAGCACCACTAACTAGTACTCTGCAACCCCACTTTCACCAGCATGTTGGAAAGGTAAGCCTAGAAGCCAACACTGTGAGACTTAGTTCTCATGTCTCTAAACTGGTCATAATGAAGCTTCTGAGGTTAGATGAGATAGCATATCCACTGTGGTGGTTTGAATGTGACATATCTCCCACAGGCTCATGTGTTTGAATACATGGTTCCTAAGTGGTACTGCTCTTTAGGAGGTAACAGAACCTATAAAGTATCCTTGCTGGAGGAAGCATGTTGTCCTAGTTTGTCTTCCATTGCTGTGACAAAACACTCTGACCAACACCAACTTGGGGAGGAAAGGGTTTATTCAACTTACATCTCCTGGGTCACATTTCGTCACTTAGGGAGCCCAAGGCAGGAACTCAGGGCAGGAACCTGGAGGCCATGGAGGACTGCTGTTCACTGGCTTGCTCTCTACTGGCTTGCTCTCTGGCTCATGCCCAGCCTGCCTTCTTATACTGTCACTGCTCAACAATCAAGATGATACACCACAGATGTGGCCACAGGCCAATCCAATGGAGCCAATTCCCCAACCGAGGCTCCCTCAACCCAGGTGTGTCAAGTTGACACCAAAGCTATCCAGCACACATGTCAAGGAGACAGGCAGGCTGGAAGGGTTTATAGCCATACCCCACTTCCTGCTTGCTCTTCTTATATGGGGATGAAATAATGATCTCTCCACTTCCTGTGGCCATGCCTTCCTTGCCATTATGAACTGTATAGCTCTGGAAGTTTAAGCCAAAAATAAATGCTTTCCTCCTTGTTGCTTTTGGTCATTATATGTGATTACAGCAATAGAAGAGTTGCCTTAGTTCATTCCTTAGAGTCAAGCCTCCTTGTCTTTGTCTCCTTCAGCTCAGTGTCTGTCTACCTTCTGTCCTTTCTCTAGTGGAAGAGAGATGTGAGGATGAAAGGGAGGGATAAAGAGACTAAGGAGTTGAACACTGGGCATGTGCCCGGAGACTCCCAAAGGTCTTTGCCCTACATACACAAGCTTAGAATTTGGATCAAATTGCAGGTCCCAGCACATACATAGACACAGGCAAACAGTCAGTAATCTGGACTAGATCATCAGACAAGAGGAGAAGAGACAGTTCACTGACATTTTACTTTCAAATGCTCACATATAAAGATCTCACTTAACGTAACACCCGCCCCCCCAAAAAAAACCATTCCAGACATGTCAAATAAGCTCTCCTAAACTTTTAAAGAGAAAAAGATTAATGAAGGTGTGTGTTAGGCTGGGTGCTTACCAGGTCCTGCGTGTTCTTAGACACCTGTGCAGGTGCATCTAATCCTAGCCCTGACTTCTTCTATGGAAAATCGTTACTTTAAAAGCTCTTACTTAAAAAGAACTTTTCACAGGGCTGGAGAGATGGCTTAGTGGTTAAGAGCACCGATCGCTCTTACAGAGGACCCGGGTTTAATCCCCAGCACCCACATGGCGGCTGAGAACCGTCTGTAACTCCAATTCCAGGAGAACTCCAGTTCCAGGGGAATCCGAGACCCTCTTCTGACCTCCTCGGCATTGCACGACACGGGTGCACAAACCTACATGCAGACAGTACATTCATACACATAAAAAAAATAATAAATATGGGGCTGGAGAGATAGCCTAGCAGTTAAGACACCGATCGCTCTTACAGAGGACCCGGGTTTAATCCCCAGCACCCACATGGCGGCTGAGAACCGTCTGTAACTCCAATTCCAGGAGAACTCCAGTTCCAGGGGAATCCGAGACCCTCTTCTGACCTCCTCGGCATTGCACGACACTGGTGCACAAACCTGCATGCAGACAGTACATTCATACACATACAGAAATAAATAAAATTTTTTAAAAAATTAAAAAAAAAAAAGAACTTTTCACTTCAAAAGACTACTATGGTCACATTAATATTCATGTCTTAAAAATTCTTCTGCCAGGCATGGTGGCACACGCCTTTAATCCTAGCACTTGGGAGGCAGAGGCAGGCGGATGTCTGTGAGTTCAAGGCCAGCCTGGTCTACATAGTGAGTTCCAGGACAGCTGGGGCTATAGGGAAACCCTGTTTCAACAAAGACCAAAACCCCCCAAAACAAAAAACAAACAAAATCCTCCTATGGTCACTTAAAAATGCAAATAAAAACTTAAAATACTACTGCATACCCTCACCTTACTGTTCTGTGGAACAGTGAATTGAGCCCAAAGCTTTGTGTATAGTACATATGCACTTTACACTTGGCTATATCCCCAGGGCATGTATACATTCAAATAGGAAAGAAAATAAAACAAAACAACACATCCTGTAATGGTAAAATTGAAAAAGAAAATGGTTTTATAAATTCTGCTTATGTCATTATATACTACTAATCCTTCAGAAGGTTATTTGATAATAAAGTCAGAATGTGGGGCTGGGTGCATAACTCAGTGGAAGAGTACTTCTCTAGCATGTATGATGAGGCCCTGGGTCCAATTCCCAACACAAAGAGATACAGACAGAGACAGAGATAAAAAATTATTGCTCGGGGCTGGAGAGATGGCCTAGCGGTTAAGAGCGCTCACTGCTCTTGCAGAGGACTTGGGTTCGATCCCCAGCACCCACATATGGCGGCTGAGAATCATCTTTGACTCCAGTTCTGGGGAATCTGACACCCTCTTCTGACCTCTGAGGCACTGTACGACATGGGTGCACCAACCTACATGCAGACAATACATTCATACACATAAAAAAAAATAAAAAATTATAAAACAAAATTACTGCTCTGGGGGATGGAGAGATGCCTCAGTAGTTAAGCACACTGACTGCTCCTTCAGAGGATTGGGGTTCAAGTCCCAGCACCACATACATGATGGCTAACAACCATCTGTAACTCCAGTTCAAGGGGATCCAAAGCCCTCTTATGACTTCCACAGGCATCACACAACACCAGTGCATCTACTTACATGTAGGCATTACACTTGTACACATAAAAATAATATCTTTTTAAAATTTCTACTCTAGGGGGCTGGAGAGATGGCCTCACAGTTAAGAGCGACGACTGCTCTTGCAGAGGACCCGGGTTCGATCCCCAGCACCCACATGGTGGCTGAGAACTATCTTTAACTCCAGTTCTAGGGGAATCCAACACCCTCTTCTGACCTCCACGGCATTGCACGACACAGTGCACAGACCTACATGCAGACAGTATATTCATACATATAATAAAATAAATAAAATAAAATAAATAAAATAAAATTTCTACTCTATAACCAATAGCCCTATTTGCTCAAAGTAAATGATCCTAATTATTCAACAGAAATCAGAGAGACATAGGTAATGGCTGTTACTATTTATGAAAATTCAAACAAGGAAATAATCAAAATATTCTGTGTACTTCATAAGCTTCTATATTGCTTACCACATTTTAATGATTAGATGTGTCCTTACTAGGTAGTAGTCTCCATGAGAGAAGAAAGGCTATCTCTGTCTAGATCTCTGGTACAAAGCAAGTATAGATTATAGGAATTAAAAATCTTGAAATATAAGGCTGGTGAGATGGCTCAGCAGTTAAGAGCACTGGCTGCTCTTGCAGAGGACTGGGTTCAAATTTCAGCACCCACATGGCAGCTAAGAACTGTGCATAGCTCCAGTTCCAGGAGAGGTGATGCCCTCTTCTGATCTCCATGAGCACTGTGCAACACAGGTGCACTTACACACATGCAGGCAATATACTCATACACATAAAATAAAAATAATAAAATATTTTTAAAAGTATTTAAATATTTATAATATACTCTTAAGCAAAAATATAAAACATGTATCTAAGTAATAAAAACTGTAATTTGCACACCCATGGAAATAATTTGCACACCCATGGAAATGACCAAGAAAAATCCAAAGCAGGTGACAGAGAGATGGCTCTGTAGGGAAACTGCCTGCTACAGAAGCACAGGACCTGAGCTTCATGCCAGCACCCATGTAAAAGGTGCACAAACCCTAGGGCTGGGAGACATGGAGTGCAAATCCTTGGGAGCTTGCTGGCCAGTCAATCTACCTGAAACGACGAGTCCCAGAGACACTGTCTTAAAAAGCGTATGCCTATAATCCCAGCACTCAGGAAGCAGAGGGAGGTGGATCTCTGTGAATTCAAGGCCAGCCTGGTCTACATAGTGAGTTCTAGGCCAGCTGGGGCTACAGGGAGACCCTGTCTCAAAAAGACTCCCTCCCCGCTCCCCCCACACACAATAAAAGATGGAGGGCTTGAAGAGATGGCTAAAGTGGTTAAGAGCACTGCTCTTGCAGAGGATCTGGGTTCAATTCCTAAATTCCCAGGACCTACATGGTATCTAAAAAACATCTCTAACTCCAGTTCCAGGGGATTCAACACCATCTTCTGATTCCATGAGTACTGCAAGACATGGGTGTACTTACATACGTGAAGGCAATGCACTCATACACATATTTTTTAAAAACTAAGGTGGAGAAGCAATTGAGGAAGACATTCACCATCATCCTCTGGCCACCACATGTATGTGCACAGGTACAGGTACCCACACATACATACAAGCAAGCAAGCATGCATGAGCGTACAGACACATATACCAGTTTCACTAGGATGGCAGAGTAACTGGTAACTTTTGAATTATTTTAACTATTCTTATAAAAGCTATTGTTTTGATACCTCAGAAGTGAAAAAGTGGAACAAAATGCGCTGTTTATACCAAACCTGACTGAGGGTAGAAATGAACAGCGCCTGTGAAAGCTCAAGAAGCTACTCTCAGTTCAACCTAGATACCCGGCATTCTATTCCTACTCAAGGGCAGAAAGACTCAGAATACCCATATGTTGCAAAATCCTATTTTCCTAAGTCTTGATTAAACAAAGGAATCTGTTTTTAAAGGACAGAGAAAGTCCTCCAAAGCAATCAGTCCATAGGATAGCAAATGTGCTGGTTCCCAACAGCAGGGGGAGCCAAAGAGATCACTATTGTTCCCAGGAGAGAGGCTTGCAGAGGCTTAAGTTAGAAATACTTAGGCTGGGNGAGATTGAGACAGCCTGGTCTACATAACAAGTTCCAGGACAGGTGGAGCTACAGGGAATCCCTGTCTCTAAAAGACAGAAAAGCAGAGAAAAGAAACGAAAAGAAAAAAGAAAAAGAAAAGACAAAAGAAAAAGAGGAGAGGAGAGGAGGAGAAAGGGGGAGGGGAAAGGAGGGGAGGGGAGGGGAGAAGAGAGGAGAGGAGAAGGAAGGAAGGAAGGAAGGAAGGAAGGAAGGAAGGAAGGAAGGAAAGAGAGAAAGAAAAGGAAGGAAGGAAGGAAAGAGAGAGAGAGAGGAAGGAAGGAAGGAAGGAAGGAAGGAAGGAAGGAAGGAAGGAAGGAAGGAAGGAAGGAAGGAAGGAAGGAAGGAAGACCGACCTAGGGTGAGCCTGGCGTGGTGGCATGGTGTTGCTCAGGAGGTAGACGTAGGTGGATCTCTGTGAGTTCAAGGTCAGCCTGGTCTACAGAGCCAGCTCCAGGACAGCTGGTACTAAAAGGGAGACCATGCCTCAAAAATACCAAAATAAATAAAAATAAATAAATAAATAAATACCTAGGTTGGGGGCTGGAGAGATGGCCTAGTGGTTAAGAGCACCGACTGCTCTTGTAGAGGACCTGGGTTTGATCCCCAGCACCCACATGGCAGCTGAGAACCGTCTTTAACTCTAGTTCCAGGGGAATCCAATCCGATGCCCTCTTCTGACCTCCGTGGCATTGCATGACACGGGTGCACAAACCTGTATGCAGACAGTACATTCATACGCATACAAAATAAATAAAAAAAATATTAAAAAAATAAAGGTTGAAGTGAAGCTGAAGTGTTGCGGATTCACTTTTAGCTAGTGGGACACAGCAGCTCTGTGGACCCAAATGGACAAAACTGCATTTCCATCTCCACCTATGATAGTTAGCCTTTCCTCAAATTATAAGTGGAGGCAACGAATCATAGTATGGTAAGCCGTGCTGGCAACTGTCATGAACATACATCCTATCTTAACACCACTGTACACTTCGATCAATGCAGATTTCGTAATTAGCATTTACACCCATCACCATCTGAATCAACAGGCTTCAGAGTTGAGGGTAGATCTCCTGCTGGTTGTGTTATTTCATTTATTAGTAAAGCTGAACTTGTCAGCACATTACAGGTTTAATGATCTGGTGATGTTCAACATAACAGAATCCTTTTATATGCCAATGAATTTTATTTTATGCATATACATGCATTTTTCTGAGAAGGATTTTTCTAGGTTTTACCAGACTGACAAAGGAACAGAAAAGGCTAAGCACAGGCAACTGAGGAAAACCAAATTGCATCCAAACAAAGTTGGACACAAAATAATCTCAAGTCATAAAAGAAAAGTGGCTTCATTATACATCTTCATTTAGTCTGGATTCCTTGACCAGAAGGGGAAACGAAACCCCAGAAGGGTTGTTTCTTCGCTCTAAGCACACCTGTGCCTCCAGAAGCCTACTTGTAGATAAGCTATCCCAAGATCTACCTCACACTACTGCAAAGCAGGCTGTCTGACCCAATAACACACACATTCCCAATATTTCTCTAGACATAATCACATGAGTAGATTCTCCAGGTACCAAATATAATCTACCTGATGAACAATGTGACAAAATGTGCAACACTAGAAGACAGGGGTGAGGCAGAGGAAAACATCAGTCAGTACTCACATTCGAACAAAGAGTGACTCTTTGGATGTCAGACCAGGAGATGAATACTTTTCAACCAGGGCCAAAGTACTGAAACCAAACTTATGAATGGGCTCGTTGGAATCCAGTGGGGGGAAATCCGTGTCTACCTCCCCGTCATCCTCAGCAATATGCAGGCAGTAGGCACTGACATTGTCACTGAAAGAAAAACCAAAAGGGCGAATGAATGACAGTGTAGGGAGGGGATGTGAGGACCCGAGGGTATGGAATATGGGCAAACTGACACCGGTGATCTCTCCCCAAGCCCATGTATTTATAGTTAGAACCCAGAATCCCTAATTTCATCTGATCAGGATAAAACACATGGCACTGTGATGTAAAATGAGGTCTTCGCACTGTGATTTTTCCCAACACTTACTGAGCACCTCTTATGAGTAAGACCTGGAACTTAATCCTTGAGATAAAAGGTGAGATTTCGTATCACCCTTAAAGGAAGCTCATTACCTAGGAGGGTTTAGAAAAGGAAGCACTATACTACCATACACATAAAGGAAAAATTCCCTATGGGGGAGCTAGAGGCCTTTGATGCATGGGTAAGGTTGGTAACCATTCACACAGTTTCCTTTGATGCATGGGTAAGGTTGGTAACCATTCACACAGTTTCCTTTGATGCATGGGTAAGGTTGGTAACCATTCACACAGTTTCCTTTGCCCAAAGTGTGACTCATTCTTCAGACAGGATCTGATTCTGAATACCATGGATCCTTAGCTGAATAAAAGAAAAAGTCCTAAAAAAATCCGAGACCCTCTTCTGACCTCTGTGGCATTGCATGACACTGGTACACAAACCTACATGCAGACAGTAAAAAAAAAAAAACAAAAAAAAAAAAAAAAAAAAAAAAGAAAAAGTCCTAATTCATCCTGATGCAGACATCTGGTCCTTCTGACCACAATCACTTTCCCCATCTTCAGAGAATGTAAAAAGTCAATCTGTTTAAATTAAGGGGAAAGTATGACAACAGATAGACTATGTAAAATCTTAAATCAGGGCTAGGGTCTGTAGATGGTAGAATGTTTGTCTATCATGCAAGAAGCCCTGTGTGTGGGGGGGTGATCCTGAGAATTGCATAAACCAGATGTGGTGGTGTGCAGTTGTAATCCTGACACACAGAAGGTAGAGTCAGGAGAATCCCAAGTTCAAACTCATCTATGGCCACACAGTCATCATGAGATACATGAGACAGAAGAAGGGAAAGGAAGAGAAGGGAAGGAGGGGCGGGGGGAGGGGAGGAGGAGAGGAGAGAAAGACGGAAAGAGGGAAGGAGGCAGGGAAGCTAAAAATGAACATAAATACTTCAAGACAGCCCATTCCAAAGTAGACTGGAAAACTGCAAATGTGCTGCATTCAAAGGCAGGATGGTTTCAGAAGCATAACCTAACAAACAGTTCACATAATGTAACAGTTCACATAATGTAACAGTTCACATAACCTAACAGTTCACATAACCTAACAGTTCACATGACCTAACAGTTCACATGACCTAACAGTTCACATGATCTAACAGTTCACATAACCTAACAGTTCACATGACCTAACAGTTCACATGATCTAACAGTTCACATGATCTAACAGTTCACATAACCTAACAGTTCACATGATCTAACAGTTCACATAACCTAACAGTTCACATGATCTAACAGTTCACATAACCTAACAGTTCACATGACCTAACAGTTCACATGACCTAACAGTTCACATGACCTAACAGTTCACATAATCTAACAGTTCACATAACCTAACAGTTCACATGATCTAACAGTTCACATAACCTAACAGTTCACATGATCTAACAGTTCACATGACCTAACAGTTCACATGACCTAACAGTTCACATGACCTAACAGTTCACATGACCTAACAGTTCACATGATCTAACAGTTCACATGACCTAACAGTTCACATGACCCAACAGTTCACATGACCCAACAGTTAACATGACCTAACAGTTCACATGACCCAACAGTTCACATGACCCAACAGTTAACATGACCTAACAGTTCACATGATCTAACAGTTCACATGACCTAACAGTTCACATGATCTAACAGTTCACATAACCTAACAGTTCACATGATATAACTGTTCATATAACCTAACAGTTTACATTACCTAACAGTTCACATGATCTAACAGCTCACATAACCTAACAGTTCACACGATCTAACAGTTCACATAACCTAACACTTCACATGACCTAACAGTTCACATGATCTAATAGTTCACATAACCTAACAGTTCACATGATCTAACAGTTCACATGACCTAACAGTTCACATGATCTAACAGTTCACATAACCTAACAGTTCACATGATCTAACAGTTCACATAAACTAGCAGTTCACATAACCCAACAGTTCACATAACCTAACAGTTCACATAACCTAACAGTTCATATAACCTAACAGTTCACATAATCTAACAGTTCACAAGACAGAATTCTCAATTCTGCAGCTCAAATTTTAAGTTTTAATTACATGATTGATGTCTAAATTAATTAATTACAAAGTGTATGCTAATTGTTTAATTGGTTGCTTGATCTATATAGATCATTTTTTGAATTAAATGAGTTGATTTACAAAGTTTATTGATTGGATGTGACAATGAATTATTTCGCTGACTACCTGATTTGCAATTTCCCAATTAATTCACAAATCTTTAGCTGCAACTCTGCTTATTGAGAAAGAGCCTACTTCAGGTGATCTATACTCAGTGAGTCTGTCATGACTGAGAGATATTTATTATATAAAACAGGTAATAGGGACAGATTAAAATTAATGGAAACTGTAAATCTGCTAAATGGATGGATAACAAGAAAGTAATCTGGGCATGCCTGTCACTTTACAATTCATGTGTTTGCAATCTGGTGAGAAATTCAAAATTCATGTCTGAATGATAGAAAAGACTTTTGAATTTCTGAAGCATGGTGCCAACTTAGGCACAAAGCTAATGTAGATGTATACTTTAGATGAGGAAAATGACATGGGAGAGTGTGAACTATGAGCTCTGCAGTGAGAAAATTGAGTTCAAATCTCAGCTCTGTGGCTCATGGGCCATGTGAGTTCAGAATAAGCTTCACCTTGACTTTCAGTTTCCACATCCATAAAAAGGTTATAATGGCCTAAATCAAGATTAGATAAAATAATGTATGTAGTACCTAACATATTTCAGAAATAAAAATAAATGGCAGGATAACTATAATAAAGTCAGGTGGAAACTAACTTTCAGAGTTATGTCAGTCTTTAGATTATGGAAGCATTGTAGAGAAACCTGGCAAATTATAGGGAGCAGCTCATTCCAGGCAGACAAGTCTCTAACATGTCCACTGCACTCCAGCCTTGGGGCTGCTGAGCCTCTAGGGCTTTTTAAACAGGGCAGACATTGATGGGACAAAGACAGCACAGATTATTTATTACCATGTAAATCAATCTGAGAAATGTATGTGATTCCCCAGTACCACAGAGGTTCAAGGGCAAATAATAAGCCTATTGATCAAAGCAAAAAGCCAAACACTGATATCAGAAGAATTCTGCTTTGACTGTTACGAGACATCCTCAAGTTTCTGGCAAAACAAATTCACCGGCTCAGATCTGAGAGCAAACCAAAGAGTTTGCTGTTAAGTGCTATTATTCTAAGTCTTAAATACAAAGTATAAAATCATTCAATCCAACAACATCTCCAGCACGTTTATCCTGTGGTGCAGTCTATTCTGAGCATTGGGAACACAGCAAGGGAAAGAGTCCTCCTGTATTATACAAGAGGAATGGAAGTCTTCAGAGTAGTCACCCAAGTTTAGCAGCAAATAGTGTCCCAACTCCTTATCCCTAAATCTGAAGAGATAAGAACTGTCTTTAGTGCTGGGCGCAGTGGTGCACCCCTTTAATCCCAGCACTTGGGAAGCAGAGGCAAGCGGATCTCTGCGAATTCAAGGCCAGCCTGGTCTACAAAGCGAGCTCCAGGGCAGCTGGGACTAAAGGGAGACCCTGTCTCAAAAAAAAGCAATGGTTGTGTTTTCACTTGTAAAGCTGCATAGGACTCTAAATTAGTACTCATAAAATATTATAATATCAGTTGCGGTATTCTGTAATAGTCTCTGGTGCAAAAGCAGCTTCTTTGATGAGTGGTGACTGAGATACTTGGCTGTAAATAGTAAGAAATTACATTTTTCTTTTTTTTTTTTTTTTTTTTAATTTTGAGTGCTAGGATTAATGGCGTGCACCACCACGCCTGGCATGTGGGTGGTGGGAATCGAACCTGGGTCATCAGCGCTCTTATCAGCTGAGCCGTCTCTCCAGCCCCGAAATTACATTTTTCTAGGATGCAACAGTTCTGGGGTTTTCTCTAAGACCTCTACCGTATTTGGTTATCTTTACAATACCACACATGAGTTTCCTCCCATTGACTGGGCTACTTAACTGGCTTGCTCCCTGGCCCATGCCCAACCTGCTTTCTTATACAACACACAATAACTCCCCACAATGGGCTGGGCCCTCCCACATCACTCAACAATCAAGAAAATACTCCACAGACATGGCCACAGGCCAGACCAATGGAGCCAATTCCCCAATTGAGGCTCCCTCAACCCAGGTGTGTCAAGTTGACACTAAAGCTATCCAGCACAATTACCAAAAACAAAATCAGGAACTTAGATTTACTTTAACCTCCTCACTAGAAAAGAAGAGGAAAGAAGAGTTCATGATAACCCAATTCAACAGAGACAAAGCTAGTCTAGAGAACTCAGGTCCCCCATCCCTGCTCCATAACTTGTTCATCTGATGAGAAATTGGTAGCACTTTGAAATCACGTGGGGTGGTGGAGGTGGTGGTGGTAGTAGTGGAGAATCTGGTCCTTACAAATACCAATATTTAGAGCTTTCAACATAGGAAAAATAGGGGCACCCTCCCATGACACTGTTCAGTGAAAAGGGTTTTGAAGTACATCTGGTCTTAATGTTAACTCAACCACTACTTACTGCTCTGAGCTCCACCTCTTGTATGAAAAAGGCTTTCCTTTATTTCTCTAGGAGAATCTCTTGGATTTCTGTCAGAATCTAAATGAGTCTACTTTCTGGCATTCTTGGTTAATATTTGCTGTATGCCAGTGGTCACACAGCCCTTTTTCCTTCAAGCATCTCAAAGGGCAGGGATTCTCCTAGCACTTCATGCTTACTGAAGAATAAAATGGCTGGCACTTAGAAGATAATAAATATCTGTTAAATGAATATGTGAATATGTATATGGAATCACTGAAAAAAAGTACAGGATATTATTAATGAAGCATGTGTTAACCATAAAAGGGAAAGTAGAAAGCTTTGCTTTTTCTTGTCACAGTGACCTCTGTGGACCAAAGGGGAGTTCCTAGCATGCCCATATGTCAGAGACCACAGCTTCGTGGAGAAAGTACAGGAAAAGGTCAAAATGAAAGGTGAATTTGTTTTTCAAGTCTCATGTAGGCCAAGCAGACCTCAAACTTCCTATGTAGCCGAGCTTGGCTTTGAGCACCTGGTCCTCCTACTTTGGGTGCAAGAATGCATCACCACATCTGGCTTCTGAGGGGGAACTCCTACAGACCTTCAGATATGAGTACTGGCATTCTTTTTTTTTTTTTGGTCTTTTTGAGACAGGGTCTCCCTGTAGTCCCAGCTGTCCTGGAACTCACTCTGTAGACCAGACTGGCCTTGAACTCACAAAGATCTGCCTGCCTCTGCCTCCCAAGTGCTAGGATTAAAGGCGTGAGCCACCATGCCTGGCCCATGGCATTCTGTTTTAAATGGATAAAAAAGCAATAAATTGAGTACAACTGTGTTAAAAATTTTTTTTTTTATTTTTTGTCTTTTTGAAACAGAGTCTCCCTGTAGTCCCAGCTGTCCTGGAACTCACTATATAGACCAGACTGGCCTTGAACTCGAAGAGATCTGCCTGTCTCTGCCTCCCAAGTGCTAGGATTAAAGGCATGTGCCATCATGCCTGGCTAAAAATTTTCAATTACATACATAACCACCATATAATTGTACAAAAGGTTTACAAAAGCCATGAATACATTTCAGTCACGTGATTTTTTTCTATTTTCTATACTTTCCAAATGGCTTGCATATGTATAACTTTCATTTCCCCTTCCTTATAAGGTACTTACAATTTTTTTCTGAGACTGGTTATTTAACTTCCCAATCTGAGAACTCCTGTCCTTCTGTGTTTATTTCCCTAGTGCTAGAATTACAGGTGTGACTCACTATGACTGGCTTATTTTTGAAAGGGTAATACATGCCCACTGTAAATGATTTAGAAATATGATGCAGTACAGAACATCTCAGCCCACTGCCCAGGAAGCAGCACCTGAACACCTGCCTTACCACACCCCCAGGTTCCAAGTGCTCACTACACTAAACTCTGGAATTACAGAGGAAACAATCCTTTCTACTACGTAAGGGTCTTATAAAGATTAAGTGACTTTATTCATTGCACTGTGTCTAACATGAAAAAAGATTCTCATTTTGCCAAAATTTGACAACTCTTAATCTTCTGATTATAGTGAAGCACAGACAGCATGAGGTAGAAAACCCTAAATTTCCTGTTTGCCTTACTAGCCGAGGGGAGAATAATCAAGACTAATGAGCAAGTACAGAAATTTGGACCCACAAGAAGAGGCTCAATTTTAGAGCTGGGTGGGTATGGAAGGGGGGCATGAAGCTATAAGAGGACGATGTTTGAACAATAAATGGGAGCAAGATGGAGCCTGCGGCCAATAAGAGATCCTTGGGGCAGAGCAGATGAAGATGCAGAACCAAACCTTCAATGAGTGAAGTAATTTGGCTTTGCTTATTTATGGATCATCAAGTGATAGAAATTGTTTTCACTGGGAAAATGTATTTCACTGAGCTGCTGACCAATACTCATCTTCTGTTCCTGGCTTTTATGAAGTAGCAGGAACCTGCAGCTCACATATAGATGGCATTTAGTTCGTATATGAAAATTCAAGAGTAGGGGCTGGAGAGATGACCTAGAGGTTAAGAGCTCCGACTGCTCTTGCAGAGGACCCAGGTTCGATCCCCAGCACCCACACGGTGCCGAGCACCATCTTTAATTCCAGTTCCAGAGGAATCCGACACCTCTTCTGACCTCCACGGCATTGCACAACACGGGTGCACAAACCTACATGCAGACAGTACATTAATACACATACAAAATAAAAGAAAAGAAAAGAAAAAGAAAATTCAAGAGTAATCCAGGAAGCTGCCCAGATTTTATCTGCTATGTTCAATTTATATACTCATAAGAATTCATTCTCTTGAAATGCAAAAACACAAAGGAAAAAAAGAGAAAAAAAAGAAATGCAAAAACAAACAAAAACCTTTTTAAGTGTGATGTGTTTACTGTGGTAAGGATCACTGCTAAGAGTGTGTTGGGCCTGACGTGGTGGCACACGCCTTTAATCCTAGCACTTGGGAGGCAGAGGCAGGCAGATCTCTGTGAGTTCAAGGCCAGCCTGGTCTACAGAGTAAGTTCCAGGAAGCCAGAGCTACAGGGAGACCCTGTCTCAAAAAGACAAAAAGACAAAAAGACACACACACACACACACACACACACACACACACAAAAGAGTGTGTTGGGCATTAGCAAGGGAAAGGGAGGGTAGGTCTGAGGTCGATCACTGAAGTCAGAGAAAAAAATAAAGACTGTCAAAGTTTCCATCTCTCCAAATCCCCATAAAATCAAAGGTAAAAATTGATAAATAACACTATAAGGTTGTTCAAGCCATGGCAACCTCACACAAGAATAGCTAAGTCTAAATTATCTTGGATAGAAATTCTAGAGAGAAAACACAAGGCCCCCAGAGCTGCTGCCTACCCTCCTCTCTGCATTCATTAGCCTTGTCTGGGCAGCTCTCACTTCAAGGACTCTGCTCTATACTGCTGGAAGGTGCCTTTGTTTGAATGTGTCATTTCTATCTTCCTCTTGTTCACATATAGAACTTTGCTGTCTTAAGAATATGGGGCATGTTTATAATAGCAATTTTAACTTTATTTGCTAATTCAGTCATTTTTGGAAAGCCTTTTGTATTGCTCTAGATTAGAGACATTCTTCCAAAAATTTACAAGCCAAAATTTTATAAAATCTACAGGATCCTGAAATTCAGAAACTCATAAAATCCACTGTAAATTTACCTTGTAAACACTCTATCACTCTTCAGAAGTGCATTTCAGAACATGAATGTGGGAATTGCCACCTCCATACTTCAAGCCTTCCATTACAAACAGAAGCCATCAAAAGTGTGGCTTTACACCACTCAAGAGGCAGAGGCAGGTGGACTTCTGTGAGTTCAAGGCCAGCCTGGTCTACCTAGCAAATTCTAGGTCACCCAGGGCTGTAGAGTGAGACTCTGTCTCAAACAAAACAAAGGAAACAAACAAAATATCTGGCTTCTAGAACCCTTTCCGCTGTACTTTGCTCTCTTTCAAGGCAAACTCCTGCCATTCCAGAGCACATACCCTGGGCTTAACCACACATACTATTTACAGCTCTCATCAAATGACATCCTAGTCCCATCATTGTGGACTGTCCACCTGAAGGCTCCTGTTCCTAGTGGGTCAGGCCATATAGATTTAGCTCAAGCATCATTTCCATTTGTAAGGCTTCCCTGACATCCCTCCCATCAACTAAATACAGGTCTCCAGACAGAACTAGAAGGATCTTCCCTGTGTCCCTAGAGCTCTCTGGATGCTGGAATGGAGCATAGATGATTTGGTGTCTGTCCTAATTATGAGCCTGAACTTTGAGGCTACAAGCTTTATGATTCTTTGTATCCCCAGTCCCTAGCATAGGGTCTGGAATGCTGTGAGGAGCAGGAAATGTTTGTGAGAAGAGAATGAGGGAGGGAAAGGGGGGGGGTCCTCTTAAATGGCTACAGTGTCTGTCCATGATGTTATTCAGAAGAGCCTCATGTCTTTGCACAGAATAGTTGTCAAAGGGAAACTGGTAGATCCAGTTGACATTCTGACCATACTAATTACTGTAGTCTCATGATTCACCCCCATCTCTCCGCAGCCCTTACATTCTACCATGCCTCCTCTTCTGCAATTTGTTCCCTAGGCTTTGGGAAAGGGGCACAAGTGGGTGAGAAGAAAACAGTCTACTTTCTTTGGAGTTGTCATTTTGGACTCTAGTCTGTTCAGGTTGTTTCCCTTCATGGATTGACAGCTTATCCAGTGATACCTTTTTAGTCATACTAACAAAGCACAAGCAATTAGATGTACAGGCATTTAAGCCGTATTAATTATTATGGCAAGCTAAGCTGTGAGCATAGACACAGATGCTTGGATGGTATGCTAATCCACAAACTGGTTTCTCTATAAAGGGTGACAAGTTCTTATTGTGGCTTATAACATCTCCTAACCACTAGAGGACATAAGCTTGTGGCATCCGCTGTGAGTTATTCCTCCAAGGAGAGAGCTAATAACCAATTAGATTTGGGATATATATATAGACACATGGCTGCCACTGTTGCACAGTATCTCCATGCAGTTGAGGTGTAGCTCATACTGACGGAGGAGTCTTGCTTATCTCAGGGAGACCAATATTTTGCTGTATTGCTTTAGTGGCCTTTGGTAACGCTCTCTGGCATTTCAGAGGCCAGTTGTACATTAGCAAGTGACGTCTCATAACATTTTTTCATGCTCACACCAGGTCTTCGACAACAGGGACTTACTGCCTTTCTCCTTGCATATATCCCACTTATAGGCAAAAGGCCTTTATAATTTGGGGGGAAGTTTAAATCCCCTAGCCAACATCTCCTAGGCAGAATAATTCATTGCTGATGTCAGAGCTTTCCTGTACTAATATATTTTGCTTAATTACACAGCTTATAAAGACTTTACTATTGAATTTGGCTCTAGATAGAGAATTATCCTTTCACAGTTCCTATGCCTATCAGTCAATTAAAAAAAAGAGTAGTTATACCTGTTTTATAAGAAATTACCACTATAACAGTTGGCTCTAATTTACAGTTAGGGAATGACTGCAGTACCATCATGTTTTTCTTTTTCCTATAAAGGGGAGAGGTAGGAAGGTTTCTCAGTATCTGGAAGGTAAACTTTGTTAGGGCCCATTATAAACAGTTAACCCCAATAGTATTCAGAGAGATGCTCAGTGTCTGTGACTCAGGCAGTCTGAGGTTCTGCTTTCTTTAATGTTCAGAAGGGTCAGCCTGAACTTCTTTTAGATAGAGCCAAACCCCGCTGCTGTTCTCCATACTATGAAGCCCAACAAAAAGGACACGATTCCCTCCTTCAATGCAGGGCACCACAGCACATAAGGCCACAAATTCAAAACCCAGGGAATAATCTTGGACACAGCTTCTCTCCCAGACTCCCCATATCTAATTCACCATCGAGTTCTGGGGATTTTCCACCAAAGTATTTCCAGAAGCTTTCCACAGCTCTGTCTCCTTCCTCCTGTGGCAGGTTGCCACCACACTATTCCACCTACCGGTGCCCTCCCCAGCCCTAATGCCTCTGGGGTCCTTGACTCCCAGGGTAGGCACTTGCTCCATTTTAAAGCAGACATCATTTGGTAGAGTTGTTGCCTGCTGAATTCATGAAAGAGAGTCCATTTCTGGCTCCACTCAGCACAGCATATTCAGTGAAAATATTGGGATAAAACAGACTCAATAAATATTTGTAGTATGTGTGACTGAATACAAATGATAAATAAAGTGAACCATATACAAAGTGCTATTCCACGTGATAATTTTTTCCCTTCAACATATTGTAAAAATTTGACTTTTCTCTTGTCCTCCTTTTAATCCTGAATATCTAGGGCCTGTAGCTCCAAACAAATTTGCTGAAGGATGAAGGAGTATAACAATAAAAACTGTCCATGGTTGCCACAGGTGAGGAAGAGGATGCAGAGGAGGAGCAAAGGGCTCTGGAGATTAAGCAGGATGTAGAAAACCAGGCAGAAAGACTTCTTCTAGCAGAAGTCCACGGGGTCAACTCATCAGTGTAGAATGGGGAGCCTCAAAAAGAGCACACTGGGAGCCATCAAAAAGGAAAGGCTACTTAAGCTAAGAGTGCTATTTAAGTAAGTGGTGCTTTCTCTTTTGTTCTTTTTGAGACAGGGTCTCCCTGTAGCCCCAGCTGGCCTGAAACTGGCTATGCAGAGCATGCTGGCCTTGAACTCACAGAGATTCACCTGCCTCTGCCTCCTGAGTGTTGGGATTAAAGGTGTGTACCACCACACTGGCTTAAGCAAGTGGTTTTGGGTTCTTTTTGGCTTCTTGAGACAGGGTCTCCCTGTAGCCCCAGCTATCCTGGAACTCATTATGTAGACCAGGCTGGCCTTGAACTCACAGAGATCTGCCTGCCTCTGCCTCCAAAAGAGCTGGGATTATAGGCGGGTGCCACCATGCCCAGCTGCAAGTGGTTTTTTTTTTTTCTTCAAATATTTATTGGCCATTTATATTTCTTCTCTTAACAAATGTTTATAATTGGGTGTTTGATGCTTAATTGTTACAGTTCCTTACATACTCTGGACATTAATCCTGTCTGATATGTAGTTGGGAAATATTTCCCTATTCTGTGGTTCACAAACTGTTTGCTATGCTGTGTAAAATCTTTTTTTTTAATTTTTATTTATTTATTTATTTTTATGTGTATGAATGTATTGTCTGCATGCAGGTCTGCGCACCCGTGTCGTGCGATGCCGCGGAGGTCAGAAGACGGTCTCGGATTCCCCTGGAACTGGAGTTCTCCTGGAACCGGAGTCACAGACGGTTCTCAGCCGCCATGTGGGTGCTGGGGATCGAACCCGGGTCCTCTGCAAGAGCGGTCGTCGCTCTTAACCGCTAGGCCATCCCTCCAGCCCCTCTGTGTAAAATCTTTTTAAGCTGTCTATGTAATCCCATTTGTCAGTCTTGGGATTATTTTCCTTTGTATAGAATTTTTCCAATTTTTTTGTATATTCATATTTCTTAGAGTTTTCTATGTTTTTCTCTAGCAGTTTCAGATGTTAATTCTCATATTAGGTTCTTAATCCAGTTTGAACTGGTTTTGTACAGGGTGGGAGATATGGATCTAGTGTCATTCCTCTACATGTGGATATCAAGGCGTTTGTCTCATTTGTTAAAAAAATATATTACTAGGGGCTGGAGAGATAGCCTAGCGGTTGAGAGTGCCAACTGCTCTTGCAGAGGACCCAGGTTTGATCCCCAGCACCCACATGGCTGCTGAGAATCGTCTGTAACTCCAATTCCAGGAGAACTCCAGTTCCAGGGGGAATCCAAGACCCTCTTCTGACCTCCGAGGCACTGCACGACATGGGTGCAACAGACCTGCATGCAGACAGTACATTCATACACATACAAAAAAAAAATGTGACTAAAGCAATATCAGCTGGATCCTCTGCCCCATTCCACTGGTATAAGGGTGTGATTTGACTTAGTGCCAGGCTTCTTTTATTTTTATTTTATTTATTTTTATATTTTTGCTGTGAGTGGTGCAAGTGGTTCTTAATGAGGGCTCTGCGAACATAAAGTAGCAGCAATGACCTACAAAGGGGAGAAGACTAGATACAGGTGTACATGCAGTGTAAGAGGGAAAAAGGAAGAAGGTACAAGCAAAACCAAGTAGCAAAGCTGGCTAGAAGCACAGAAAGGTCCTGAGCACTGCCACACACTAACCACAGCATACAATACCATGCACAATGACCGCCACACACTAACCACAGCATACAATACCATGCACAATGACTGAGACATCAAGGAAGGGCGAATTCATGCTGAGACTGGAAGCACTGCTGCTACAACAGCATGCAGTAGCAACACAAACATACTTGCCAGGTATCTTCCCTTTCCTTTTGGTAAGGACCTGTTAGTTTCCACATCATTTTACCATGGCAACAGTATATTACATGGAGATCACCCTGCTTCTATGTTAACACCAGAAGTAAAGCCAAGACATGACTTTGTATTCCAAACCTTTTCTTTTTTTCTGTGTTTTTGAGACAGGGTCTCCCTGCAACCCCAGTTGTACTGGAACTCTCTATGTAGACCAGGCTGGTCTTGAACTCACAAGAAATCCACCTGCCTCTACCTCCCAAGTGCTGAGATTAAAAGAGTGTGCCACCACACCCGGCTGAGATAAACTCTTAGCTATAGAAAACCCACCAACTCTTCTCAAGGGATATAGAGAGAAGTTACATTAGAATGAATGAGTTGCAAAGAGAATGGTGGGTCATCTGTATCACTTGGCTAGGCCATGTCTTGGTATATTTTGCATTGCCCGGGATGGAACATAAGCTACATATGGCTACTAATCACTTTTTAAATGTGATCAGAATGGAGATATATTTTAAATTACAAATAAACACCAATGGGGCTGGAGAGGTGGCCTAGTGGTTAAGAGCGACTGCTCTTGAAGAGGACCTGGGTTCGATCCCCAGCACCCACATGGTGACTGAGAACCGTCTGTAACTCCAATTCCAGGAGAACTCCAGTTCCAGGGGAATCCAACACCCTCTTCTGACCTCCATGGCATTGCACAACACAGGTGCACAAACCTGCATGCAGACAGTACATTCATACACATAGAAAATAAAATAAAATAAAAGATATAATGACAATAAAATAAAAACCTTTCGAATTGTAATAAAAAAGACTTTAAAAAAATAAAAATAAACACCAAATAATAAAGACAACCCTAACAAGATGTTTTTCTATTGCTGTCTCAGGGTCTCATGTAGCTTACACTGGCCTCCAGGTCACTACATACAGCCAAGAATGACCTTGAACTTCCGATTCTCCTGCTTCTAGTCCCCAAGTGCTGGGATTACAGACATGTGCCACCATGCCTAGTTTTATGGAGTGTAGAAATCAAAGCCAAGGCTTCCTGCATGTGAGGCAAGCACACTACCAACTGAGCCAAATCCCAAGCCCTTTATGTTGACATAATATTACGTTGGATACAATAAAACAGATTGTAAAATTTAAGTTCACTTTTTGTTAATTACTAAGAAATTTGAAATATAAATGCACTTCTCATCTACAGGTTGTATTGGATGTCTTTTGAACAGCATGGATCTGTAACTTGAAACTTCCACTCACCAGGCACAACAATAATCTCCAAAGGCACACTATTCTAGTTTCTGGACTTTAGCAAGCTCTTGAGGCTCTTAGTGGCTCATCTAAGTAGCCTGATGAATAGCAATAGCAGATAAGAGTGAAAGCACACTGAATGCCTAAGGGACAGCTACCAGGAAGGCGGGGGGGGGGGGTGTTCTTGTGTTGTACAAGAGAGTCATGATGTACAACTAAAATCTATGCATTAAAAAAATGGGAATAGTTTAAATTGCCCTTGAAAAATCCCTTAAATTATCTATGAACTATAGTAAATGTGGTTCTGTGTGAAGAGCAAGTGTATATTTCATGGCTGCGACTGGGTAAAAATCTTACTGAATTTTAGTTTTTTCTCACAAATGGGTGTTATCCAAAAGGTACTGTTCCATTCTTGAATCTAATGGAAATTTTTCCATTACATTATGAAACGTTTTTTAAAAAAATTTCAGGTCAGAGAAATATAGTCAACTGATTTTTAAAAAATTTTTCTAATTTATTTTATCAGTCTTTTATTGCTGTTTTATGTATTTCATACATCATTTTCCATTTCCATTCAGGCATATTCCCCTATCCCTTTCCCCCACCCCACCCCAAACCATCCCAGATCATGTTCTCTATCATAACTGTCCTGCATCTTTCTCTCAGTCATTTTTTATGCTTAGGAATTCACATTTTCCTCCATTAATTTCATATTATTCTAAAATATGGATACATACTCAGAGTCTGAAAATAATTGGTGGGTGGATTCTAGAGCCCACTGAGGGATTCACATTATGACAACATAGTTGCTTTCAGATAAACCAAAAATATAACCATACTGTAGTTCAGCTTGCCTTTCATCTGGGGGATTTGGTGTTAGCATCCACAAATGAGGGAAACTATTCTCTGTCTTTCTGGGACTGTGTCACCTCACTCAGCATAATGGCTTCGAGCTCCATCCATTTACCTGCAAAGTTCATAATGCCATCCTTCTTTACTGCTGAATAGTACTCCATTGTGTAGATGTACCACATTTTTGTCATCCACTAATCTGTTGAGGGGCATATGGGTTGGTTCCAGCTCTTTGCTATTGTGAAGAGAGCTGCAATAAACATGGATGTGCATATATCATTGCGGTAGGATGAGTCTTTGGGGTATATACCCGGGAGTGGTATGATTGGGTCAGATGGTAAGCTCATTCCGAGTCTTTTAAGAGTTCTCCACACTGCTTTCCATAGTGGTTGTACAAGTTTATATTCCCACCAGCAGTGGATGAGTGTTCCCCTTTCCCCACAACCCCTCTAGCATCTGTTGTCTTTTGTTTTCTTGATCTTAGCTAGCCGTACTGGAGTGAGATGATATCTGAGAGTGGTTTTAATTTGCATTTCCTAATTATTAATGATGATGAACACTTTTTAAGATGTTTCTCAGCCATCTTTAATTCCTCACTGGTGAAGACTCTGTTCAGCTCTTTACTCCATCTTTTGAGTAGGTCATTTGTCTTCTTCTTTGTTTTTTGAGTAGTTTATATATTCTTGATGTTAATGCTCTGTCAGATGTGTCACTGGTAAAGATTTCTTCCCACTCTGTGGGTTTTCTCTTCACCTCCTTGATTGTTTCTTTTGCTGTACAGAAGCTTTTGAGTTTTATGAGGTCCCACTTGTCAACTGTTGACCTTACTTCCCGTGCGGCTGCTGTCTCGTTTCATGAGTATGAGTGTACTGTCTGCATGTAGGTTGGTGCACCCGTGTTGTGCAACGCTGCGGAAGTCAGAAGAGGGTGTCGGATTCCCCTGGAACTGGAGCCAAAGATGGTTCTCAGCCACCATGTGGGTGTTGGGAATCGAACCCAGGTCCTCTGCAAGAGCAGTCAGCGCTCTTAACCGCTAGGCCATCTCTCCAGCCCCAGTCAACTGATTTTTTTTTTTAACACAGGAGCAAAGGTAATTTAATGGAGAAAAAGAACCAAACTCATTTCCCACAAATGGTGCTAGAACAATATGATACCATATAGAAAGCCAGGAATTCAGACACCAACCTCCTTTCCTTTCCTTCTTTCCTTTTTCCTTTCCCCCCTCTCTTTTCCTTTTCCCCCCTTTTCTCTTCCTTTTTCTTTTCTTTCCCTCTCTCCTCCCCTCCTCCCTCCCCTCTTCTCCCTTCCTTTCTCTTGCAATTCTGGGGCCTGAGCCCAGAATCATAGTTATAAACAGAAAGGAAATAATCATAACTCCTAGAAGATAACAGAGGAGAAAAATCTAGGTGACCTTGGATTTAATAATAATGACCTTTAGATACAACTCCAGGGCCAGCAAGAGGCTCAGCAGGTAAAAGTACGCCCATCAGGCCTGAGGACCTGAGTTCAATTCCTAGGGCCCACATGACAGTAGAATAGAACCAACTCCCACAAGTTGTCCTCCTGACTTCTACATGCATGAGGTGGCACATGTGTGTGCACACACATACACAAATAAAACAGAAAAAAATAGATACAACTCAAAAAGCATGATCCGTAAAAGAAAAAGTTGGTAAGTTGAAGCTCATTAACATTTAAAACTTCTGTTCCTATGGCTGAAGAGATGGCTCAGCAGTTACGAGTGCTGAGTGCTCTTGCTGAGGACAGGAGTTCAGTTACCAGCACCTACATGGTGGCTAACAGCTACCTGTAACTTTGGTTCCAGAACATCTGACAACCTCTTCTGACCTCCACAGACACGGCATGACAAGGGTGCACTTACATACATACATACATGCAAGCAATACACTCATACAAACAAAAATAATAAATAAAATATTTTTTTCTAAGTGATAGTGAGAAACCCTCTTATTTATTTATTTTTTTGTATGTGTATGAGTATACTGTCTGCATGTAGGTTGGTGCACCCGTGTTGTGCAATGCCACAGAAGTCAGAAGAGGGTGTCGGATTCCCCTGGAGCTGGAGTTAAAGACAGTTCTTGGTCGCCATGTGGGTGCTGGGGATCGAACCCTGGTACTCTGCAAGAGCACTGGTGCTCTTAACCACTAGGCCATCTCTCCAGCCCCAATAAATAAAATATTTTAAAAATATAGACAGGACAAGGAGGAACCCTAAGGCAAACTTGTAACTTCAATTAACAATACTGTATCAGTATTGGTCCCTCAAAGTTAACCAATGTACCACACTGATGCAAGATACTATATAGAGGAAAAGGAAGTGGAAAGAAGATCGCGGGGACACCACTGTACTTTCTGCACAATTCTGTCCTAGCCCTAATCTTTGTTAACAAAGAAAACAAGCCTAAAAAAAAAAAAAAAAAATCAAAATCAGTTGACTAACATGAAACCAAGATTGTTAATTCCTAAAAACAAAATTTCCTATAAAAAATGGGTCTAGGGGCTGGAGAGATGGCTCAGCAGTTGAGAGCACCGACTGCTCTTGCAGAGGACCCAGGTTCAATTCCCAGCACCCACATGGCAGCTAAGAAACGTCTTTGACTCCAGTTCCAGGGGAATCCAACACCCTCTTCTGACCTCCGCAGCATTGCACGACACGGGTGCACCAACCTACATGCAGACAGTACATTCATACACATAAAAATAAATAAATAAATAAATAAATAAATAAATAAATAAAATTTTAAAAGAATGTGTCTAGAAAGAAAATCAGACAAAAATTACTGGAAAAAAAAAAGCAAACTTAAAATGCTGAACAAGCATAGAACAGTAAGAAAGAAAATTCAGTGCAGAGCACCGAAAAGGCCACACATGCTACAGAGAGGGCACAGAAGACTGTGACACTGAAGAAAAATTAGCAATAAAGATTCGAACACATAGATCCTAATGTGTACTGAAATAAAGTAGAAACCGCTTAAAATTTAACCTCAGAAGTTAACATTAACACACACACACACACACACACACACACACACAACTGCAATCCCTTAATCTTTAAACCAAACAACCAAAAACAAGATAGCAGTAGGAAGTGATCAAAGACAATGATGTAGAAGTATACCCAGAGATCTATCACCTCCAGAGATGGTTTTCTAAAGTCATAATACTTACAAAGAAATTATAGTAAGGCACCCAAAACACAAATCTCCACAGAAAAAAACAAAACAAAACAAAACAACTAAAGGCCATATTTTCTGAAGAAAATCCAATAAACATGAAAAACCAGATCAAATTGTTAAGTCTGACCATGGAAAGAGACAGGAGTTATTTCAGTTAGTCTCTGCCCACTGCTTCCCTCAACATCAGTGCACCAAGGTAATGAGGAAATCAGGCTAAACTCTAGTCGGACCTTATATCAGAGCTAACAAATACAAGAAAGAGCAAAGGACTCCACCCCAACTCTCCAGTCCTCCCTTGCACTTTTGTTCACTCTGTTCAGCACAGAGGCAGCTGAACAGCACTCTTAAAATAGTGTTCTTGACAATCAGACCAAAATTGGAGGAACACTCTTACATGCATCTAGCAATTTGGGCCCTGTGAATGAAGTGACCTTCCACAGACCAACTCACTGGGAAAAGCCAAGTACAGATATGGATATATTCTAACACTGAAACAGGCTAAAAAGAAAATATTGCCACAATGCCCAATAAGAAAGGACTTCAGGGGTTTGCTTGACAAACTATCTGCCACCAATGAAAGTAAAAATTCCAATGTCACAGAAGAACTGGAAAAACCTGAAAAGACCACAGCTTACAAAGGGTTAATGTGATCTGATAATCAGCATCTACTGTGATGCCCACATGTTGTGTACTCCCAGGAGTAGAGACAGTAAAGATCATCTCTCCACTGTGGCTTACAAACCAGCATAAGACAGCATCCTTAGGAGCACAAGGGTCTACATGACACACATCTGCTAATTAGACTACTTGAGTCTTCCTTATCTTTATTACTTTTTAGCCCAGGTTAAGGGCATTAGGAGCTACAGGGAGGACTGTCTCAAGACAAAACAAAAATTCTTTAATGTGTAGAGACAAGAAAATGTTTTCAAAGTGCTAAGCCTAGGTTATGAATTTGGAAATTTGTCCAAATGAAGATGACTTTATTTTTTTATTTTATTTTTATTTTTTGGTCTTTTTGAGACAGGGTCTCCCTGTAGCCCCAGCTGTCCTGGAACTCGCTCTGTAGACCAGGCTGGCCTTGAACTCACAAAGATCCACCTGCCTTTGCCTCCCGAGTGCTAGGATTAAAGGCGTGAGCCACCACGCCTGGCAAGATTTGACTCTTTTTTTGTTTGTTTGTTTGTTTTTATTTGAATCTTTAAAAATAGAATTTTCTTTACTTTTTTCCTAACCTTGTAGTAAGATAAATGAAGGCACAGTTTTTTGGGTCTTTTTATAAAAATGATTTTTCATGAGCTGGATGTGGTGCTCCACACCTTTACTATTAGCACTCAGAAGGCAGAGGAAGGCAGATCTCTGTGAGTTCAAGGCCAGCCTGGACTATATAGTAAGTTCCAACTGGGAATACAGATAGACCCTGACTCAAAAAGACAAAAAAATCCCAAAACAACAAAACCCCAAAATGATTTTTATTATTTTTATTTTATGTGTATGAGTGTATTGATGCATGTAAGTGCAACTGTGTTGTGCAGTGCCGCCGAGAGACTGAGGGTAGGGGTCTGGGATTCCTCTAGAACTGGAGGTAGGGATGGTTATTAGCTGCCATGTGGGTGTTAGGAATCAAACCCAGGTCCTCTGTAAGAGCAGCCAGTGTTCTTCTATGCTGAACTATCTCCTCAGCCCCTTTTTGGTCTTTTTTTTTTTTTTTTAAAGACAGGGTCTCCCTATAGTCCCAGCTGGCCTAGAACTCCCTATGTAGACCAGGCTGGCCTTAAACTTACAGATCAAGAATCTGCTGTGAGAAGCTGTGTTTCCTATAGGGATGGGTACCCCCTCTGGATCCTTGTAGCCTTTGTTTCTCTTTTGCCTTGATGTTCTCCAGCATCACAACAGGACGTCTAGGGATCAATAAACACTGACCTCTGCTGCTTGGCACACACAGAAAGTAGACTTGTTGCTGTGATTTTTTTTTCAAGTGCTATTTATTTATTTTTTTGTTTTCTCTTTGTGTGGGTTTTTTGCTATTTGTTTTGTTTTGATGTTTTAAGACAGGGTCTCACTATATACTCCTATAGTGGGATTAAAGGCATATGACACCATGCCTAGCCTAAACTTTTATTCTTTAAGTGATTATTGACTCACAAGAGGGAGGGGGAAAATAGCACACAGAGTTCCCTGAAGCTATTCAATTTTTCCCAGCGGTGATATCTCACATAATTATGGTCTAATATCAGATCATGAAATTTATACTGGCACAACACTGATATCAAGACTGTAGATCTTACACAGTTTCCACCAGCTTTTATATGAACTTGTGTTTTTAGACATTTCAGTCCATGTACAGACCTGTATAACCATCACTGGGTCACAAAATGGAACAGAGAAGGTCTTTCCCATGCCATCTTGTAACTGCCTTCTCCCAGACCTGGTCTTTGTCATCTTAAACCATTCAACTGTCTGGCTCTGCACTTCTGTCACTTTCAGCATATGCTATAAATGGAACCCTATAATATGCAAGCATTCCAAACTGACTCAAACCTACCTATGCTGTTGTACAGATCAGGTTGTTCTGTTCTTACTGCTGGATAGATGTAGTGTGATGTCTAATCATTCACCTAGTTAAGTACATTCCGGTTCCTTCTGGTTTCCACTACAACCAGATTAGTAGTTCATACAGGAAAAATATAATAACAAGTGCTATCAACTAGCAAGAAGTAGTGTTATGGGGATGAGTTGTGCTTTTGACAAAAAAAGTTGAAGTTCCATCCTCTGGTACTTAATATGCATATGTCAATACATTCCTCCTGGAGAAGAACAGAAAACTTAAGGTGTGAACTTAGACCATCATCATTAGAAGCCCATGCTTCTGTGTTTAATGCCCTCTTCTCAACTTCAGTTAGTTTTTCCTCCTGTTCCTGACTCCACACTCACTGTGAAACACAGACTTACATCTTCTTGCAGCATTTGATTTTACATAGCACTCTTTCCTACTATGACCTATTTACTTTAGTGCGGTCCTTGACGGCATGAATTACCGCTGTCACTTCTCTATTTCCAGGCCTAGAGTGCTTGCAATAAGTTTTTAAATATACAGTTGTTAGCTGCCATGTGAGTGCTAGAAACTGAACCCAGGTCTTCTGCAAGAGAGGCCAGTGCTTTTTTTTTTTTAAGTATGTGTATGAATGTACTGTCTGCATGTAGGTTTGTGCACCCATGTAGTGCAATGCCGCAGAGGTCAGAAGAGGGTCTCAGATTCCCCTGGAACTGGAGCTCTCCTGGAATTGGAGTTACAGACGGTTCTTAGCTGCCATGTGGGTGCTGGGGATTGAACCCGGGTCCTCTGCAAGAACAGTCGGTGCTCTTAACCGCTAGGCTATCTCTTCAGCCCCCAAGAGAGGCCAGTGCTTTGAACCACTGTTGATCCATCTCTCCAGCTCCACAATTTAAAAAAAAAAAATTTTTTTTTTTTTGAGACAGGGTCTGGTCTCCCTTTAGTCCTGGTTGGCCTGGAGCTCACTATGTAGACCAGGGTAGCTGTGAACTCACAGAGATCCACCTGCCTCTGCCTCGGGAGTGCAGGGATTAAAGGTGTGTGCCACCACGCCTGGGCAAAATAAAGATTTTAAGATAAGCACAGGGGGCTGGAGAGATAGCCTAGCAGTTAAGAGTGCCGACTACTCTTGCAAAGGACCTGGGTTGGATCCCCAGCACCCACATGGCAGCTGAGAACCGTCTTTAATTCCAGTTCCAGGGGAATCTGACACCCTCTTCTGACCTCCGACCTCCGAGGCAATGCACGACATGGGTGCACAAACCTGCATCCAGACAGTACATTCATATGAAAATAAATAAATAAGTTTAATTAATTAATTAATTAATTGATTGATTGATTGATTAAAAAAAAGATAAGCACAGACTTCCACAATTGTGACTTACTATAGAGCAGGACTAGGGCTCTGCTTAAATACCAACCCTGAGCTGGGTGTGGTGACACAAACCAGAGCTCTGGAGACAGAGGCAGGTAGACCTCTGTTAGTTTGAGGCCAGCCAGGGCTACACAGTGAGACCCTGTCTCAAAAAATACTGTCTCGCCCCTTGTGGGCAAACGCCTTTAATCTCAGCACCTGGGAGGCAGATACAGGCAGTTCTTTGCCAGCCTGGTTTACATAGCAAGTTCCACACCAGCTGAGGCTACAGAGAAACCCTGTCTCAAAAAGACCAAAAAAAAAAAAAAAGGGGCTCTAAAAAATATATCTCGACCACTTATGTGGTTTTTAAGAAAGTTATTTTGGCCTAGGGTGGGTAGGTTGGTTGGTTGGTTTATATCTAAAAATGGAGTCAGAGTTCAGTTCTTGTCTATTACTCAGCAGCTGAGTAACCTAGGCCAGGTCACTCCCCTCTTCTGGCTACAGTGCCTATACCAGACATTTTAAGGCCTGGCCATGATGCTCCCTGTCTTATTTCCTCACTTCTACTTCAGACTGAAGATCTTCGTCACAGACCATCTTTAGGACAGCAACTGCTCTACCCTTGTCTGAATCCAGTGAGTATCTCAGTTGGAATAGCAGAGCAATAAACATGAATTTTATACCCACAACTTATTCAGAAAAAATGGAGGGTAATGTCAGCAAGAACTTGAAAGCAGCTAAGTACAGTGGTACACACATGTGATCTGAACCTTGGGAGGCTGAAGATCTTGAGTTTAAAGCTGGCTGGAGCTTCATAGTGACACTCTTTTTTTTTTTTTTTTTTTTTTTTTTGGCCTTTTGAGACAGGGTCTCCCTGTAGTACCCAGCTATCCGGAACTCATCTGTAAGACCAGGCTGGACCTTGAACTCAAAAGATCCCTCTGCCTCTGCCTCCAAGGCTAGGATTAAAGGCGGTGCGCCACCACGCCCAGCTCTAGGACACTCTTGACAAAGAAACAAACAGGAAAAGGAAAAGGAAAAGAAAGAAAAAGGAAAGGAAAGAAGGAAAAAAAAAAGGACGAGAAAGACTGAAATATTTCATGTTATGAATTTAATGCACCCAAAAGAAAACATATAAACTCAAGCTGGTGATGCCAAGTGAAAATGGGAGACAGGGAAAAGAAATTTTCTGGAGAATCTATTTTAGAATAAAGGCACGATCACTTTATTTTTCTGTGTTCCAAACTCAACTGCCAGAAATAATGTGTGAATTAGAGAAGGCTTCCTGTCAGAGAAGAGATGCAGCAGGGACCAATGCAGCAAAACAATGCACTTCAAAGGTCAAGCTGGCATGTGTGAGCATGGAGAGACTACTCCAATGACAGGTACTTGAATTAAATAATTTTCAAATAAAATACAACAACACTTTAGAAATAGAGAGAAAAGTTGAGCCATTACTGCTAACAAAGAAAACTAACATTCAGGTCAATTCTATAGAAGGCAGCTGGAGGGCTGCCTCGCCGGTTAAGATTGCTGATTCACTCTTTACAGAAGGAACCCGGGTTTGTAGCCCATCACCACATGGCAGCTGAAACCGTCTGAAACTACTCCACTTCCAGGAGAAACTCCACTTCCAGGAGAAACTCCACTTCCAGGAGAACCCGACATCCTCTTCTGACCTCCGCTGCATTTGCACACACGGGTTCACAAACGCATACATGCAGACAGTACATTCATGACACATACAGAATAACAAAAAAAAAAGAAGAAAGCAGCTAGGAATCATGCATAACCAACCTGGAATCAAACCCTAAGCTGCCGATCATTTTTTTTGTTTATTAATTTTATTTATTTCTGTATGTGTATGAATGTACTGTCTGCATGCAAGTTTGTGCACCCGTGTCGTGCAACGCCGCGGAGGTCAGAAGAGGGTATCGGATTCCCCTGGAACTGGAGTTCTCCTGGAATTGGAGTTTCAGACGGTTCTTAGCCGCCATGTGGGTGCTGGGGATCGAACCGGCGTCCTCTGTAAGAGCGGTCGGCGCTCTTAACCGCTGGGCTATCTCTCCAGCCCCCTAGCTGCCATCATTTGTGTCAGCAACTAAGCACTGTCTGAATCTGAGTCTTTCCCTCACAGGCAGAGGATCTCGGAGGCTGAGAGAACAAACAGGATGCTAGGATGAGGTGCCCATAGCTCACTGCAATGCTGAGCAGACACCAGTGTCCCCACCACAATGCTCAGCAGACATACACCAGTCCCCCTATTACCTCCCATTCTGCTTTTATCAGTCCAATCATAATAGGGTTTGAAAATGGTTAAAATTCATTTCCAGATGTATAAACTTATAGGTCTGTTTTGCAAGTAGATTCTCTGAGATACACAGGCCCAAGATCCAGGAGCACTCTGAGCTGAATCTGTGAGTCTGGTCCTCAAGCTAGTACCTAGAGACAGACATGGGCAAGAGTGGAGCTTTGGTGGGCAGGAAGCTACAACGGGCAGAAAGAACAAGAATTACTTGAGCTTTGGCTCCCGTCCTTCGCTGGTGTATTGCCAACAGATGAGCCCAATGAGGTCTTGCACCCTGGCACTGGCCATTGTCACCACGGTCATCGGCAGCAGTCTGTCCTGGCTTGAGTGCAAAGGGAGGTAGACATCGATCTTCTTGGTTGCTGTGGTACCCACATGACCCTGCGGACAGAACACACACATGACAATGAAGCACACAGCCATGGTCTTGCAGACACTATGAGCCCAACACCACTCTCCTGGTCTGCAGAAGCATAGCCATTTCCCATTCTCTCTGCACAGATCTGCCAAGCCTGTTTCCCCAAGTGGAAACATGTCTATTTTCAGAGTGGTTTTCCTTTAATTTTTCATATTCTAATGTTCTAATGGATCCAACAGGAAAGAAAAGAAATTCTAGGAAGAGGAATGAGTAAGAGCAGTGGGCAAAACTAGTGCTTGGTGTTAGACTAGCTTTGTTTTTTTAAATATAATTTTTAAAATTTATTATTTTTTGTGTATGAGTGTACTGTCCGCGTGCAGGTTGGTGCACCTGTGTTGTGCAATGCTGTGGAGGTCAGAAGAGGGCATCAGATTCCCCTGGAACTGGAGTTAAAGACAGTTCTTAGCAGCCATGTGGGTGCTGGGAATCGAACCCAGGTCCTCTGCAAGAGCAGTCAGTGCTCTTAACTGCTGAGCCATCTCTCCAGCCCCTAGACTAACTTTGTTACCAGCTCACTGTGCCCTTGGAAAGGCAGCATTAGGCCCCATCACTGGCTGCCTTCCCTGGAAAAAGGCTTATCGCTTCAGGAGAAGTTGAGATTAGCTGCTCAGAAGTGCTCTATTCTCCAAGGAAGCATTCCACTGGGACCACAGGCTTGCCTTCTGAGACACCATGGGGATTAATCAGGTAAGACATCTGTTTACTTCAATACCATACAAGTTCAAGGGTACTTGGTTGTCTGTAACTGCTCATCTCACAATGTTCTACATTCCAACCCTAATTCTCTCCTCCATGAATCCTCTACTTTGCCCTCTGGAGTGCTGGCATGAGCCAGCACCCTCTATATATTACAGAGGTTTTCTGAAACATTCTTCTATGCTGTTCCTTAAGCAAAGCTGCTGTTTTTTGAGGGTTCTTTCTCTGCCATCCTAGAGGAGGCCTGCTTTTCTGTGCCTTACTCTTTCTTTCCTGTGCTCTCCCTCGTGCCTTTCTCTTTTCCACCGTACTTCCAAAGATACTGTGTTGTCCACAATAGTGGCTTCAGGCTCCCGATCCTCATGCCTTGGCCTCCCAGCAGTTGTAGTTACAGGTATACAACACCTTGCCTTACTCCCTGGTTTTTTTTTTTTTTTTGGTCTTTTCGAAACAGGGTCTCCCTGTAGTCCCAGCTGTCCTGGAACTCGCTCTGTAGACCAGGCTGGCCTTGAACTCACAAAGATCCGCCTGCCTCTGCCTCCCGAGTGCTAGGACTAAAGGCGTGCACCACCACACCCGGGATCTCCCTGGTCTTTTCCATGATCCCCAGGTCCCAAAAGTCAGGAGGCCATGTAGATATTCTTGTCCCTACTAATACTTCCAAACTAGCATTTCTGCTTTCTTGCAGAATCCTGTCCCTTGAGGCCCAAACCATCTAATTAAATCCACTTTCCTCTCCCTCTCTGTTCTGCACAAGCTCTTGGCCAAACCCTCCCTCACGAGAGGCTTGAGCTCCATCTTCTTGGTTGACAAGGCCTACAAACTTGTCTACTGTACAGTATGCAGAAAGCATGACAGACGAAATCAGGTTCACATTGGGCCATTTCACTATCTCTCATTCCCTCCTGCCTTGGGTCAGAAAGCAGTCTTCTCCCCAACTCTCACACCAGCAATCCTGACTTCTACTTTCACTCTACCCACCTCCTCCACCACTTAGTTCTAGGATGTCTACTTCAAAACTGTGCTTCAATGGGGGAAGTATGATCTTTTCAACAAATGGCATGAACACATAAGAGAATGAATTTGCACTCCTCCCAAATACCATATAAATATTAATTCAAATGGACCAAGGCCCATATGTAAGAAGTAAAACTATAAGATCACAGAAATGGGTATAAAACTTCATGACTGTCGATTAAGTACTGATTTCTTTAAAAAATGACTCAGTATAAGCAATAGAAGAAATTAGACTTGATCAAAATTAAAAATTTTGTTCTTCAAAGTATATAGTCAAAAACATTAAAAGGTAATCCACAGAATGGGAAGGAAGAGCTGAAAATCATGTATGAGGTAAGGGTCTACTACCTAGAACATGTTAAGAACTCTCACAATTCAAAATAAAAGATAACCAAAATAAAATACTGCAGAGGATCTGAGCAGCTATTTCTCCAGAGAAGATAAACGCGTGGCTGCTAAACACATGAAAACATGTGCCACACCACCAATTATAATGCAAGTCACACTAACAGAAATACCACTGTACGGCCAGCACACATGCAAGGTTTCGATCTCTAGCAAGGGAGAGGGATCCTTCACTAAAAGCCAATCCTATTATTGCCCTCTTCACATTTTTCTATGAGTGATTCCCAGGATGATAAAACCCAAACTCTCATGGCATGGTATGCTCTGGTCCCCACCGACCTCCCCATTATCACCGAATGCCAAGTCCCCTGCCTGCCCATGAGGGTTAGCTGCAGTGGCCTGGTGCTCTGGAATGTGTGTCTGGACACACATGTGTGCATGCAGACAAATACCTTTTTTGCATCTCTTGATCTGAAGACCTTAATTACTAGGTACCATTCACTATATCTGGAAGTCTGTTTCATCTTTGCCTGCCTAACTTGTCACCCTTTAATGTGTACTTTTAGCCAGGTCACTAAATCTCTCTGGGCTTCTATTTCTTGGAATGTAAAATGCTGATAATGGTAAAAGCTTGGAAAAGACTGTGAGGACAGCTGTCAAAATGCAGCCCCTTTGACTCCTGAGCGTATCCTTGTTGACTGCTACAGGAAGAGCCCTCCCAGCGGCTCTCCCCTAGACGATCTGCTTGCTGTCTTCTCAGCACATAACAATTTCAGGCATGTCTTTATGTTCATTTTCACATGCCTCTCCCTCTGGGAAATTCCAAGGCCTGCTCTGTTTACTCACCCACTGGGATGCTTAGCACCATGCCTGGCACACTATAAAGACTTTCCAAAAGAATTTACTTGACAAGGCACAATGGCATCTATCTTCAGCCTCCCTAACTGGGAGGCTGAGGCAGGAGGATCCTTACCCAGGAGTTTGAGACTAGCCAGGTCAACATAGCAAGATTGTACCCCTCCCCTGAAAAACATCCACACATGAACAACAACAACCACAACAACAAAAACAATTTTTAAATTGCCGAACTACAGAATTAACAAATGAATGACCCAAAAGTCTACTGTCCCAGGAACTCAGTAAATGTTAATTTCTTTTCTACCTCTTGAGTCTTATTATGAGTCTGTTTCCTGGTCACACAGGGAAATGCAAGATTCAGACAATCACACAGCTTTATCTTTACAACTATAATTCCATGATTCTAAAGTGAAAAGGGTCAGAATCAGAATAGGAAAAGATAAAGTCAGTAAGTCAGTTTTAAAAATACTTTACAGAGCCGGGTATGGCGGCGCACACCTTTAATCCCAGCACTTGGGAGGCAGAGGCAGGTGGATCACTGTGAGTTCAAGGCCAGCCTGGTCTACAAAGTGAGTTCCAGGACAGGTGGGGCTACAGGGAAACCCTGTCTCAAAAAAAAAAAAAAAACTTTACAGAAACTTCTCTTATAACCCAGGATCTGACATTAGATCAGGGATTTCCCTCCAAGTCTTATGTTATCAAGCGAGCAACAGAAAGGTAACTTCCTATAATGCTCTCTTCTCAATGACATGCACCTGTGTGCATACACGCACAACTCTGCATGCCAACGGCTAAAGACTTCTTCAAACAGCAAGTAGCCATGCGAGGCGGGCCAAGGGTGAAGGCCACGGTGGCATGTTTCTTGAGAGTGGTGGCTTCTCCATCTTCCTTTCCAGACTCAAAGCAGTTGCTCCTTGTCTAACATCTGCTTATTCCTTCTCCTTCTGTAGAACTAGAGCTGGGGGCCATGGGGCTCACATCTGACCTGGAAACAATGGGAAGTCAACCCCAACCAGCTTTATAAACTACAAAGAGCTCTCACAGTGCATGACAACTGCTAGCCAGGGTCTAAATTTGAAATCAGAATTTTATTTTATTTTTTTGAGACAGAGTCTCTCTGTAGCCACAGCTGGCCTGGAACTCACTCACTATATACATTAGGTCAAATTCACAGAGCTCTACCTGCCTGTCTCTTAAGTGCTGGGACTAAAAGTTTATACTATCACGCCCATGTAATTTTTTTTTTGGGGGGGGGGGACAACCAGACAAGAGGTCCTAAATGATTACACACAAACTCTAAAAAGAACACTAAGTAGTCTAATGAGAACAGACATTTGTTTAGAGCTGGTACCTCTATCTCATTTAATTCTGAGCCTTAGCTCTTGGAGGGGTTTGTGCTGGATAGCTTTAGTGTCAACTTGACACACCTGGGTTGAGGGAGCCTCAGTTGGGGAATTGGCTCCATTGGATTGGCCTGTGGCCACATCCGTGGAGTATTGTCTTGATGGTCGAGCAGTGTGGGAGGGCCCAATCCACAAGAGTGGTGCCACTCTGGGCAGGTTGTTATGTACTGTANGAGCAAGCCAGGAGCAAGCCAGTGAACAGCAGTCCTCCATGGCTTGTGCTTCAGCTCCTGCCTCCAGGTTCCTGCCCTGAGTTCCTGCCTTGGGCTCCCTAAGTGATGAACTGTGACCCAGGAGATGTGAGCTGAATAAACCCTTTCCTCCCCAAGTTGGTGTTGGTCAGAGTGTTTTGTCATAGCAATGGAAGACAAACTACAACAGGGTTCAACCATTACTTATGCATTCCAGGTAAGAAAACTAAGGCTTCCAAAGCTACAGTGCCCTGCTCAAAGTATCACATGCACAGAGAGCCAGGATTCAACCCAGAGGCAGCATCTACTCTACACACCAATGTCATCTTCTCTTACTCATTGTAATGTCCTGGACTCCTACTCCCCCACAGCTGGACACCTTCTCCCTCTCCCTCTCTCCTCACAAACACAGCAGAGGCTATGCCTAGAGCAGCTTTCCACAGAAGGATTTGGATTTGAGGAGCTGATCCAGGAGAACATGGAGGACTGAGACTCCCAGGAAGCCTCTTGTAACTGACTACAGGAGAGCGACTTGTTTAGGAAAACAAGGCAGAAGATAATGGCACTCCTATGGACCCCTTTATCCTGTTCATTTCATAGTAAAATGGTGAATGTGGGGTCAACAATCAGAATAAATAGAGGATATTTATTAAATCAATGAGGCACTTCATCATTTTAATCTTCTAATTCCATCCATCTTGAGGCACTGACAATGGAAAAAAATGCCTTGTACAAACCTTGAAATTATATATATTTTAATAAGGAGACTTTTTTGAAAAAGCTCAAGGTGGTGGCAGTTAGCTCGATCTAATAGTCCCTGTGTTGCAATATTTAGAGGAAATCATCTAAAACATAAAACAATCCATCAACATAATAGAAAGTAATTAACTTATAAAAAAATAAGGTGACCAAAGGATTAAAAGTATTCATCACACATCAAGGAAAGCAATATTCCAGAGGCCTAACATCCAACTATTAAAAAGCATCTAGCAATAAACAAAGATCATGTCACAGTTTTACTGCATGGCAATTTATGTGTTCCCCAATACAGGACCAGGGAGATGGAGCCATAATTAGAGCACAACAGAGAGTGTAACAGGGGAAATGGGTTCAGCTTCATCTTTCTGGGTCTTTCCTGTAATCGAATACCAACTGCAATACCATGCTGGGCCCTGAAGACTAAGTCTAAAAAGTCTGGCACAGATCAGACCCTCACCAACTCCTGCTCTGCTTGAGGTCCACACTGTATCGTGTGGGAAGAGCTCTAAGAAGGAAAAAATAGAGGCTGCTAATAAGGGCCCAGAAATGGTCACATTGAAGTGGGGGTTAGTAAAGAACTCTTAGAAGACATTCACACTTCCACCCTACAGACCCAAGAGCCTGGTGAAAGGGTCTTACTGCATTTACCTACAACACTGGCACACCAAGGGCTGAGTGGAAATTCCTTTGGAGACATGGGGTTATGAGCGATTTTAAATTTCTGCTTTATAAATTTTTTATATTTCTTCTAATGAACATTATGTTTATAATTAGAAACAAAATACTATAATTATAAACAACAACACAAAAGAGAAAGAGCAAGAGCAATTACCATTTAAGGAGGAAGGACATTTGGTAAGAGAAAGAGATGTTCAATGTTGAAAACACAGCTTACGTATCAAGCAAATGTTTATTAGAAACACATTATGTGGGCTGGGGCTGTAGTTTGCTGGTAGCATAGCAGTGGCATGTGTGAGGCCCTGGGCTGCATCTCCACCACTAAAACTGGAGGTAGGGAGGAAGGAAGGGAGGAAAGGACAGAGGGAGGGAGGGAGGGAGGGAGGGAGGGAGGTAATTTTTATTTATCTCTGTATGTGTTCAATGCCACTGTCTTGCATGCATGCGTCTGTGCACCCGTGTCGTGCAATGCTGAGGCGGTCAGAAGAGGGTATCGGCTTACACTGGAGCTGGAGTTATCCTGGAATTTGACTTTAAGATGGCTCTCGGAACCATTTGTGGGTTGGGGACGAACAAAGTGGTCCTATGTAAGAGCGGTCGGCGCTCCTTAACTCGAGAGGCCAGACTCTCCAGCCCCCCCTTAATCCTTTTTTAAGAGACAGTCTTTACTAGGTTTGCACCTAGCCTGGATCTTGATAGAGGTGCTGTTATTGTTGTTATTGCTTGGGGGGTGTGGAAGTAGAAATAATTAGGATCAATTTTTTTGTTTCTATACCTAAACAAAATTTAAACTTGACCATTGGAAAAGTTCGGAGGGGCCCGCCGACGTCAAGAACTCCCTTCTCTCTACCCCTCCCTTCACTACTGTGACCGATCCTCCCGCACCTTCCTCCCGAACTGACCTCCATCCTCCCTCCTCCCTNAGGGAGGAGGGAGGATGGAGGTCAGTTCGGGAGGAAGGTGCGGGAGGATCGGTCACAGTAGTGAAGGGAGGGGTAGAGAGAAGGGAGTTCTTGACGTCGGCGGGCCCCTCCGAACTTTTCCAATGGTCAAGTTTAAATTTTGTTTAGGTATAGAAACAAAAAAATTGATCCTAATTATTTCTACTTCCACACCCCCCAAGCAATAACAACAATAACAGCACCTCTATCAAGATCCAGGCTAGGTGCAAACCTAGTAAAGACTGTCTCTTAAAAAAGGATTAAGGGGGGGCTGGAGAGTCTGGCCTCTCGAGTTAAGGAGCGCCGACCGCTCTTACATAGGACCACTTTGTTCGTCCCCAACCCACAAATGGTTCCGAGAGCCATCTTAAAGTCAAATTCCAGGATAACTCCAGCTCCAGTGTAAGCCGATACCCTCTTCTGACCGCCTCAGCATTGCACGACACGGGTGCACAGACGCATGCATGCAAGACAGTGGCATTGAACACATACAGAGATAAATAAAAATTAAAAATTAAAAAAAAAAAAAAGGATTAAGGGGCTGGAGAGATGGCCTAGCGGTTAAGAGCACCTACTGCTCTTGCAGAGGACCCGGGTTCGATCCCCAGCACCCACATGGTCGCTAAAAACCATCTGTAACTCCAATTCCAGGAGAACTCCAGTTCCAGGTGAATCTGAGACCTTCTTCTGACCTCTGTGGCATTGCATGACTGGTGCACAAACCTACATGCAGACAGTACATTCATATACATACAAAAAAAAATTAAAAAAAAAAGAAAAGAAAAGAAAAGAAAAAGCCCATAAGATGGCTCAGTGAGTAAAGACACTTGCTATCAAGGCTGACCACCTGAATTCGATCCCTGAGACCCACATGGTGGAAGGAGGACATCAACTCTACAGGAGCAGCGTGGCAAGAGCGCAGATGTATGTTCCTTCTCCCTCTCCACCCCATCTCTCTCAAATGTGATTTAAACTGTTAAAAATGCTGATCTCCTAGCCAGCTGACAAATACCAAGCTGAACTGCCCTCTCCAGGAAAGCACCTAAGGAGGGAGGACAAGAGCAAAGACTCAGGTGCAGAAGCACACAGACAACCACTTCTCAGAGCAAGGCCAGTTCATACACCCAAGCTGAAGTCCATCCCCATGGCCTCCCCTGGGGCTCTCCAAATGCCCACAGCCAGTGTTCTTCACCATAGCTTACCTATCATCTGTTCTCAGTAGAGGCATTCTGCATCTACTTTCCTGCACCCATCCAGGCTAGAAGCTGCCACAACCCTATCTGTTTGACTTTCTACACCCACTAGCCCAGAAATGTCACTCAAGCCTTTCTCTTTCATGTCCTCACAGCCATTGCCCCAGGAGAGGTCTCTTCATCTCTCAGTGAAACCAGAGCAGCAGTGTTCCCAATAAGCCTTTATCTCAGAAATCCTACCACTCCCAATGTCTACTTCCTTATTGCCAAAAATATGATGCTTTTTCTCAAGTCAGGATCATACTGGTCAGAAGCACACAGTAGCTCTCCAGTCCCCAGCGCTAATATTCCTGCTCCTCTGCAGAGCAGTTAACAACCTTCACGACTTAGTCCCAGAGAACCACTGCTAAAATATATGAAGCAGTAGTTCCTAGTCAACTGGGGGTCAGCAGGATCCAGGTCTGAATCCTGACTCTCCAACTTAGGTAGAACTTAAGATTCTGAGCAAGAAACTTCAACTCTCAGAGCCTCTACTTTCTTACTAGGAAAAGAAAATGAGACACCCCACACCTCTCTCCTTGCCCCTCTTCTGTCCTATACCTGTTGCTCTCTCTCCCTCCCATACAATCACCCATCAAGGAATGTAGATTTTCTTCTGTCTTTCCATTCAAATGCCCTGCAAGAAGGGGAAAGTCTGCCTGGTGAGGTGGCGCACACCTTTAATCCCAGCACTTGGGAGACAGAGGCAGGCAAATCTCTGTGAGTTCCAGGACAGCTGGGGTTACAGAGAGACCCTGTCTCAAAAGGACAAAAAAAAAGGGGGGGGGGGAGGTCCAAAATAATGTCCTTTATCTGCTCTGCACAACCTTACCATTTCGTAGTTTTCAGTATTTACCCTCACCCTCTCCTCCATTCTTATTTAATTGTGAATTATATAAGGGGAACATTGGGCCCTTCCATTGGGCATAGTCCATGGGCTTAAAGCACAAGTGGAGGTTTAGGGGTTAGCTTGCTGAGCTCAAAGAACTTTTTTTTTTTTTTTTGAGACAGGGTCTCCCTGTGGCCCCAGCTTCCTGGAACTCACTATGTAGACCAGGCTGGCCTTGAACTCACAGAGATCCGCCTGCCTCTGCCTCCCAAGTGCTAGGATTAAAGGTGTGCGCCCAGCATAAGGACTTCTTTTCTACCCTAGGTAAGCTGACTACACTTCTGCTCCCTGAAATATCCTACCACAGTACACAGGATCTGACACAGAGTAGTTATGTATACACACTGATAGAATGACTAGTATCAACACATGATATAAAACAGTTCATTACACTGCAGAACACAGAGATGGAAGTTGTTTTCAGCATTTCACTGTTGGAAATTATATTCTTCAAAGCATTCTTTCCTATAAGTATGCATATTCCAAGGTGCAGCTCACTGGTCAAGGGTATGAATCCTTTGTGGACTCTGTGTGTGAGACGTAGCTTGTGGAAAAGTTCACTCTTGGGCTGGAGAGATGGTTATTCTTGCAGAGAATCCAGGTTCAGTTCCCAGTACCCACATGGCAGCTAACAACCACCTATTAACTCCAGTTCCAGGGGATCTAACATCCTCTTCTGAGCTCTGAGAGGACTATGGGCATGGGTGCACTTATACACACACCGGCAAAACACTCATATAAAATTAAAAAATTAAAGCTTACTTTTTAAAGAATTATTTTAAACCAATCAAGAGAATATCAACATTCAACATTAAGACCTATATGCCATCTAATTAACAATTAGCTGGTGGAATATAAAAACGTAAAATTTAAAAATAATTTCTAATACACAGAATGAAATAGCCCTGAACAGGATGACACATTAAAATATACTTATGCTGGGTGTGGTGGTGCATGCCTTGAATCCCAACACTTGGGAGGCAGAGACAGGTGGATCTCTGTGATATCAAAGCCAGCCAGGTTTACATAGTAAGTTCCAGGCCAACTGGGACTCCATGGAGACACTTTCAAAAATTAAAATAAGGGGCTGGAGAGATGGCTCAGCAGTTAAGAGCACTGGTTGCTCTTGAAAAGGACCCAGGTTCAGTTTCTATTACCCACATGGCGACTAACAACCATCCTAACTCCAGTTCCAGGGGATCTGAACCCTGAACCCCTCTTCTGACCTCCTTGGGGATTGTACAACACAGGTGCACTTACATACATTCAGGTAATACACTCATACAAATAAAATCAAAATAATAAAATATTAAAAATTAAAAAAAAATTTTTTTTTTGGTCTTTTTGAGACAGGGTCTCCCTGTAGCCCCAGCTGTCCTGGAACTCGCTCTGTAGACCAGACTGGCCTTGAACTCACAAAGATCTGCCTGCCTCTGCCTCCCAAGTGCTAGGATTAAAGGCATGTGCCACCATGCCCGGCTGCTAAAAATAAAAAATATTTTGAGACTAGGCTGGCCTCAGACACGCGACCTCTGTTTCCTGAGTGCTACTGAGATTGCAAGTCACCACACCCTGCTTGAAATAATCTTTCATTGAGAGCTCCCACTAACCAAGTGAGTCAACCGAACACAGTCTTAGGAACAGAAGGCTCAGTTACTAGAGATAATTAACATCAAAATTTGCCTATAAGAAAATGAATAGCGGGGGCTGGAGAGATGGCCTAGCGCTTAAGAACGCCAACTGCTCTTGCAGAGGACCCGAGTTCGATCCCCAGCATGCACATGGCAGTTGAGAACCATATTTAACTTCAGTTCCAGGGGAATTTGACACCCTCTTCTGACCTCCGAGGCATTGCACAACACAGGTGCACAAACCTATATGCAGACAGTACATTCATGCACATAAAAAACAAACAAACAAATAAATAAAAATGAATAACAGATCTCCAAACCATTGCTAAGTGTTCACTTTCTTTGCCAAGGAAGGGAAGGAAACAATGGATAGACAGCTTAGCTTCTGCGATTAAAGAGACAAAGAGCAGGCAACATTATTCTATTAGTCACAACTGCAGAAGCAGATCATTATATGTAATTTTAATGTAGAAATAAACGTATCAGTGTATCCAGACAATGTAATGATGCAAATTGATAAAAGGTTATTTGCAGCCTTCAAAAGGAAACATTGTCTTTAAGGAGCCACTACAATGCCCTTCTCAACTGCCAAAACACAGTGGCCTGGTGAACACTAAGGCACCAGGTCCACTACAGGAGTTGCAAATCATCACTTCTCTGGTCCTATTTATTTATTTTTCCTCTGGTTATATTTAATGTACTTTATTTGATGGAAAGGAACGTTTTCCAACAAAATCTGGCCTAAACCAGATTATCTCTGAGAAATAAAGAGGCTCTACAGAGGGAGGAAAAACTTCCAACTACTACAATTTTCTGGGCTCAGAAAATGAACTGGCTTCTTTTTACATTCAAATGGTAGCAATGAATATGAATAGATTTTGTATAAAATTCTATGACAAATCCATTCAGAGGTATGGACCTGGCTTTGTAGTGCTATCTGAACCCTCAATAAATCTGGCCTGCTTAAAGGCTATTAAATTAACATTTTCCTGGTCTGGCAGCTGTAGTCAAGTTAATTTGTCAAAAACATTTCTACAGTTTGTCACTGAACACTGTATTTTCTGACAAGCTTAAAATAAAATTGACAAAATCTCATTAGTTTCCTCTGAATCACAGACCTTGGTTCTATTAAGCTTTTATTATCAAAAACCCTCAACTGTCACACCTTTAACAAGGTCCAGTTCTGATCTGGGCACTCCTAGGATCCCTGCCACAGTTAACAATCTAGAAATCGAGCAGAGTATGGTGTAAAGAACACATGCCAAAGACCCAGACAGACCTGGCAGTCTTAGCAGTGCCACTTAAAGAGTGTCTCATGACTTCCTCATCTGCAAAGCATGGCTAACATGATGAAGAGGTGGGTAAAGTGCTTGCGGTGGAAGCATGAGGACCCGAGTTCTAATCCCAGTACCCATGTAAAATGTTGGGTAGACATGGTGACATGGTGGCATGAGGCCTGCTGGCCAGGAGATCTAGCCAATCAGTGAGCTCCAGGGTCGGCAAGAGACCCTGTCTATAAATAAATAAATAAATAAATAAATAAATAAATAAATAAATAAATAAGAGAAATACAGGAAGACACAAGTGTCAAACTCTGGCCTCCATACATGTACACAATGCATACACTGCCTACACACATACACAAAACTAACAGTCCTTTCTCATGGGACTGTAGAGAGGATTTATCACTATTACACATGTAAAGTACGCATCCCTGCATCTGGTCCACAATAAAGGGTCAATAATGTCAGTGTACTTTACTTTATGCTACTTTTATATTCATAGCCTTTTTTTTTTTTTTTTTTTTTTTTTTTTT
>VZQC01009846.1:443690-463274 GCA_009823505.1 Rhizomys pruinosus
TAGCAGTAGATACTATACAGCCTCTCTGGAAGCTGTCCACTGACAGTGGCTCTGCAACCTTCTGAGACAAACCCTCTGTCTCACTTGTGGGCGTAGTCTTGACAGCTAAAATATGTCTCTTTCTGTTTAGTTCAATCTCCTTACAGATTCTGCCCACTGATCTTAGTTCCAGCCCTCATGACATGTAAATAAGTCTGCTACCATTTCCATGGTCTCCCCTCATAGACCTATGACGAATAAAAAAATAAAATAATACTATCCCAGTTGCTAGGCACTGTGGAGCATGCCAGACTTTAAGCCTTTCAAGAGGACAGCACAGAAAAATAATTTCCATTAGCTGTACTAAAAATAGTAATTTCTATAGCTTTTTTTTCTACAACAGTTATGACAAATGGAAATCTATAGTCCTGGATAAAAACAAGAGAGGAGGTTGTTGCTCTCAGGAAAGATAGTCCCAATTAAAAACTTTGATGTTTTGACCCTTCTGAAAAAAAAAAAAAAGTGCTTAGCACCAGGTGCTTTTTAAAACACTGACTTATCGCCGGGTGTGGTGGTGCACGCCTTTAATCCTAGCACTTGGGAGGCAGAGACAGGCGGATCTTTGTGAGTTCAAGGCCAGCCTGGTCTACAAGGTGAGTTCCAGGACAGCTGGGGCTACAGGGAGACCCTGTCTCGAAAAGACCAAAAAAAAAACAAAAAAAAAAACACTGACTTATCCACATATGGTTTGAGTAATAAACTCGAATAACTCTTTAAAACATCAATTTCGGGCCATCAAGATGGCTCAGCAGATAAGAGGCACAGCTGAAGAGTCAGGCGTGTACAGCAAATGCTTCTATCTTTACTTTCAAAGGACCTACCTTAGAGGTAGAGAACTGACCCTTGAAAGTTGTCCTCTGGCGTGTGAGTGCACTGGCCCCACCACACTTGGCATGTGTGAGGCATTCCACACACTTCATAAACACAATGATGATAATATATTGATTGCGGGAAAAGGGTCTCACTATGTAGCCCTGGCTGGCTTAGAACTCACTTGCAGATCAGGCCAGCCTGGAACTCACAGAGATCCGCCTACCTCTGCCTCCCAAGTGCTAGAGTTAAATGTATGTGCTACCACATCTGGATAATAAAATAATTTTTAGTGTATCAACTGAAAAACCAGTAGACATTTCACAAAGTGAGGGGAAAGCATGAAGAAAAAAAAACTCAAAAGCCTACCCAGTGTATCAGGAAGAGCAGTCACTTTTCTCAGGCTTAATGTACAAAGCACTTGCTGATACTGTCATCCTCTACCATCCTGGAAGAAGCATTAGGCCTGTGATGCTAGGCCCCTCTTTGCAGAGCCAAGGGAACTGCTTTGGAATCTGAGCTGTGCAGTCATGGGCATGCTTGTGGCCTTGCTAAAACTCCATTTCTTCAACTTCTACTTCAAAAGAACTGAAGGGAGTGTAAGGTGAATCTAAAGTGAGGTCCGACGCAGGGTGAGACTGGGGTATGTATCTCAGTGACAGAGAATGCAGAGGCCCTGGGCTTAATGCTTAGCAGCCTTCACCAAAAGCTCTGTGAACTGAAACTGTTACGCAGAGTCAATGATTCCTTATTACTGTCAGGTAAGCTGCTATTCACAACAAGCAGGTTTCTGGGCAGTATCCCCAGACAAATGGAAGCACAGGGAAAGGGAAAGGTTTCTCTCTCTGTTCTTTTTGTTGTTTTGAAAGAAAAGCCACAGCATTCTCATCTCATCTTGCCTGGGATGATCTTAGCATGTACCAGAATGTGTGTGCACCCAGATACAATCCAGACACCTTAATACCATCTTTACAGCAGGTAAAGTGTCTGGTTCAGATTTTCATACTCATTGTGGAATTCTTTGATCATTAATGCTACAGAGCACTTCATATTTAGTTATACAAACAATGGTTTCCATAATGATGATAATAACAGAAAAAGGTAATTTGCATGAAGCCCTATCACCTAGTACAAGTTCAGAGATCTCTTCATTATTAAATCATTTATATCATAAAATCAATGTGCTTTAAAAGTAAAAATAGGTTTTTTAAGACCATAAAGAAGAGTTACATGTTTAAAACCCTATCAATTATCATGAGTCTTTTTAAGATTTAATATTAACTTTTAAAATGAAAGCTCAATGGTGAATGTGTACTTGGCTCCACTACTAGATGAAGTATGTAGAAAAGGTTACAGTGTGGCCATCGTTACCACACTCCTAAATTACACAGGGACTTTGGTACAGCCCTCCAACTACCTACCGACAATTTTGGTTCAGAACATTTAAGAATATAAAATTGTAAAAATACTGAAGGAAATAATACAGGCACTTCTTTTTCTTAAAAAGTTTAGGTTGATTAAACATAAAATTCTTCAGTGTCAAGATTTACCTTTTTAAAAAAATCTTAACTGTGGGGCTGGAGAGATGGCCTAGCAGTTAAGAGCACCAACCACTCTTACAGAGGACCCGGGTTCAATCCCCAGCACCCACATGGCGGCCGAGAACTGTCTGAAACTCCAATACCAGGAGAACTCCAGCTCCAGGGGAATCCGACACCCTCTTCTGACCTCCGCGGCATTGCACAACACAGGTGCACAAACCTGCATGCAGACAGTACATTGATACACATACAGAAAAAAAAATCTTAACTGTGGTTTCTGTGTACTACTAAGTTCATGACTAAGGGTTTTTATCACTTTAAGACGCAATGTTCTAAGGTGACATAATTCAAAAGTTTCAGTGCATCATTATTTAGTATAAGTCATAAAAACCTCTTAAAATTAATCTTTCATGCACATCCAGCTTATCCAAAGTTAGAATTTAATTAGACGGCCTTGGCATAAATGGGCTTACTACTTTATTTGCTCAATCAGTATATGTCTTTTCAGTAATTATAATTAATTCAAATCCCCGACACACCTCCTAGCAAACAATGTATGAACATCAGACAAAATGGAAATAAATAGTTTTACATTTCTCCAATTATGACATTCACTTTCATCCTCAAAATGCATACGCTGGGATAGGTATTCCTCTGGGTAAGAAAAAGCCCCACAAAGAACCTACAACCCCAAGATGCAGAAGATGCACACCTACAGCAAGCAGAAAGGACATTTTGCTTCTTTACATCAGAAAACAATGCAAATACAAATAGTCAATTGGGAGGTTCTCACATTGAAACAGAAGTGGCAAGTAAAAGAGAAACTGAATTGTAGGAAGATCCTGTTTGAATTGGGGGCTGGTTCTCAGCTAGCAACACTCAGGGCATGGCAGGTGGTTTAGAGTCTTTTTTAATTATTGCACACATACAGGCCAAGGTAGACCTGCATTTCTTTAAGGTAGCCAGTGGGTTGGAAAGAGGTCCCCATGCAGACCACCAATCTGGATAGCTGGAGTTGTGAGTGGGCATAGGCTGAAGATAGGACAACAGCCATCAGCCTGGAAATTCCTGTCCAGGGTTCAGCAGTTTCTGGGCAGGTGGGAAGTCACGGCCAAGAGGAGAACATGTGTCTCGTGGTTCCAGGCTAAGGGCCTGAGTTGAAAGAACCACCCAGGCCAGGCCAGGCCAGGCCACGCCAGGCCACACCAGGCTATGGGAAGTAACCGGCTGGTCTCTGCGCTGAGAGGCCAGTTCCCTACAGCAGTTGCTATGTTTCTGTCCCCTTAGCAGGGCCACCTGGTCCCTATTCAGCACAAAAGAAAGCTTCCTACACTGAATTATTGTTGTTTATCTAGAACAACACTTTCTATTGGAAAGAATCACTTACAAACAATTATAATTGAAAAGCAGTCTCCCCAAATCTATCAGGTCCTCCTCCCACATCTAGATAAAACCAAAAAAAGCAAGCAGTAGAAACTTTTATTTTTAGAACTGAGAAGCATCAGGATCCATAAGATAATAGAAACAGTTAACACTGAATACTAAAAACAAACAAGCAAGCAAACAAAACAAAAACAAAAACAAAACACTGAATACTTTGAAAAATATATCAAGTGTGGTACGGCATGACTCTAATCCCCAGCACTCAGGAGGCAGAGGCAGGAGAATTGTCACAAATTTGAGGCCAGCTTGGTCTACTTAGGGAGTTTCAGGCCTGCCTAGGTTACACAGTGAGACTCTCCTCACAAACCAAAACACAACACAAAATAAAACAAAACCAGAGTGCTCTCTGCCTGTCACACTACTGAATCAGGATGTGAGCAGAGCTCACACATCAAGGGAGCCAGTGGGCTGAACAGTCTCGGGCAGTGAGGACAGGCTCTCTGAGGCTCCGCTCTGCTTGTTGCCATCTGCGGGACATCCACCAGAGTTCAACACATTATTATCTCATTTAATATGCTCGAAAGGCCTGTGAGGACCCTTTAGTCTCTTGGAGCTAAGGAATAAAGCAGTTTATTACACCAGCTACTCTAAATTACCAAGGAGAGAGGGAGGCTGTGGAAGTGGGAACTGAGGTTTGGATTCTCACCCAGACAAATTCAATAGTAAATTCTTCCTCCCAAGACAAATCCTTCTTCCTGGGTCAATCTCAGACCTGAAGCATGAATCATCTAGGAAAGGGACAAATGCTGAAGCCACAACTTCAGAATTAGGGGTCCAGATCTGAGAGAGAAGGATGTCCTTGGAAGTGAGGAGTGAGGCTACTACTGGAGAGAGGGACAGAGGCAGGTGGTAGGTACTCTGTCAGTGGGTGGAAACTGTTTCAGATAGCCTTGCTGCTAGGTACAAAGAGGAGCCTCATAATCCCCATTATGTTTCTGGGGTAAAAATACAAGGAGCACTAGCTCCTTTAAAAAGCAGGCAGGGAGCCAGGTGTGGTGGTGCACTCCTTTAATCCCAGCACTCTGGAGGCAGAGGCAGGAAGATCTCTATGAGTTTAAGCCCAGCCTTGTCCACTGAGTAAGTTCCAGGCCAGCTGGGGCTAGAGAGAGACCCTGTCTCAAAAAAAAGAAAGAAAAAAANTGCAGTCTGAAACAGGGCTCTGGTAGCTGTCCCCCTTCCTGCTTTCTTTGTTGTATGTGTATGAATGTACTGTCTGCATGCAAGTTTGTGCACCCGTGTCGTGCAATGCCGCGGAGGTCAGAAGAGGGTCTCGGATTCCCCTGGAACTAGAGTTCTCCTGGAATTGGAGTTTCAGACGGTTCTTGGCCGCCATGTGGGTGCTGGGGATCGAACCCGGGTCCTCTGTAAGAGCGGTCGGCGCTCTTAACCGCTAGGCCATCTCTCCAGCCCCACACATATCATTTTTATTTTGGGGGCCATTACCCTACTTCCTTTATTGCTGCCAAAACCACATGGAGTGGGGGCTTGATGGACAGGTACCTCCTCCTACCCATAGCCTCTCCTTGTGTGTGTTTGGAAAACATTTTTTTGTTGGGGGGGTGAAATTCTGAATAAAAATATTCTCCTAACAAACAAAAAAGCAGGCAGGGGGCTGGAGAGATGGCTCAGTGGTTCAGAGCACTGGCTGCTCTTGCAGTGGACTGGGGTTTGATTCCTAGCACCCACATGGCAGCTAACCTGAACTCCAGTTCCAAGGGATCTGATGCCTTCTTTTATCCTCTGTGGGGACCACATAACACAGAAGCACTTACATACACGCAGGCAATACACTCATACATACAAAATTATTTTATTTTATTTTATTTTTTTGGTCTTTTCGAGACAGGGTCTCCCTGTAGCCCCAGCTGTCCTGAAATTTGCTCTGTAGACCAGGCTGGCCTTGAACTCACAAAGATCTGCCTGCCTCTGCCTCCCGAGTGCTAGGATTAAAGGCGTGCACCACCATGCCTGGCCACACAAAATTTTTAAAAAATTAAAAAGTAGGTTGTACCTTCTGCTTCAGGTTTCAGAAGGCAGAAGTCAAGTACTAATGCACAAACCACAGCAACAGACACTCTTGAATTAAGAGACAGACCACTGTGAGGTCCACCTGTTACTAAATCTGTCTACCAGGAGGCAGTACCCAAGTGCACTTTGATCATTACAAGGAGAAAAACAATATACCCCTTGGGGAAAAGGGCCAGCAGCGAAGGGTGTCACCACAGCACCACAGCCAGCACAAGGCCAGGGTCTGTAGAAAGGAGCAGCGTCAGACTTGCTCACTTGCAAGTTGCTGGGTACTAGGGCCCTGCTGTCTTCTTTCTCAGCCCCATGGCATTGTTCTCCTTGTGGTCAACCAGGGTCTCAGTCAGTGAGATCTCCTCCGAGGTCCTAACTAAACCAGACACAAGGAGAGTCGGGGATTTTATCTTATTAAAATAGATATGGCTAATTTGTCTTTTCAAATTCATTTTAAATTAAATTGGATTTCCTCGGAAGGCAGCTAGGTCAGTTCCCCTGCTGGGAAGGCAGGACAAAGGTTAATTGCACACCCTTCACCAGCTCCTCTGCTCTCCTGGGCAGGCTCTGATAACCTGCCCCAGAGGTGGGGAAGGTTTGGTTTATTGGGCAATAATGCTGCCATTAGAGCCATTTACCATTATGCCAGGAAGCATTTTTTGAACTAAAATAATAATAATAATAATAAGATACAACTGCAGTAACACAAAAGTAATGTAATGATATTACTAACTCATGGTTAGTTCTTTTAAAACACAAAACCAAAGAACACTACCTGAATCCTTTGCTTCCTTAAAAGGCCCCAAAGATGCAAAAGTGCACTCTCCTGAAGCAAACTGTTCACTGATTTCAATGGAAAATTCCATTAACATTTTCACTTAATTTATCTCATTTAGACTGTCTATATTCATGAAAATTTAACCCAGTAATTCCCTGTTATACAAAGCATAACAAAGTATGAATACTTAAATACAATGTAAATAAAACACTTTATCAATTATATTTTTGTATTCTAAATTAGTGACTTCACTTAGCATGTCTGCTTTGCACAGCACCACACTATTTTTCAATTAAAGGTCCAGATGTTTCAAAGGCTCCAGTAGGCAGCAGCAGTTATGAGAAATGCTTTCTCTGCATTGTAATCATCACCAGCACATCAGCTCCAGGCTGCATTAACATACTCATGTTTTATTCCAGCTTCCTTTCTCACAGACCAGGTAATTATACAGCACAGCAGAGAAACACAAGCAAGAGCCGGACAGCTTCCTCACAGCATCCCTGAGCAGCACATCCTCACACACAATCCTGAGATTCTGTGGAGGAGATTTTATCATGGCGACAGCTTAGCAGCAGGAACACTAACAACTTTGATTTTAACTCCCTGGAGCTGGGGATTGAACCCATGACCTTGACCACAGTAGGCAAATGCTCTTCTGCTGAGGCACACTTCAGTACAGCATTGAGTTCTTCAATAATTTGTTGTGAATAGGAGTGAATCACAGCACAGACACACCAAATTCAGGCTTGAATACTATTTAAAGTGTTTATGTACTTGCATGTGCATACCAGAAATCAACTAGAACTTTGGGATGTAAAAGGCCACCCACCATTTGTTACAATTTAAGTCATTCCTTCTCATCTTTAATGCCAGTGTCATCTCTTGAACAATTCAATTTTTATTCTTACTATGCAAAAATGACAATTCACTGGAGCTGAGACCAAGCAAGTATAGCAATTATCCCCACTCCCACACAGTAGAAAAGTAACACAAGAGAAGAGCAAAATGCAATTCTGACAGCTGCAAAAAAAAAAGCTATTGCATTTATTATTTAGTTAATTAAATCGCTCCCTTACCCACAAGCAGAAGAGAATGGGCCTATGCTTTAAGAGATATTCCCCTACTTAGTAAACATCATGTAATCTGTCAGAAATTATAGGTCCTGGTCATTAAGAGAAACCATAACAAAATTAACTTCAATCATAATTTTTAAGTTATTCTATGAAATTCTTTAGTTTTGAATATTCAAAGGGAAGGCTCTCCTAATGAAGAACACCTTGACAGACACTAAAACCTCAGACAGGTCAAATCCTGGCAGGCTCCAACCACTTCTGCACCTGCAAACAGACAGCCGCTGCTCCTTCCTGAAGGAGTCTTAGGTGGAGCACTTTTAATGCATCACCATGTCACTTTTTAATGTGCCCCAATCTATTAAAACATGGCAAACTAACAGGAATTTAAAAAATATGGGTTTTATGGCTTTGTGCTGGTGATTAATTAAATAAATAGACACAATTTCACAAATCATCCCTCTAATTAGTCTAAAACAGACACTTTGCATTCACTGGTATTCCTGCCATCTGAAGCTCACAGAAGGGCAGGGAGCCGAGTGGCATGGCCACATCTCTACACTTTGGCACCCATTGTTCCGGCTCATGGCTGGCATCCCACACTGCCACCCAGAGACAGAGGTGCCATCTTTGCAGGTGCTGCAGTCAGCTGGAATTTGGCTCCAGCTGCTCAGAAAGATGCTCTCCTTAATTATTCTCTCTCACCCTAAAGGGAACAATGTAATAACAAAGGCAGGAAGAGCAACCTCCAGCTGCCAACCAAGGAGGTCTCACTGACACCCCAGCTGAAGAGGAAGTTGGTTGGTTTAGGACTAAGTAGACTGCTAGGTCAAGGCAGTTTTGTCTAGAACTTAAAGCATGTTATGCCACTATCTTGAATTGAGACATTAAGCAATTATTTACAAGTCCTAGTATTTAAAAATGGAGGTCACTCTCTTTGAGATTGATAGGAATTAACTTTAGTTGTTTTAGTAGCATATTTTAAAAGATAATAATTCCTCTGAAAGCAAATTAAACAGAAATAATTTTTAGTGCCAGAAAAAAATCGAATGGGAATATATCAAGAATCTGATTTCCTTCAGGAAATACATTAAGTGGTTTCCTAATCTTTTAAAATTCATTACAGAGGGAGGGAGGGATAGATGGAGGGAGGAAGATTCAGGAGAAATACACTATTCTGTGAGAAGGGCTATCTTCACTTTGAGAACATTTCTAAAAATGAGAGGAAGAAGGGTGTAGAAGAAAAGACCCAGATCCTAAAGCAAGGCAGACCCAGATAGGTCTTGTACCTTTAGCAGAATTGTACAATTGGGCTACCACAGCTTCTTCCTCTGTGAAGGGCTCTGCACCTACCCGCAGAAATCCCATGGAAACTGGACACTGACTAGGCATGCTCCTGCACAGCAGACGCTAAAAAAATCAGCCATGAGAAATTCCACATGTCAATGAAAACTTGGTTGAAAGAGCCTAGTTCTGTACAGCTTCTTTCTGAAAGAGCCAAGCAGTGTGAAACCGAAGAGTGTGTTCCAAGGATGAAGAGATGATTACAAAGTCACATCACAGAACACAACAGAAAACCCAAACCATCTGCAACTGAGGTGAGCTCTGCAGAGCTGTGGGGAAGTGTTTCCCAGACTCTTCAGTGTGGGAAAGAGGTAGCTGGGCTTGGGATCCAGCAGACTTGCCTTCTAACCTCAGTAAGCCAGACTTTTCCAATCCTCAGTTTCCCCATTCCCAAATGGTATGGGGTAGTAATACAACCTTTCCAGGTAAGCTGGGAAGGAGTAACATAGCGCACATTCTGAGGTATAGCAGATAGTCAATGACTTCTACTTTATTAAGTTGAATCACATTTATGAACTATAAAAATTGTCATTTCATATGGTAATATTATATTGAGACAATAACTAATATGAGTTGGAGAAATAAGAAAAAATTCTCAAAAGTCAAATGTATTTCACTCTTACTGATATCGAGGGAAATCAACCAAGATATAAGGATATTTTTAAAAGACTGGCTCATGGGGCTGGAGAGATGGCTCAGCAGTTAAGAGCACCAACTGCTCTTGCAGAGGACCCGGGTTCGATCCCCAGCACCCACATGGTGGCTGAAAACCGTCTTTAACTCCAGTTCCAGGGGAATCTGATGTCCTCTTCTGACCTCCAAGGCATTGCATGACATGGGTGCACCAACCTACACGCAGACAGTACACTCATACACATAAAAAATAATAAAAAAAATTTTAAGGACTGGCTCATGATTTCAACAATACAGAAGCTAGTATTTATTTGTTTGTTTATTTATTTATTTTGGTCTTTTTTGAGACAGGGTCTCCCTGTAGCCCTAGCTGTCCTGGAATTCACAAAGATCTGCCTGCCTCTGCCTCCCAGGTGCTAAGATTAAAGGCGTGTGCCACCATGCCTGGATATTTATTTATTTATTTATTTATTTATTTATTTATTTTTGGTATTTATAAATAATACTATCAGTTATACTGTCCCTTGAATGACATCCATCATGATTCTGTAAAATTTCAGAACAGCTCAGTGTAGAATCACCTATTCTTCCAACTTCATCATGAAGGGTATAGAAATGAAGTAATCTGCCCAAGCTCACACAGCTGGTAAGTGTGGGGGCCAGCCTGGGCTAACTCCAGTGCCTAAGCTCTCACCCATCACTTAAAATCTCACAATACAAAACTACTTACTTTGTATTTAATTAAGCTGTATAGAGATAAAGAGCAAATAATTTACAAATCAGACTGTGGGCCTTCCAAATGATAGACACGAATGGCCAACAAGCCTCAGGAGGGAGATTTCACACAAACACCTGCAGTGTCTCCAGAGATGACACAGCCAAAAATCCCAGTATAGCCATGTCGTTCAGGCATACCACTTCTCTATCGTAGTGCTGTTAAGTACATACACATACATCATATCTCAGACATGCTTCCAAGTTCCTGGAAGAAGAGTCTTCAAATGGCTGCTGTGCTCCCTTTGCTACAGACAAATGCCACAGGCCCCACCCATGGCAAAGACAGCAAACCTTTTTACTTTTTGTTTCCTCATTTACCTGTGTTTTCCTCTCTTACTCCTTGAGTCCTTTGATGTACAAAGTGAGCAGAAAGGGAAACACAGTGGGAAGCTATGAACTCCTCCATTTAAAGAGAAGTGAGGCAGGGAAAGCCCATGCTCTCAGGTACGGTCCTAAAAACAATCACACTCATTTAAGGCTTCTTGGGCTGCCTCCGTGGCACTCAACCCACCAAAGATAAGGATGTTTGTGTTGGACTAGAAGATGGAAACATCAGCCTTTTTAGCTGCAGACCCTTGTTTCTGTTCTCCATACAAGCACTTGACAAAGCACCAGCTGAGCCCTGTTCTCCCTGCTCAGAGGTTTCCCTGGGGTTTCGCTCAAAACAACTACAGCAGAGGAGCCCAAACAAGCTGCCTTAACCTTCCATACACTGATATTTCCACAGAGGATTAAGTCAAACATTTCAAATAAGCCAATTCCCTTTACTAAAAACCAAAGTGACAATAGTAGTTCCAAGAGAAATATACAAAGACAATGATTAAGATGTACTTGTCTCTGGATATGCAAAAAAAATAGAGCAAAGGGTTAGACAAAGGCAGACAACACAATTCCCTACAATTTCTGAAAAGATGCCCTACAGTGAAACTAACTAAAAAGTTATAGAGAACTAGATTCCAGTGTACCACAGCAGTGGAGAAGGAAAGCCGCAGTCCTCCTTCCTGACAAACACTGCTGCTACCAGTTACAAGCCTCTACACTCCAGTTGACTACACTGTCCACTAACAAGGCATCTCTGTCTCCTGTTATTTATTTTTTTTCTCCTTTTTTTGGTCTTTTTGAGACAGGGTCTCCCTGTAGCCCCAGCTGTCCTGGAACTCCCTATGTAGACCAGGCTGGCTCTGAACTCAGTGATCCATCTGCCTCTGCCTCTCGAGTGCTTAGATTAAGGGCATGCACCACTGTAGGCAGGCGAGACCATACAAGCAGCTGAGTTGCAGACCTGGGCCAATCACAAGGCAACAAGAGGAGAGGGGGAATGTGAACAGTACATAACCCTTAACCCTGCCCCCAATAAACTAATCCGCGACAGCTGGCCCTCTGTGTTCACCAGATTCCCAGGGTCTATGTCTTGACTCTGCCCCTCCCGCCCCCTTTTCATTCACGGTCGGACCCCGAAATTCCCCAGCAAGCCTGGGGGATTGTCTATACACCACCACACCTAGATCTCTGTCTCTTTTCTAATAGGACAGTTCAGAACTCAGGTTACTTTCTGAACTGCTGAGAAAACTATCCTTGCAGTTGCTATGGAAAAGAACAAACTTCCCTCCTTGAGCCAGGGGAAGTGGGACCCTTCTTTGACCCAAAGGAACCAGAGCTGTGGTCCCCTCCTGGAAACCTGGAGCTGTCATGTCCCGCTTCCCCCTGAACATGGAGCTGTGGTCCCCTCCTGTGAGCCTGGAGCACAGGTCTACATTGCTCTGGTGGTAGATTGATAGTGGAGCAGAGGGGGAAATGGAGCGCTTCCAGGTGGTGGATAGCAGTTCCAGCCTTCTGTGAGTGCTGCATTCCCCACAACCCCACCCCCAGGTCCCAGGTTGTACATGACAGTGGCTTTGCCACTGTGTTGAGCTTATGGTGGCAACGGGCGGTTTCTGTCATTTGCAGATTCTAGTCTTGGGAGGATGGACTCTCAAGAATGAACTTCCCATCTCCCTTCATGGCCAGCTGTGGTTTTGTCTCCACACATGGTTTTGGGCACCCAGGCCTTGAAGCTAAGAGGTTTTCCATCATTTTCCTATTACCCTTCTGCAGCCCCAGTGTACCTTCACTATGCACTACAGAAAATATAAAACACTAACTGAACTTCTAGAGATAAAAAATTAGTCTATGAAGTTTAAAGTTAATTCTCAGGCTGGGTATGGTGGCACACACCTTTAATCCCAGCACTTGGGAGGCTGAGGCAGGTGGATCACTGTGAGTTCAAAGCCAGCCTGATCTACAGAGTGAGGTCCAGGCCACCTGGGGCTACATACAGGGAGACCCTGTCACAAACACACACACACACACACACACATATACCCAAAACAACAAGACTGTGTGGTGGTGGGGGGGGTGAGAAGGGACAAGAGGAGGAAAAAGAGGAAAAACAGGCAGAAGGAGGAAGAGGAGGAGGAGAAAGAGGAAGAAGAGGAAGGAAAGGAGGAAGGAGGAAGAGGAAGGGAATGAGGAGGGGGAGAAGGGGGAGGGGGAGAGGGAGGGAGGAAGAAGAGGAAGAGGAAGCACTGTTTATCACCTTGGGCTTCCTCACTCTATGAAAGCTGAGGGGAGGTGGATAGCACAGCCCTGGCTTCCCCTAGACTTCATGCGCAGCTTTCCCGCTGCTCACTGTACGGTACTCTGCGTCTTTTCACTGTGTTCAATCAGAGACTTGATGCTGAGCCCTGTGAATCATTTTAGTAAACCAGTGAACTTGGGGGTAGTCTTGGGGATTCTTCAGCACAGATTTCATTTAACTTCAGCTAACCTTGCACTAGCCTCCCCAGTGCTGGCACATGAGAACATACTAGTATTCAAGGTGACGAAGATGAGGCTACACATGGGTAACAGCGTATTCTCTCAGGAAGGCTAATGCTGCTCTTTCTTGATGTCTACCTCCCAGCAACAGAGCCAATCCTGAGGCCCCAGTACCACATCATCCCTTAGGGAGACCAAACAGTCATGTGGTACCAAGCTGGAGGTGCTGAATCCCATCCCCACTGCTGGGTTTGAGCAGAAAGACAAACATAGACAAGCACTGATTTACCTTTTCTGATAGAAGACTGCAGCCTACACCATGCTGCACAACTCTGAAGAAGCCACTTTACAGCAGAGAAGGTGTGGCAGCAGCACTCAGCCATGGAATCTTACAGTCATACCCCACACACCACAGTACCCAAAAGCCATGTGCCTACTAACAGAACAGCTAACTACCCTCTTGAAGATAAAGATGTAACACCAGCTCAGAGATGGCACCCTGTGAGGCTAGACAGCAACAGATATACTAAAAGTCATCAGCTATATATCATATCCCCAGGAGAAAGGTGGCTCCAGGAACTGAGTGGGCAGAGTAGGAATGGCCCTACCCATTGCTGATCCTGTACCACTTGAGGAATGCATGCTTCCTATCCCTGCCAACTGGGACTCTGTTGATCATAGAAGCCTGATTTCCAAGGGGATATTATGCTTCCACCAGGAGCCATAGAAAGTCCACTAAACATTAAGACTGTTGCAACTGCCCAGGCTCTTTTTTTAATTTTATTTATTTATTTATTTATATGAATGTATTGTCTGGATGTAGGTTTGTGCACCCGTGTTGTACAATGCCATGGAGGTCAGAAGAGGGCATTGGATTCCCCTGGAACTGGAGTTAAAGACAGTTTTCAGCCGCCATGTGGGTGCTGGGAATCGAACCCGGGTCCTCTGCAAGAGCAGTCGGCACTCTTAACCTCTAGGCCATCTCTCCAGCCCAATAATGATATTTTAAAATGCTAAAAAACAGCTGGGCGTGGTGGTGCACGCCTTTAATCCTAGCACTTGGGAGGCAGAGGCAGGCGGATCTTTGTGAGTTCAAGGCCAGCCTGGTCTACAGAGGGAGTTCCAGGGCAGCTGGGGCTAAAGGGAGACGCTGTCTCGAAAAGACCAAAAAAAAATAATAAAGATAAAATAAAATGCTGTAAAATGATTATATTAAAAATAAGAATCTGAGCCAGGCATGGTGGCGCATGCCTTTAATCCCAGAACTTCATTGGACAGGCAGGTAGATCTCTGTGAGATGGAGGCCAGTCTGGTCTACAAAGTGAGTTCCAGACCAATTGGGGCTTCAGGGAAACCCTGTCTCAAAATAAACAAATAAATAAATAAATAAATTTAATTGTTTTTAAATAAATTGTTAAATAATTTAATTAATTAATTAAAACAAAATAAATTTTAAAATCTGTGTTAATCAAAAACACCATAAAGAGAATGGAATGGTTGGGGATGAAAGTATTTAAATATAGAAAAAAATGGTTAGTATCCAAAAAACATTTTCAAAATTTCTCCACAAATTCAGGAGCTAGAAAGACGATGACTCAGCAGTTAGAAATTAGAAAAGGGCTGGAGAGATGCCCTAACGGTTAAGAGTGCCAACTGCTCTTGCAGAGGACCCGGGTTCCATCCCCAGCACCCACATGGCGGCTGAGAACCATCTTTGGCTCCAGTCCCAGGGGAATCTGATGCCCTCTTCTGACCTCCACAGCATTGCACGACACAGGTGCACAAACCTACATGCAGATAGTACATTCATACACATAAAAAATAAATAAAAATTTTTTAAAAATGGGAAAAACTGAAGCTGTGGGTGACCAGGGGACCCAAATAGTGCCAGAGGGGCACAAACGAATTAGAACTGTAGGGATAACTTGGCAGCATCTATCGACACTGAAGCCTTGTACGCATGCACACACACACACACACACACACACACACACACACACTTGGCAGTATCTATCAACACCGAAGCCATATATGCATGCCCGTACACACACACACACACACACACACACACACACACACACACACACAGCTCTGTAATACCACATCCACCTATATTCTGTGTCTTGTTCCCCCTGCCTCCAAACAATTTTCTGGGGGTTAGGGTAGCAATTAGCCAAGTCTCACCAACAGATTTTATTTTGTCAATTATTTTGCATGTGCCACAGCGCACAAGTAGAAGTCAGAAAACAACCTATGAGAGTCCATTTTCTCCTTCTACCATGTGAGTCCCAGGGATTAAGCTAAGGTTATCAAGGTTTGGTGGCAAGCACCTTTATCACTGAGCCATCTTGTCAGCCCTACTAACAGTTTTTAGTTTAGAAAAATCAGAGTGTATCCCCAATTAATAAGGGTAAATATTATCCTTGGACTTTTTGTTTCCATTTGTCATACACATGCATACACATTATAGTAAATACTGAGTTGGGATGTAGAATGTACCATGTGACTTGTGGTCCAATGTTTCTAAGTCTCTCCCTTCATTAATTCCTATACATGAGAAGCAAGACAGCACTGCTGGTAGCAGTTCTTAACTGGAAACAGATGCCCATCCATGGGATGGTAGGTAGGTACAGCACAGTCTCCTTATCAATGAAAGTGAATTAACACCTGCTATACATGCAGACCCTGGACCATGACACTGATAGAAAAAAGTCAGTAAGGTTGAATAGATACTGTTTAAGGAAACAAATACCTGGTACAAAAGCACAAGCAGCAAGGGTTAAAGACATTCTCTAGGCAGAAAGGGAGCCAGGGGACCTAGGGGAGACTTCAAAATAAAAGGCAAAAACAAAAGGCAAAAAAATCACCAAAAATAAAAAACAAAAATAAAAAAATAAAGGCAATGCTCTCCTCCCAAAATGCAGAGTGGCTACATGAGTAATTACTACACAACTATTTTTTTTTAATTAATTTTATTTCTGTATGTGTATGAATGCAAGTTCTGTATCTGTCTGCATGCAAGTTTGTGCACCCATGTCATGCAATGCCGCGGAGGTCAGAAGAGGGTGTCGGATTCCCCTGGAACTGGAGTTCTCCTGGAATTGGAGTTTCAGACGGTTCTCGGCCGCCATGTGGGTGCTGGGGATCGAACCCGGGTCCTCTGTAAGAGCAGTTGGTGCTCTTAACCGCTAGGCCATCTCTCCAGCCCCACAACTATTTATACACTGCTACATTGTAAAACATTTTCTACATACTCGCTACTTCCTATTTTAAATGTTCCCATTTCCTTTGCTGAGTGAGGAGCAGGAGGCTCACAAGCTGCCAACTCACTAAGAAGCCTCCAGCACTCCTCTACCGAGGGAGAAATACATTAGTCTCCTTTCAAGTCCCCTGCTCGTACACAAATCAAAACCACAGTCCTGCGCTGGAGGTGTTGCTCAGTGGCTGAACACCTGATAGGGCGTGCCTAGCCTAGACCAAGACCCAGTGTGTAGGGAGAGACTACAAAAACAACAAAGACAAAAATGAAAGAAACATCCTTAAATTCCTACTACATTTAATTGAAGTTCTGGAAAACCTTAAGCTTACTTCAGTTGCTAATTAAAATGTTGATCTACATTAAGATGTAATTCTGTTTCTCATAGAAAGCAATGTTATATTGTCAAAAATGATCTTCTTTCGGGGTGGGGGGTGGCAGGTGATTGAAAAAAATCCAGTCACTCAAAATGCACACTTCAAACAATATTTCTTAATACACTAAGAACTATCTATGTGCCTCTTTTATGAGCACTGCAGAAAAGAATCCCTTAAAGAACAAAGACATTTTTATACATGTCTTCCCTTCCCCTTAAACCCAGTAAAATCTGCCTTAATGCTCTCTGCTTGCATAAGCACTAGCTAGCTATATTCAAGAGATGTTTACATGACGAAACTTGCAAAGATAGAATTAACATTTACTCAATACCAAATTCTAGCTCAAAGACAAGTTCAATGGTGATAGTGGTAATAGTTTAACATCAGCTGTTCATGAACAGCACCAGCACTAGCCAAGAGAAAGTAGACACAGGTACACATGCAGACATGAAGTAAAAAGCCACTACTGTGTGTACTGCTGCATGCTGACAATACTGGTCCTACACACAGGACATGGAGATCCTGAAAGAACAAATTTAAATACTACAGGGAATTTGGTATAGAAATGAGCATACAGAAACGGAACAGAAAATATTTACAACAGGGGCTGGAGAGATGGCTCAGAGATTAAGAGCACTGATTGCTCTTGCAGGGGGATCCAAGTTCAATTCCCAGCACCCACATGGCGGCTAAGAACTGTCTTTAATTGCAGCACTTGGGAGGCAGAGGCAGACAGATCTCTGTGAGTTCAAGGCCAGCCTTGTCTACATAGCAAGCTCCAGGCCAGCTGGGACTAACAGGAGACCCTGTCTCAAAAAAACAAAACAACAGCAAAAACTATACATACGGGCTAGAGAGCTGGTTCAGCAGTTAAGAGTATTCACTGCTCTTGGGGACTGGAGAGATGGCTCAGTGGTTAAGAGCACTGACTGTTCTTGCAGAGGACCTGGGTTTGATTCCCAACTCTCACATGGCAGATAAGAACTGTCTTTAGTGTCAGGCGTGGATACTCCTTTAATCCCAGCACTTGGGAGGCAGAGGCAGACGGATATCTGCCAGCCTGGTCTACAGAGCAAGCTCCAGGCCAGCTGGGACTAAAGGGAGACCCTATCTCAAAAATCCAAAAAAAAAAAAAAGAGTATTCACTGTTCTTATAGAAGACTGAGAGCACACTCTGGGAGCAAGAATGCAGAGGACCTCCGGATGTACCGGGTGCAGGTGGACCTCTGCGTGTGGGGAGGCAAGACAAGCCAGTCCATCCCACACCACCAGAGTCCTACCGAAAGCCGAGCGCTCCCAGTCCCAGGGTGTGCAGCAGCTATTGCCACCGCGCATTGGGAGATAAACGGGAGCCAAGTTCAGAGCCAGCCATTGAACGCTATACAGACAGACAGAACTAGAGCTGGAGGGTGCCGCTCAGCTCCAGAGGATTGGAGATAAAATGGATTTCATCCGGTGTGCTACCAGCATCACTACAGTGCTGGCGGAGATGCCCAGGAAGAAGGCTCAGAAGAGCCCGAGACCTACACGGATGCTGGCAGATCTGGAAGCTCAGTGTGTTCAACTCTGGAGAACTGGAGACAAACTGAACTTCCGACAGAAACTTCTGAATTTGATCACCAAACTCTTCACTTTAATAACTTGACTTCTTCAGGCCCTTTGGAAGCTTTTCCATTGGTGAACATTTCTATCATAGGAGGGACTGTGGTGTGATAGGCAAGCATGTGAAAGAATGCTGGCTTGCTTTTGCTTCCCTTCATGGAAGTAGGAATGAATGAGAAACTTAGATAAAAACGGGTTTCTGAGGAAGGTGTTCCAGAAATCATTCTTTGAAATGTGAGACCATAAAACCACTTCATTTATTTTAAAATAAGACTAGACAAGCCCTGGAAATAGGGGAGTAATTAGTAGTACATTTCTATTTTGCTAAGATAATAGATCAAAAACTACAGAAAATTGTATTTTTCTTCTCACATAAATTTATTTTTATTTTTTTATCAAATCTAGACCCGTGCCCCCCCCATTCCCCCACCCCACCAGAGCTAATGCATTCTGCCAAACATGGTTTTCATCTCTTTCTCAGTCTTTCTCAATATTCTCCATGAGGAAGTTGACTGTTTTGAGCAGAAGTTCACTGTTTCAGTCAGGTCTTCGCTGCAGTCCTTTCTGTTGTTGTTGTTGTTGTTCTTGTTCTTGTTTCCAACATGCATCATTCCCAACTACTTTGGACAAAAGCTCAAGGGGCCGTGCACGAGAAATACAACTAGGTAATTGGCACTAGCATCCACAGATGAGGGATATCATTCCTCCTTTGTTTCTCTGGGACTGTGTTACTTCACTCAGTATGATGTCCTCTAGCTCCAGCCATTTTCCTGCAAAGCTCATGATGTCGTCTTTCTTTACTGCTGCATAGAACTCCATTGTGGGGGCTGGAGACAAGGCCTAGCGGTTAAGAGCGCTGACTGCTCTTGCAGAAGACCCGGGTTCGATCCCCAGCACCCACATGGCGGCTGAAAGCCGTCTTTAACTCCAGTTCCAGGGGAATCCGACGCCCTCTTCTGACCTCCGCAGCACTGCACGACACAGGTGCACAATCCCACATGCAGACAGTATATTCATACACATACAAAATAAATAAAATTAAAAAAAAAAAAAAAGAACTCCATTGTGTAGATGTACCACATTTTCTCTATCCACTCAT
>VZQC01009846.1:464974-498091 GCA_009823505.1 Rhizomys pruinosus
TGTTGAAGATCTGATCAATACCATTCTCTTGGGATTCTTCTCCTTCCTCTACTCCTATGATGTGGAGGTTCGATCTTTTCATAGTGTCCCACAGTTCCTGGTTGTTCCACTTTTGTGTATTTTTAAATTTTTCATAATCTTTCCTTGAGGTTTTTAGTTGTTCTGTGTTATCTTCCAGGTCTGATATTCTTTGTTCTGCTTCCTCCATTCTGTTTCTGAGGCTTTTTCCACTCCTTTCCTCTTGATTGGATGAGTGTTTGATTTCCTTTTTCATTTTCTCTTCTGATATCTTTAGTATTTCTACTTCTTTTTGGAGCTTCTCAATCTCTCCCTGTAGCTCTTTGCTTCACTGGTTGGTTTCCTTATCTTTTTCAGCATGGGATCTTTTCAGTGTTTCCAGTTCCTTCTGGAGTTTGTCATTCTCTCTCTCTAGGTTCTTCTTGAGTTCTTCATTCTCTTTTCTTAGATCTTTGATTTGCTCTTTATAATCTTGTAGTTCTTTAAATATGTTCCCAATTGTGTTTCTGGTATCTGTGTCCTGGGCCATCCCCAGGGGGATCCCATTGTAGGAATCGTCCATAGGGTTGGTAGAGCTTGATGCGGGATTATCTTGCCCCTTTCCAGTGTTGTCTCTTCTTTGTGTTCCTGGCATATGAGCTTCTCCTTGCCTGTATTCCACTGTAAGTCCTAAATGCCTCTTCACTGTGTTGAAGGCTTGCTTTGCTTGCCTCCTTCAGATGCCTTCGTAATCCCAGTTGGGGGGTGAGGGGAACACAACACATGACTGTGGGCGGGCTCTTGCCTGAGCTGGTTTTGGGAAATCTCAGATCGAGACTCACACAACCCTACCTTTTATACCAGCTGGGAAGATAACTCCACCCCCACAGCCACAAAAGCCAATTAAGCCAAAGACAACTGGATTAATGGATTAACTAGATTAAATCAATCAACAATCAGCCTTGCTGAAGCACTCAGCTGCTGCCTACCTACCTGTGCTTGCCTGAGCTGGTCTCGGGAGATCTCTGAAAAATTGTGTTTTTGCTGAAGGTTGATGCCCAGAGGGCTTGACAGGTGATTATTGTTGGACACAGGGAAGCAATAGTTAAGCATGTATTTTTGCTTTTAAATAACAATTACAGAACAATGTATGATGTTTGGTTTTATATAAATAGCTTTGGTGGGCTGGAGAGATGGCCTAGCGGTTAAGAGCACTGACTGCTCTTGCAGAGGAACCAGGTTCGATTCCCAGCACCCACATGGCGGCTGAGAACAGTCTTTAACTCTGATTCCAGGGGAATCCAATGCCCTCTTCTGACCCACGCAGCATTGCACAATACAGTGCACAAACCTACATGCAGACAGTACATTCATACACATAAAAAAAAATTAAAAAATAAAATAAATTTTAAAAATTGAATAGCTTTGGTAAGAGGAAACTTTGATTTTGATAACACTGAATGTCATGGAATATTGATTTCAAGAGTTCTCTACAAACTCAAATTGAATTATTTCTGTTTAAATTTTTAAGTGTTACTATAGTCATTAATTGAAAAGTATTGGAACACTCAGAAGTGTTTAGAAAACATTACACTGAAGTATATCAGGGATACTTGGAGCCAGTAAAGCTCTCTAAGAATACAAAATGGTGGGGCTGGAGAGATAGCCTAGCGGTTAAGAGCACCGACGCTCTTGCAGAGGACCCGGGTTCGATCCCCAGCACCCACATGGCGGCTGAGAACCGTCTGTAACTCCAATTCCAGGAGAACTCCAGTTCCAGGAGAATCTGAGACCCTCTTCTGACCTCCGCGGCATTGCACGACACGGGTGCACAGACCTGCATGCAAACAATACATTCATACACATACAAAAATAAAAAAAAAAAATGGTGAAAAATGTTGAAAGTGTATATAACTCTAGACTGAAAAATTAGGAACTTTTAGATTGAGGTAATTAAAACCTTACTAGGTTTATAGATGAAACTTATGAAGGTTCTAAGCCCGGAGTGGTGGCACACGCCTTTAATCCTAGTACTTGGGAGGCAGAGGCGGGCGGATTTTTGTGAGTTTAAGGCCAGCCTGGTCTACAGAGAGAGTTATAGGACAGCTGGGGCTACAGGAAGACCCTGTCTCGAAAAGACCAAAAAAAAAAAAAAAAAGAAGGTTCTAAAAGTTTATTAGAATACAATAGTTTTAGGGCTGGAGAGATGGCCTAGTGGTTAAGAGTGCCAACTGCTCTTGCAGAGGACCTGGGTTCAATCCCCAGCACCCACATAGCGGCTGAGAACAGTCTTTAACTCCTGTTCCAGGGGAATCCGATGCCCTCTTCTGATTTCCGCAGCATTGCATGACATGGGGTTCACAAACCAACATGCAGACAGTACATGCATACACATACAAAAATTTTTTTTAAATTAAAAAAAAATACAATAGTTTCACGAATTTCATTTTTTTTCCAAAGCCAATTTTTGTTGAAGCTTTGTGTATTTCATACCCAATCAAATCTACACCTGTTCCCCCTTCCTTGCCCCCCACCCCACCAGAATTCATGCATTTCATGTTTTTCATCTTTCTCTCAGTCTCTTAAAATTTTTGATGCAGCCGGGCTTGGTGGCGCACGCCACATATATCATAGGTTTTAGCATCTTCAGCTTATTATTATTTTTTTCTTTATTAGGCTGAAAGATATCATGTTTAAGGTCTCCTCCTTGGCAAGCTCAAACCACCATCAGTTCTGCCCTTGTACTCCACACTGGGGTTTTCCCTTCCCATGGTCACAAAATGAGGTCCAGTAAGCACTGTGTCCTGTCTTGATCTTCCTGTACTGGTCTCCATGATACAGCCTGGGTAGTCCAACAATGGCAGTCTATAGTCTGAAGAAGTGGAAACCCCAGTAGTTGCTCAGTGCACAAGTTGGATGTCTTAGCAGTCCCCATCTGGCACTGAAGGTTTGGAGAATTCTTGGAAAGACATGAGTCTTCGGTCCATATTGGAAGGTTGAAAAGCTGTGTCTCATATCTTTGAAGGATGGCAAAAGCAGTGGCAGCCACAGGGTAGCTGCACTTGCCAGTAGGACAGGCAAAATAACTGTGCTGCTTCTTCTTTTTTTTTTCTTTTTGTCTTTTTTACTAAGATCTCAAGTTTTATACCTGAAGTACAATTTCTCAGGCCTTACTAATTATTTATTTCTGGTTATACTTTCTTTTTGGATATTTAAGGCCACACAGTTAGCCCAGATTAACTAATGTTTTACTGAAAAGATACACTGATGTCCAACAGGTTGATTATTCAGAGAAATATAAATCAAAATCATGATGATATACCATCTTATACTTGCTAGATTGGCTGTTATTAAAAATATGAACAATAACAAGTATGAGTAAGGATGTGGAGGAAGAGAATCAATCTTGGTATATCTTCATTAGTAGCATAAGTTAGTGTACACAGTTTGGAAAGCAGTATGAAAGTTCCTTTTTAAAAAATAAGCATATATATTCAAAACAACTGAAAGTGTTTTACATGTTCTCACCACAAAGTAATGATTAATAACTCTCATTTGACCCTTCCAGAGTTGATCCATATATTGAAACTGAACCCCATAAATACATAATGATTTGTCAATTAAAATTAAAAGTTGTCTAAAAAGAGGAAGTAATCTCATAATTGAGCTTTACCAGGAATATTTATTTTCCCTACTTATAATTAAGATATTTTTTCTTTTTATTATTTTTTTAATTATTTATTTATTTTTTATGTGTATGAATGTACTGTCTGCATGTAGGTTTGTGCACCCGTGTGGTGCAAAGCTGTGGAGGTCAGAAGAGGGTGGAATTAAAGACGGTTCTCAGCCGCCATGTGGGTGCTGGGGAATCGAACCCAGGTCCTCTGCAAGAGCAGTCAGTGTTCTTAAGCACTAGGCCATCTCTCTAGCCCCCAAGATATTTTTGTTTAGTTTGAAAATGTGTTTTAGTTTCATTTTTGTTATGAGACAATGTTTCATAACCACTTGAATTATTGTAAGAATGTTGTTTGATGAAAAGTCACCTCAGAAGTTAGTGATCTTCAGTATTGAGGTTGTTTATTTCAAAGATTTTTTTTCTTTGCTTAAAGGCAGATTTTTGCCAAATGGGTATTTATGGTCTGTAACTGTATTTATATATATGTACATGAGGATGAAGTATTAAAAATTATTACCAAAAAGAAAAAAAAAAAAGGATCGTCTTAGGCTGGGCGTGGTGGTACACGCCTTTAATCCCAGCACTTGGGAGGCAGAGGCAGGCAGGCGGATCTCTGTGAGTTCAAGGCCAGCCTGGTCTACCTAGCGAGCTCCAGGCCAGCTGGGACTAAAGGGAGACCCAATCTCAAAAAAACCAAAAAACAAAACAACAGCAAAAACTATACACAGGGGGCTGGAGAGCTGGTTCAGCAGTTAAAGAGTATTCACTGCTCTTACAGAGATTTGAATTCGGTTCCCAGCCACCATGTCAGGCAGCTCATTAACTGCCTGTGACTCCACCTCTAGGTGATCCAACACTTTCTTCTGGCCTCTGAAGGACCTACACACCATACACTCACACATATACTTAAATCAGTCTTTAACTGGGCATGGTGGTACATACTCTTAATCCCAGCTAAGGTACAAGGACACTCTGTCTCAAAAAAAAAAAAATCCACGGGGCTGGAGAGATGGCCTAGCGGTTAAGAGCGCCGACCGCTCTTTCAGAGGACCCGGGTTCGATCCCCAGCACCCACATGGCGGCTGAGAACCGTCTGAAGCTCCAATTCCAGGAGAACTCCAGTTCCAGGGGAATCCGTGACCCTCTTCTGAACTCCGCGGCGTTGCACGACACGGGTGCACAGACTTGCAGGCAGACAGTACATTCACACACATACAGAAAAAAAAAAAAAATCCTAAAAGGCACAAAAAACAAAACAAAAAAAAACACTAAATGTAGATAACTAGGAAAAGACATTGCAAACCTTCATACCAATTAACACAAAATCCAGAAGGTAAAAGAAAAAATTACATATTTTGCTACACACAAAAAAATCAATGCATAATTGAACAAAAATAAATCCGTGAGCAAAGATCCAATAAACTTGACTAAGCTGTCTAGTATCTAAAGAACATCTAGAGAAAACAAAGTTCAAGAGCCCAGTACCATCTGGGAAGTTCACAAATCTGTCAAGGTTCTTAAATTAAAAGGCAGCTAACCTCACTCATAATAGAAATGCAAATTCAAATTACAAAGATTCATTTTTCACCTATTAGATTGGCAAAAATCCAGACAGTTGCTGAATTCTGTGGCAAAGCTGTGGAAACCGGGCTGGCTCCTACATTGCTGGTGGGAGTATAATTGGTATAATCTCCATGGAGAGCAATTTGGCAAACTTACAAAAAATGACAAATGCATATTCCCTCTGACCCCACGATTTTAATCTTGGACTTTATTCTACAGTTATAACTGCCCGTGAACAAGATGCCATATGTATAAGATTATTCACTAGAGCATTGTTTGTAATGGCAAAAGACTAGAAACTCAAGCCTCAACCAATAAAAGACTGGTTAAATAAATTACAGTACCTGCAAACAGTGGAAAACGATGCAACTGTGTGAAGGGATGAGAGGTTCTGGAGCACTGACACAGACAGACTCCTACACTAGGGCTGGTGCTGCAGCTCAGTGACAGAATATGGGCTCACTATTAGTACACACAAAACTCTGGGTTCTACCCCAGCACCACACACACACTACAGTAACAGCAGCAGTCTACTAAGCATCTTGTTTTACCCACATTAACACTGAAGTAGAAAATATTAACCCAAGCCAGGCATGGTGGCGCATGCCTTTAATCCTAGCACTTGGGAGGCAGAGGCAGGCAGATCTTTGTGAGTTCAAGGCCAGCCTGGTCTACAGAGTGAATTCCAGGACAGCTGGGGCTACAGGGAGACCCTGTCTCGAAAAGACCAAAAAGAAAGGAAAATATTAACCCCAACATAAGGAGAGAGAAGTGAGGTACAGCATCGCCACATCTGAAAATTAGGGAATGAGAGTCTCACAGGTGAGTATTAAAGCATACAGCTGGGACCCTTGGGCTGTGAGGGTTTGGGCACAACCGCTTGCAAATTGGTTTTACATGAAGGATGCTTGTACTCATAAATTATTACTTATTGTTAAAAAATGAAAAAAATAAAGAATAGGAAAAAAAGATTTATTGTATGACAAACACAAAACTCAATAAAGTATTCATTAAAAGAAAAAAAAATAAAGCATACAGCATACCTAAAATACTCAGCACAACTTCCAAAATATTTTTAAGGAGATTTCAGTCAATTGAACCAAATAAAGAAAGATAAAAAGTTTAACAAAGATTGGGGCTCAGGAGTTAAGAGCACTGGCTGCTCTTCAGGGGATCAAGGTTCAGTTCTTAGCACTCTCAGGTGGCCAGCTCCAGTAACTCCAGCACCAGGGGATCCAACCCCTCTTCCAGCTTCCACACAGACTGAACACATGTAGTGCACATTAAATTCGTGCAGGCAAAACACTCATACACATAAAATAACAAATCTTTTAAAGTTTTAAAGACTGATATTTTTTATGTACATAAGAAAAACAAGTTCTTTTAATTAACTAGAATGTTTTAGAAATACTATATAGTCATTAAACGAATTACTCCAGAACTCTATATAATGTGTCTTTAAGGCAACTATTTAATTGTCTGAATATACTTGATGATAGGATAGCAACTGAGTTCAGATGTGCACTATTTCATTCTAAAATAAGGGCTGGAGAGAGGACTCAGTAGTTAAGAGTGTGCATTGCTCTGGTGTAGGACCTAAGTTCAGTTCCAGGACTCACATCAGGGAGTTTACAATTGCCTGTCACCCCAGCTCCACAGATTTGGCTCACACAGACACACAAACATATATGCATAATTAAAAAAGAATCATCTGGGGGAGGGGGGAGAGGGCCTCCCTGTAGCCCCAGCTGGCCTAGAACTCACTACACAGACCAGGCTTGATCCTGATCTTGGATGTCTTAATCGTGGAAACATCTATCTATCTGCCTCTGCCTCTGCCTCCGCCTCCTGAATGCTGGCATTAATAAAGGTGTTAGCCACCATGCCTGGCAATAATAATCTTTATAAAAAATCCAAATGGAAAGATGTTGCTCCCAAATACTGCCATTTCAAACTTATTTCATTGCTCATAGAGAAGAGAATGTCCCAACCTGTGAACTGAACACAATTATTCTGCTGTTAGCACTGTTAGTGTCTCAAAAGGAACATAAACTTTCCCCTCTCTAGAAACAAGCACCACCACTTAGAACTGCCCTAGTATTTAATGCTGGTGAGAAGATGAAGAGAAATCAAAGTGCAAACCAGTGGCCAGCTTTTCCCAAGCTTACCAAAGGGTGTCAGACTGAACTGTGACCTCAAGAAGAGGGAATTTAGGCCACAGGCTTACAAAATTTTTTTCCGCTCAAAACTCTCTGTCCTCTCCCCTTAGCCTCCTGACTTCCAGGCTAAAACATTTTATTGTAGCTTTAAGTTTTTATCTTTCCTGTGTCTGAGAAATAGGCATGTGTCTCATCCAACAGCATGGCACAGTAAGAAAACACGAATGTAGAGAACTACTAGGTCCCACTTCAAGTTAATAACAAGGCAAGAGATCTCCTGAGCCCAGCGGAAGGAAGAGCGGGAGACAGGTAGGAACTGGGTGCCTCAGCAGAGCTGATTGTTGATCCCTTGGTCCAGCTGTCTTTGGCTTGATTGGCGTTTGTGGCTGTGGGGTCGGAGTTATCCTCCCAGCCGGTATTAAAGGTAGGCTTGTGTGACTCTTGAGATCTGAGATCTCCTGAGCCCAGCGGAAGGTACTGGGGCAAGGGCTGAAGAGCCCCCCGCCCCAACTGAGATTACAAAGAGGCATCTAAAGGAGGCAAGCAAAGCAAGCCTTCAACACAGTGAAGAGGCATTTAGGACTCACATTGGAATACAGGCAAGGAGAACCCCATATGCCAGGATCACGAAGAAGAGACAACACTGGAAAGGGGCAGGATAATCCCGTGCCAAGCTTTACCAACCCTATGGAAGACTCCTGCAGTGGGATCCCTCTGGGGATGCCCCAGGACACAGACATCAGAAATACAATTGGGAACCTATTTAAAGAACTACAAGATCATAAAGAACAAATTAAAGAACTAAGAAAAGAGAATGAAGAACTCAAGAAGGACCTAGAGAGAGAGAATGACAAGCTCTGGAAGGAAGTAGAAACACTGAAAAGATCCCATGCTGAAAAAGATAAAGAAACCAACCAGCGAACCAAAGAGCTACAAAAAGAGATCGAGAAGCTCCAAAAAGAGGTAGAAATACTAAAGAAATCAGAAGAGAAAATGAAAAAGGAAATCAAACATTCAAGAGGAAAGGAATGGAAAAAGCCTCAGAAGCAGAATGGAGGAAGCAGAACAAAGAATATCAGACCTGGAAGATAACACAGAACAACTAAAAACCTCAAGGAAAGANCATTCCTCTCTTTTTCTTTTTCCGTGCCAGCCTGTCTACAGAGTGAATTCCAGGACAGCTGGGGCTAACAGGGAGCCTGTCTCGAAAAGACAAAAAAAAAAAATATTAACCCCAACATAAGGAGAGAGAAGTGAGGTACAGCATCGCCACATCTGAAAATTAGGGAATGAGAGTCTCACAGGTGAGTATTAAAGCATACAGCTGGGACCCTTGGGCTGTGGCGGTTGGGCACAACTGCTTGCAAATTGGTTTTACATGAAGGATGCTTGTACTCATAAATATTACTTATTGTTAAAAAAAATGAAAAAATAAGAATAGGAAAAAAAGATTTATTGTATGACAAACACAAAACTCAATAAAGTATGTCATTAAAAGAAAAAAAAATAAAGCATACAGCATACCTAAAATACTCAGCACAACTTCCCAAATATTTTTAAGGAGATTTCAGTCAATTGAACAAAATAAAGAGATAAAAAGTTTAACAAAGATTGGGGCTCAGGCGTTCGAGCACTGGCTGCTCTTTCAGGGATCAAGGTTCAGTTCTTAGCACTCTCAGGTGGCCAGCTCCAGTAACTCCAGCACCAGGGGATCCAACCCCTCTTCCAGCTTCCACACAGACTGAACACATGTAGTGCACATTAAATTCGTGCAGGCAAACACACTCATACACATAAAATAACAAATCTTTTAAAGTTTTAAAGACTGATATTTTTTATGTACATAAGAAAAACAAGTTCTTTTAATTAACTAGAATGTTTTAGAAATACTATATAGTCATTAAACGAATTACTCCAGAACTCTATATAATGTGTCTTTAAGGCAACTATTTAATTGTCTGAATATACTTGATGATAGGATAGCAACTGAGTTCAGATGTGCACTATTTCATTCTAAAATAGGGCTGGAGGAGAGGACTCAGTAGTTAAGAGTGTGCATTGCTCTGGTGTAGGACCTAAGTTCAGTCCCAGACCCACATCAGGGAGTTTACAATTGCCTGTCACCCCAGCTCCACAGATTTGGCTCACACAGACACACAAACATATATGCATAATTAAAAAAGAATCATCTGGGGGAGGGGGGAGAGGCCTCCCTGTAGCCCCAGTCTGGGCCTAGAACTCACTACACAGACCAGGCTTGATCCTGATCTTGGATGTCTTAATCGTGGAAACATCTATCTATCTGCCTGCCTCGCCCTCCCCTCCTGAATGCTGGCATTAATAAAGGTGTTAGCCACCATGCCTGGCAATAATAATCTTTATAAAAAATCCAAATGGAAAGATGTTGCTCCCAAATACTGCCATTTCAAACTTATTTCATTGCTCATAGAGAAGAGAATGTCCCAACCTGTGAACTGAACACAATTATTCTGCTGTTAGCACTGTTAGTGTCTCAAAAGGAACATAAACTTTCCCCTCTCTAGAAACAAGCACCACCACTTAGAACTGCCCTAGTATTTAATGCTGGTGAGAAGATGAAGAGAAATCAAAGTGCAAACCAGTGGCCAGCTTTTCCCAAGCTTACCAAAGGGTGTCAGACTGAACTGTGACCTCAAGAAGAGGGAATTTAGGCCACAGGCTTACAAAATTTTTTTCCGCTCAAAACTCTCTGTCCTCTCCCCTTAGCCTCCTGACTTCCAGGCTAAAACATTTTATTGTAGCTTTAAGTTTTTATCTTTCCTGTGTCTGAGAAATAGGCATGTGTCTCATCCAACAGCATGGCACAGTAAGAAAACACGAATGTAGAGAACTACTAGGTCCCACTTCAAGTTAATAACAAGCAAGAGATCTCCTGAGCCCAGCGGAAGTAGCGGGAGGACAGGTAGGAACTGGGTGCCTCAGCAGAGCTGATTGTTGATCCCTTGGTCCAGCTGTCTTTGGCTTGATTGGCGTTTGTGCTGTGGGGTGGAGTTATCCTCCCGCCGGTATTAAAGTAGGCTTGTGTGACTCTTGAGATTCTGAGATCTCTCTGAGCCCAGCGGAAGGTACTGGGGCAGGGCTGAAGAGCCCCCCGCCCCAACTGAGATTACAAAGAGGCATTTAAAGAGGCAAGCAAAGCAAGCCTTCAACACAGTGAAGAGGCATTTAGGACTCACATTGGAATACAGGCAAGGAGAACCCCATATGCCAGGATCACGAAGAAAGAGACACACTGGAAAGGGGCAGGAATATATCCCGTGCCAAGCTTACCAACCCTATGGAAGACTCCTGCAGTGGATCCCTCTGGGGATGCCCAGGACACAGACATCAGAAATACAATTGGGAACCTATTTAAAGAACTACAGATCATAAAGAACAAATTAAAGAACTAAGAAAAGAGAATGAAGACTTCAAGAAGGACCTAGAGAGAGAGAATGACAAGCTCTGGAAGGAAGTAGAAAACATGAAAAGATCCCATGCTGAAAAAGATTAAGAAACCAACCAGCGAACCAAAGACTACAAAAAGAGATCGAGAAGCTCCAAAAAAGGTAGAAATACTAAAGAATGCAGAGAGAAAAATGAAAAAGGAAATCAAACATTCCAAGAGGAAAGGAATGAAAAAGCCTCAGAAGCAGAATGGAGGAAGCAGAACAAAGAATATCAGACCTGGAAGATAACACAGAGAACAACTAAAAACCTCAAGGAAGATTATGAAAAATTTTAAAATACACAAAAATGGAACAACCAGGACTGTGGGACCCTATGAAAAGATCAAACCTCCGCATCATAGGAATACAGGAAGGAGAAGAATCCAAGAGAATGGTATTGATCAGATCTCAACACAAATAGATGAAAATTCCCCAACTAAAAAGGACAAACCAATACTAATACAAAGAAGCACATAGAACTCCAAACAGACAAGATCAGAAAAGAAAATTCTCCACGCCACATCATAGTTAAAATGCTAGACACCCAAACAAAGACAAAATCCTTAAAGCCACAAGAGAAAAACAACAAGTTACCCAATAAGGGCAAACCTACAGAATTACAACTGACTTCTCTGCAATGCAAACTATGAAAGCAAGAAGAACCTGGAGCAAAGCATTCCCAGTGTTAAGGGACAATAGATGCCAACCCAGGTTACTATACCTCGCAAAAAATGTCAATTATAGTTGAAGAATATATATGAAGAAATAGACGATGTAGTAAGAAGCCTCCGAACTAAAAATAAAAGCCCAGGCCCAGACGGTTTTCAAAGCAGAATTCTATAAAAACATTTCAAAAAAGACCTACAAACCATTATTCTGAAACTGTTTAGAAGTATTACAATCAGAGGGAATTTCTCCAAATTCCTTCTATGAAGCCAAGCACACTCTATTACCACAAACCAGGCAAAGATCCATCTAAAAAGGAGAATTATAGACCCATCTCCCTCATGAACACAGATGCCAAATCTAAACAGGATACTGGCAAATTGCATACAGACCCACATCAAGAAGATCATCCATCATGACCAGTTGGATTTCATACCAGAATGCAGGGATGGTTCAACATGCAAAAATCAATAATCATCATCAAACACATAAACGGAATCAAAGACAAAAACCACACCATCATCTCAATTGATGCTGAAAAAGCTTTGACAAAATCCAGCATCCCTTCATGCTTAAAGTCCTAGAAGGAATTGGATTGGAGGGATCATTCCTCATGTAATCAAAGCCATAACAGGAAACCCACAGCCAATCATCCTAAATGGGAAATGACAGAACATTCCCTTTAAAGGTAGGAACTTCGGCAAGGCTGCCCCCTGTCACCACTCCTCTTCAATTAGTGCTTGAAACGTTTGCTAGAGCAATAAGCAAGAAAAGGAAATTAAAGGAGTACTAATTGGAAAAGAGGAAGTCAAGCTATCCTTGCTGATGATTATGTGATTATGATTGTTTACTTAAGGGATGCTAAAAACTCCCACACAAAACTCCTAGAAGCAATTGACAGCTTCAGCAAAGTGGCAGGATACAAAATTAACCTTAAAAAATATGGCCTTTCTTTACAGCAGAACAAGCAACTGGAGAAAGAATTCAAAGAGACCTTCCACTCACAATAGCCACAAAAAATAAAATACCTTAGGAACAACCTAACCAAAGACACAGGATCTCTACAACAAAAATTTTCAACCTTAAAGAAAGAAATTGGAAGAAGCCTCAGAAGATGCAAAAACCTCCCATGCCATGGATTGGAAAATTAAACATTGTAAAAATGTCCATTTTACTAAAACTCTTGTATAGATTAATGCAATTCCAATCAAAATACCCAAGAAGTTTCTTTTCACAGGCTTGGAAAAAAAGTTTTAAATTCATTTGGAAAAAACAAAGACCCCGAATCAGCCAAAACACCCTGACTGAAAAGAGTACAAGGGGGATCTCTATACCAGACTCAAACTATATACAGTGCATGGTCAAAAACAGCCTGGTACTGGCACAAAAACAGACCTGTTGACCATGGAACAAAACCGAAGATCCAAATCTGAGCACATACCAATTTCAGCCATCCATATTTGACAAGGGGGCCAAGAAACCACAATGGAGAAAAACAGCATCTTCAGCAAGTGGTGTTGGCAAACTGGATCACCACTTGTAGAAGAATGAAATTAAACCCCTACCTCTCACCCTACAAAAGAACTCCAAATGGATAAAGACCTCAACGTGAAACCCAAACTCTGAAGGTGATAAGAAGAAAGTTGGCAGCAGACTACAAGACATAGGCGTAGGAAAAGACTTCCTAAATAGACAGCAGCTGCACAGAATTAAGGTCGACAATTGACAAATGGGACCTCATCAAACTCAAAAGCTTTTGTACATCAAAAGAAACAATCAAGGAAGTGAAGAGAAATCCCACAGAGTGGGAGGGGAGAAACCTTCACGCAGATACATCTGACAAGCATTGATTTCCAGAATATATAAACTACTCAAAAAACAAAGAAAAAAGAAAACAAATGACCGCTCATAGATGTGAGCAAAGAACGAACAGAGACTTCACAAGTGAGGAATTAGAGATGGCTGAGAAACACTCTCAAGAAGCGTTCAACATCACTAATTCATAAGGAAATGCAAATCAAACACTTTAAGATATCATCTTACTCCAATAAGACTAGCTAGGATCAAGAAAATAAATGATACCAAGTACTGGAGAGGTTGTGGGGAAAGGGGACACCTCATCCACGGCTGGTGGGATGTAAACTCGTACAGCCCACTATGGAAAGCAGTGTGGAGAGCCCCTTGGAAGCTTGGAATGAACTGGCCACCCAACCCAGCCATACCCACTCCTGGGCATGTACCCTCAGACTTACGCCATCACAGAGATACATGCACGGCCATATTTATTCAGCTCTCTTCACAAGCAAGGAGCTGGAACCAACCCAAATGCCCTTCAACTGACGAGTGGATTAGAAAAATGTGGTACATCTACACAATGGAGTTCTATGCAGCAGTAAAGAAAGACATCAAGAGCTTTGCAGGAAAATGGCTGGAGCTAGAGGAACATCATGCTGAGTGCAGTAACATAGTCCTAGAACAACAACGACAAATGGTATCCCTCATCTGTGGATGCTATGCCAATTACCCAGTTGTAAGTATTTCTTGTGTAGGGCCCCCTGAGCTTTTGTCCAAAGCAGTTTGGCGTAATGCATATTGGAAACAACAACAACAACAACAACAGAAAGGACTGCATCAAAGAACTGACTGAAACAGTGAACTTCTGCTCAAAACAGTCAACTTCCTCATGGAGAATCTTGAGAAAGACTAAGAGATGAAAAGCATGTTTGGCAGAATGCATGAGCTCTGGCGGGGTGGGGGAATGGGTGGGAACACGGGTCTAGATTTGTTAAAAAAAAATAAATTTATGTGAAAAAAAAATAACAAGGCAAGACATGAGCACATTTTTATCACTAAGGAATGAAAATTTTATTTTATTTTTATTTATTTATTTATTTATTTATTTATTTATTTATTTATTTTTGTCTTTTCGAGACAGGGTCTCCCTGTAGCCCCAGCTGGCCTGGAATTTGCTCTGTAGACCAGGCTGGCCTTGAACTCACAAAGATCCACCTGCCTCTGCCTCCCAAGTGCTAGGATTAAAGGTGTGCGCCACCACACCCAGCCCGAGATTTTTATTTTTAAGCAAATGTATAACATTTAGTCACTATATCATAAAGGAAACTATTTATTCCCAGGTTTCCTAATTTGAGCCATAAAATGAGACTTTCTGTGCTTTTAGAAATACTGGCAAAAGGAGTCCCTACCTTCTTTGTTTGTACCAGGAAGTTGGTCACCTGGCACTCCCTCACCTGTTGCAGCCTTCCATGGAAGTGCCTGTTCAGCAACTGCTTCTGTCTACTCAGCATGCTGGGTCAGGAGAGGCAGGGCTGGGATATAGCTCTTTCTGATCCCATTACTGGCATGGAAAGGGTAGGAGACAGCAGTTCTAGTAAGTCTGTCTCCTCTGCAGACCCAATCTTCCTCCAGGTGAGTCATGCCTTCATCTAGACCAACTAGCCAACACTCTAGTCATAAGTCTCATTGTGCTATAGGCACCTGAAATGTTTTATATAAAATTTAAAACTCAGTTCCATAGTCACACCAGTCACATTTCAATCACTGAACAGGCCCATGTGGCTGGTGGTTCCCACACCAGACAGCACAGGTTCAGCACATTTCTTTTTTCTTTTAATTAATTAATTTATTTATTTATTAATTAATTGAGACAGGGTATCCCTATAGACCCAGTTGGCCTTGAACTCACAGAGAGTTCCTCCCAAGTGCTAGGGTTAAAGGTGTGTACCACCACACCCGGCTTAAAGACAGTTGCCATGTGGGTGCTGGGAATTGAACCTGGGTCCTCTGCAAGAGCAGTCGGTGCTCTTAACTGCTGAGCCATCTCTCCAGTCCCTCAGCACATTTCTATTATCACAGCAGTGCTGCTGGTCTAGACTCAGGGGACAAGGTCAGCATCAAGAAATCTGGATTACAGCTATAGCTCTGCCCTGGTTCACCAGTAATGAAGCGAGTCTACTTCCATCTTTCTCATTTCTCCACAAAGCTCTTAAGGTCTGTAGTCAGATCAGGGAGATCATAACCTACTTTGAAATTCCTAATAAGAACTAGCACATGGAGAACATTCGGGAGGTGCCATCTACCCCATAAGAGCTTTTTAATTATCTATTTTAAATCTCAGCTCAGCGGCCTTATAAAGAAGAGGCTATTACGAAATCTCTTTTATATTTAAAAAAAAAACCTAACAACTAGGGCCGCCAAGATGGCTCTGAGTTTGATCCCCGGAACCTATTGGTGGCAGGAGAGAACCAACTCCTGCAAGTTGTCCTCTGACCTCCTCACGCACACCATCCTTACATGTGCTTCCCCACTTTCTCCTTCTCTCAATAAATACATCAATAAAAATATAAATAACTAAGTAAGCACAAGCAAAAAAAATATGTAATTCACTCTTAACCCCAGCAATGGATTCATTCCACCCAAGCCTCCTATAAAACTGCCAACATTTTAGAATCCCAGAATATGAGAAGAGGAACAGAAATAGGTGCAGTGTTTCAAGCCACCTTTAGCTTACACCTCCTTCTAATGACCAAGAGCTCCACACTCCCTCACAGGGTAGGCACTTTACAACTGTCATCCATGTGCCTCCCATCTTCTGTATATTACTAAATGCCAAATTTTTGAGGCTTTACTTTTTGTAAGTTTTCATATAAAAATTAATCTTTCATTTCCTGAAACATGAGAATGTTTTTTTCAAAATACTACCATTCCTTCCTCAACCACACATATACTAGACCATAAAAGTAGATGCCCCTGTCCAACCCTCTCAATTTTAGGGATAGGAACAGTGAAGCCAGAAGAGAATGGTTGAGAATGCCTTCCCTGTGCTGAGTGAGACAACCAGGAGCCAGGACATAGTGCAGAGGCCCAGTCACCATGCTTTGCCTCACCTGACTGCAACAGCGAGATCTTTTATCCTTGTACATATACACATGTATGCACGAGCATGTGTGCACACACACACACGGTTTAAGATTTCTATCCTATCTGATGGTGGATGTTATGGGAAATATGAAAAGGAAGCTCTGGGAAGGCATGGCCAAAAATCCCCATGTGATTTTCATCACTGGTGAAGGCAGAAGAGACCTCAAAGACTAATCCACCACCTAATTTTAGAACTGAGGAGGCAGAAGATCAGGGAATGTAAAACAGGCTTCCTACCTTCCATCATTTTATAGTCTCCATGACAAAGGTAGACTGCTTAGTTAAAATTTTATTGACTACTAGAGTGCCAGGATCTAAAGCGGTTGCTAGGGTTATAAAGACAAACTGGACACTGTCCCTGTTCACACAGAGCTTTCACTCTCAAGAATCAAAGATGCATAAATATGTAAATACCATGAAGTATGATAACTGATGCATGTGGGAGTGCTAATCTCTAACCTATGTGGGCTGAACCCTATGGAATGAACACAAGAGCAAGGGAAGGTGGTGCAGGCAGAAACAACAGCCCATGCAAAGCTATGACAGAAGACAGAATGCACAGGATAGGGCACATGACATCAGGAAAAGGTCATTTTTAAATAAAAAAGCTTCATTGTAGAGATGTCAAGAAAAGTTATATGAATATGAAGGATGAAACTGTAACATCATCTTTATTATACTCCATCACAAGGCATGTTAAGATAGGAATGTATCTCTTCAACAAATGGTTCTGGAAAAACTAGATAAAGACTGAAGTTAGATTCATTGTAGATTGTTTACAAAAATTAACTCAAGATGTCTTTAGACCTAGACTTCAAACTATAAAATCCCCAGAAGAAACACAGGGAAAAGCTGCATGACACTGGGTTTAACAAAAGCACAGGCAGCAAAGTGAAAATAGTCTAATGGGACAACCGCAAATTTAACTCCTGTGTAGCAGAATGGCAATCGATAGAGTGAAGACACTCCTGTATAATTGGGGGGGGGGACGACCACTGTGGGTTAATATCTAGAATATATAAAGAACAGCTACAGCTAAAAAACAAACAACAATCCAATAAAAAGGCCAAAGGACTTGAACAGACATTTCTCCAAAGATATACAGACAAGCAGGGCATGGTGGCACACACCTTTAATCCTAGCACTTGGGAGGCAGAGGCAGGCAGATCTTTGTGATTTCAAGGCCAGCCTGGTCTACAGAGCAAGTTCCAGGACAGCTGGGGCTACAGGAAGACCCTGTCTCAAAAAGACCAAATAAATAAATAAATAAATAAATAAATAAATAAATAAATAAATAAAATAGGCATAAAAAAAATGTTCAACATCAGTAACAGGGAAAATCAAAATCCCAGTATTACATCACCTCTGCTACTATGGTCCAGCAGGAAGGAAGCAACCAAGGAAAAAAGGAAGGATAGGCAGGCAAGAAGAAAGGAAATAATAGTGTTGATAAGGATTTAGAAAAAATGGAACTCTGTACAATGGTGCTGCTGCTGTGGAAAACAATGCAGAGGCTCCTGAAAAAAATTCAAACTGAATTATTATTATCATTCAGAAAGATAAATAAATAAATAATTTTAAAAAGAATACAGAAATGTACTGGGAAGATGAAATGAGATCAGTAGGGGTTGGAGAAGGTAAGAAAAGATTATATACATGCATGAAAATATAATTAAATCCATTATTATGTATAACTAATACATCCTAAGGAAAGAATATGGATTCCAGGGCAGCTCCGGCTACAGGGAAACCCTGTCTCAAAGTCTCAAACACACACACACACACACACACACACACACACACACAAGAATATGGAAATCTAAGCATGATTCATTCCCAAGTACGTACATTAGAAGTGGACATTTGTAATATAAAAGTACTTTGCGATGTCTTTAAAGTACAAAAAATAAGACTTTTGTAACATAATTCATAAATGTTTGCAAATACCAGGAATTACCAGAATACATTTGTAGGCTTGAACTTACACACTCTGTAGCAACGTAGGACAAAAGGGTATTGAAAGGCAGAGGGCACCAAGCCTGGGGTGAATTAAGATACAGACTCCCAACATGGTAGAAACAGAAGCACCAATCAATGCCAGGAACTGGTGACACCTAATTCTATCAACCTCCAAGTACTCAAGGGTCCAGGAACTCTGACTATACAATAAGTGGAGAGTTCCTACCAGGTCTGTGCCAGGGACTTCATGATACACTTCAAAGGAACAGGGCAGAGAGTGAAAGAGCAGGACAGCCAACATTCTCTTCTGGACTCCCTGTGTATACACAGGCCTGTGGACAAGTGAGTGTGTACACACACACACACACACACACACACACACACACACACACACACACACACTTGGTCTGCAAGCCCTTCAGTTGCTAAGTAGAAATCTGTAAAGGTACAAACATACTTCCCCAAAGTGGGAAAGAGAAATCTAAGAATATGGACTGGTTGCTGAGGGAGAATTCATGAAAGGTGAGTTTTATGTAAGATTTCAGTGCACAGGGCCAAGAGGGCTGTCAGAGGACAGAGGGAGAATGAGCAACCGATGTGTGAATGAGAACCAAAGCAGAGGGAAAGCAGAGCAGAAGGCCAGGCTCAGAAGCAACCTGGGAGAGCAGGAACTAGGAAAAAGGAGTACATTCATTCCACTAGGCTGCCTCCTGGGTCAGAAAGGTCAATGATAGCTGGGCCTCTGCCTGAATTCTGACTGTAAATATAATAAAACACACAGACCAGATAAAGCAGCACTGAAAGTAATCCTTATGTAAAAGATGGTTGTCAGAAGGGCCAATCTAGTTTCTCTAAAGCAGCCTCTTATGTCAAATCCACACTAGGATTATGTACTATGGGCCATTTTGCTGGAAAGGACTATTGTGCAACATTTTCCCATTTCTCTTGCAGAAAAATGCAGAGGTAATTATGTACTCATAGCCAGTGTAGCAAATCAGTTAAATTAAACCTGTATTTCATCTAATCATACAGGGTATGAATAACATAACTAACTTTTCTAATTTCATACTCTAGTACTCCCAAGTAAATAAAAGGGGAAAAAGTAAAGTTTCCCCCTACAAATAGAACCTGTCACTTCCCAGGATGTGCACTTTTCAGCTCACGCATCCTAAATGCATGTGGAGATATTATATGCACTTTCTATTTAGCAATTTAATTATATCTTTGCATTCAAAGAGTGGCAATGGTTTGCAGTAATAATCAGGTGAAAGCATTCTAACATTAATATGCTGGAATCCGATGTGTTAATTTGATGCAACTTTGCCTTGACAATATGTGATTAATTTGTTCTCAGGCTAGCCCTGCTCCCGGCTCTGACAGTTTAAAATGCTGGGTTTCTTTATCCATATCGCTATTTGACACGCCTTAGCCCACTGCTTTGCTAAGACCACTGTTAATTTGTAATGAACTTGCTTTTCAGGGGGGCTCCTTCATTTTTAATTCTGTCAGTGTCACCTCCTTGAGGAAAATTACAAGTTTCCGTAGGTGCGATTACTGCCAAGTGCTGCTGATAAGAGGTTTGAGAAAACAGGGCTCTATAAAGAAGTCTGTATTTAATCTGCTGAAACAGATTTATTGCCTCCAGACAGATAAATATAATACAAAGTTCTCTTATTTAAAAGTCATCCCCAAGTTCTCCCTCACCACCACCTCCTCCTAAACAAAAATACAGTTGCATTTTCAGGACTCAATAATGAGTCACTCAGGGAAAAGAGGTGAATGTGTAATAAATTTAGCAATAACGGTGATTCTTGTCATCAAATTAGACTTGCAAGGGAGTCTTAGAATACATATGAATACACTTTTCATGAGGTATGGAAGAGGGAAAATCCCACAGAAACAATTATGGTATTGCCTCATTTCTAACTAGGCAAAAAAACATTCCACAGCTCCTCCCACCACTTCCTTTGGGCAAACTGAGTCCAAGTGAAATTAGGTATGGTTTAAATTTCTCCTTCCAATATGATCCTGATAATGCTTGACATAGGGAGATAGAAAGTCCCAGTCTAAAAAGACATTAACACTTAAAATGCAATGGTATAAGCTGGGCGTGGTGGCACAAACCTTTAATCCCAGCACTCAGGAGGCAGAGGCAGGCGGATATCTGTGAGTTCAAAGCCAGCCTGGTCCCAGGCCAGCTGGGACTAAAGGGACACCCTGTCTCAAGAAGATACACACACACACACACACACACACACACACACACACATACACAAACACAAACACACAAAAGCAATGGTATAACAGCTGGCTGCCTCCTGGCAGCTCTCACAAGCACTCTCCATCTAACTGGGAAATGGCCACAGCAAGTAGGCCTCAATGTCCCAGCTCAAAATAAGGAAAGCAAGTTTTGGGGCTAGAGAGATGACCTAGAAGTTAAGAGCACCAACTGCTCTTGCAGAGGACCCGGGTTCGATCCTCAGCACCCACATGGCAGCTAAGAACCATCCTTAACTCCAGTTCCAGTGGAATCCGATACCCTCTTCTGACCTCTGTGGCATTGCACAACACGAGTGCACCAACCTACATGCAGACAGTACACTCATACACATTAAAATAAATAAAGAAATAAAATATTAAAAAAAACAAAGGAAAGCAAGTCCCCAAGCCAGTTACTGGAAGGGTTACCAGCAAGCCAAAGGATAAAGGTGGGGGTGGGATCCACATCCTGAGACTGGTGGCCCTCCACTGTTCCCCACCACAACCTACTGTCTGGAACAGTCATCCTTTCCCTAATGAGCCCTCAAAGCTAAGCACACTGACGTTCCATTTACTCTTCTTGGCCCCAATTCTTACTCATCTTCATTCAACCTGTTATACATAATTTTCTAGCAAGGCCAGTCCATAAGTGCTACCGAGTCAGGTAGTCATGAATCTGCTAATTGTATCTCAGGCTTATCAAATGTTCTTTTGTTTTGTTTCTGTATTGTTTTGTTTTGAGACAGGGTCTCCCTGTATCCCCAACTAGCCTGGAACTCATTATGCAGACCAGGCTGGCCTCCATCTCATAGAGATATGCCTTTGTCTACCACTGAGTGCTGGGATTAAAGGTGTGGGCCACCAAACCTGGCTTAAAGGTTTATTTACACTAACTAGGAAGTGGTCCTATGTACCTCAAACATCACTAGCAGTACTAGTCCCTTCTCAAAAGGTTAGTAACATTTCCCATTCTTCTAAAGCTGCTAGACTGCACCACCACCACTGACAGCCTGTGGCCAAACCACCTTCTTCTCCATTGCTCCCTGACTGCTGCTCTGGAAAAGTCAGACTCCACTTTGCTCATTTGAACTGGATCCTTCACAGCATGCACACCAAGATCACTCTCTGCTATTTATGGGACATGCCTTACTTCTGCTCTCCCCACAAATTCTTCATGAAGCAGCTTGTCTGCAAAAACAGTGTGCAAACTGTGAAATATATGCACAAAGGATGAGTCTGGTCACTATCTGCATTATGTGCAAACAAGAAAAGCAAAAGTCCAACTCCCCTCTGCTTGACAGTGCTAAGACAACTTAGTACCCCAGTTCAAAAATAGACTCATAAGATTTTGATTGTATATCAAGTCTTTAACACACACAATATTCTCCATGTATTCTTTTTTTTTTTTTGAGACAGGGTCTCCCTATAGCCCCAACTGGCCTTGAACTCACTCTGTAGACCAGGCTGGCCTTGAACTCACAGAGATCCGCCTGCCTCTGCCTCCCCAGTGCTAGGATTAAAGGCATGCGCCACCTTGCCCGGCTCTCCGTGTGTTCTTACTGTAGTCTGTAGACCTACTAGTTTGGGAGTTTGTTTGGAGCAGAGATAGTAGGCTTGATAATAAGTTAGGAAAGGTAGATGGCCGCATCCACTCAGTCCAGCTAGGCTCATTGGCTGACGTGGCTGCTGTGGGAAGAACTGCTGCTGCTCGAGATGCTCCACTGTGGAGGCTAAGACCACATTCCCTACTCCCAAGTCTCTCTCTCTACTGATCTGTGACAGAAGGAAGCCTAGGGAACTGCTGCTGAAAGGAGAAAGGAGACTGGCTCTAAGAGGAGCACAACCTTTCCAATCAGGGGTACCATCCAGAGGATCAACAAAAGTTACCATAAAAGGGATATGCAGGGGAGGACAAACATGAAAATTACAAAAAAACAAAGCCATATGGATTGAAAACACTGGGATGTAGTGGTTTGAAACATATACCTACAAAGCCAAATTAAATAATATAGGTAATTAAAATTATCCCACATCTAGCAATTCTATAACTGCAACATTGTCAAATAACCAAATATTCTCTAATATCTAGGTAGGGAAGTGAATATAATACTGCTGGAATGATCACCACCTCTGAGCAGAAAACTCTAAACCAAATACTGGTAGATACAGAGTAGGTTTATCTAATTACTACTATGAGAGCATTCACAACATGAAGCATTAATGGACTGAATAAACTAATCTTGTGCCCTGGTCAACTGTGTCAACGGCATTTCCTCACCTGTGATCCTTCAAATAACTCCCATCAGCAAGGCTAGAGAGAAAGGACATTGGGTCCAGGGGAAGTTAAATACTTGTTTATCCATGACACAGATGATAAGTGGCAAGGTTAGAATCCAGTCTGTCTGTCTACTACACTCAATTCCACATCTCAAACACACACATACATACGCCACCTGCTTAGAAATCATTATCTAGTATAATGTTGGGGATACAAAAGAACAGAAGGAATAGGCAGAGAAAAGGAGTTCAAGTATCAACATGCTGAACAGGGAGCGTTTTCCTTGAGTTCAGCAGAAAACAATGATATGGAAATCTGGGTACATGGCATACTTGGGACAGATCAGGAGTTTGAGGATAGCCTAGGCTGTATGAGATCTTAGCTCATAAGGCCAAACTAATAACAATAAATGAGGAAACAGGCTAGCAGTAGCCAGGGTTAAAGGAATGTCTAGCAGAAAGGCGTGAAAAAACTAGAAATTACTCGTAGTCCTAGAACATACTCTGAGGTCATTAGAAACTGGAATCACATTGGGAAACAGGGTGACAGAGGCTTGGAATTGAGTTGACCCAGACTCAATCAAGTACTATGAACCTTTCTGAACTGCTTGCCTTCAGCTAGTTAGTCAACAAATAACTATTATGCGTGAAAGTTCCTTTGTGGAATTTTCTCCTTTGCCTCTTAGTTTCTTCATCTGGAAAACAAAAATAAAAATATCTCTCTCTCTGGGTTATCCTGAAGCTTACATGTGAAATGGAATATTATTATTAAATAACATACCTACCACAGGAAAGTGGCAGGTGGCTCAACAACTGAGCTCAACTCAACAGTAAAATGAAAGATGATGGAAGGGGGTGCAGAGGGTGCAGCTACTGCAGGGCTGGCTCTCTCAAGCGGAGAAATGTTTGCATCTCAGAAGGGTGTGGTGAGTGTGTGGGGGAGGAAGGAGTAATCTGGCTACCACCATGGCTCCAGGACACAGTGAGGGAGGGGCACAAGTGGCAGGGAGGCCAACCTGAAAGCTGCCACTGTAATCTAAGTGTGTTATGTCTTGAACAAGGGAGAGACAGGCAAACCTGAGACATGTTAGCTCTGACGGATATGAAAGGGAGTCACTAGCCAGCAGGGACCCATGCAGAGTAAAAGCCAAGAAAGGAGGAGAGCGCCTGTTAACCAGAGCTCCACACAGAGAAATCGCAGTCTGGGAAACATCATTCTTTAAAACTAGTCACCTGGACGTGGACCCACATCACAAAGACCCTTGGTGTGGCTCACAAACCACAAGTCTATTTACCTGCTCTTTTCACAAGCTCCTAGTCAAAGCTGAATACTGGTCTGTACAAATCACCTCTATCTTTCCAAGATAAAACTAGAATCTGCTTCCACCCACTCATGTCTCTCAATCACCTGCCTGAGGAAGCAGAGCCTGTGCACTTTAAGACTGCTGGACATAAAACATTGTGTCATCAGCAGAACGGTAACACTCTGTCCCTAAGCACCTTACTGTCTCCTATATGGCTTCAGCTACAAACATTCCCCTGGCAAAAAGACTTTATGACAACCTTGTGGTAAAAGGAATGATTACCACCTTTGTGGCCAACCCCTTTGGGAAAAGTTGGAACCACTTAAAAACTGACTGAGAATTAACCTCACAATAACAAGTGGGAGACTTCTGGGAGCCCTCTACATATCAAGGATGCACAACAGAGGTTAAGAACACTACAAGGCACTGCAGTGCCTGCGGTTCAAGTACTAACTCCTGTCTAGCCACATGACCTCAAAAAAGCCACTTAGACTGTCTACACCTCAGTTTCCCTCCCATTATAGCACAGAGGGTTATCGCAGTCCTGACTCACAGGGCTATTGTGAACACTGACCAACCCATGCAAAGCACTCTGAACTGTGCCTAGCATACCAGGAACTCTCCAATGTATGCTTGCTATTGCTTGCTATTATTATAACAGAATCCCTGCAATTCCCATTCATCCCCTTGTTCCCTCCCAGTTCCTACTGAGCACTATGCTGGATACAGTATGATAAAGGAGAAGACAGGCACAGCAACAAACTGATTTATACACTGTGAGGTAGAGAAGGAAGGAAATGGTACAGAAGAAGCAACATCGGGGCTGGAGAGATGGCCTAGCGGTTAAGAGCGCCGACCGTTCTTACAGAGGACCCGGGTTCAATCCCCAGCACCCACATGGCGGCCGAGAACCATCTGAAACTCCAATTCCAGGAGAACTCCATTTCCAGGAGAACTCCAGTTCCAGGGGAATCCTATACCCTCTTCTGACCTCCTCGGCATTGCACGACATGGGTACACAAACCTACATGCAGACAGTACATTCATACACATACAAAAATAAATAAAAATTAAAAAAAAAAAAGAATACAGAAATGTGGGCTGGAGAGATGGCCTAGCGGTTAAGAGCGCTGACTGCTCTTGCAGAGGACCCAGGTTCGATTCCCAGTACCCACATGGCGGCTGAGAACCGTCTGTAACTCCAATTCCAGGAGAACTCCAGTTCCAGGGGAATCCAAGACCCTCTTCTGACCTCCACGGCATTGCACGACATGGGTACACAAACCTACATGCAGACAGTACATTCATACACATACAAAAATAAATAAAAATTAAAAAAAAAAAAGAATACAGAAATGTGGGCTGGAGAGATGGCCTAGCGGTTAAGAGCGCTGACTGCTCTTGCAGAGGACCCAGGTTCGATTCCCAGTACCCACATGGCGGCTGAGAACCGTCTTTAACTCCAGTTCCAGGGAAATCCGACACCCTCTTCTGACCTCCACCGCATTGCACGACACCGGTGCACAAAACCTGCATACAGAGAGTACATTTATATGCATATGAAAATAAATAAATAATTTAAAAAAATACAGAAATGTACTGCAAATATGAAATGAGATTAGTAGGGGTTAGAGGAAGAAAAGATTATATACATGTATAAAATATAATGAAATCCATTATTATGTATAACTAATAGGAGCAGGTTACATATCAGTTGCCTAGAAGGCAGTGATAGCAGGGCAGTGAGAGGCTAGCAAACAACTATGCACACACATAGGGACAGAGCGCTCAGGGCAGCCACTGAAGAACTAAATCATAAGGATTCTAGCCACAATCTCCAACCTTTAAGCTGGGCTTGTAACTTGAGGAGCCAAGCTAATGAAGACCCCTGTCTAGACCCAGCTTTGTTCCCTGAACTTCTAGATCCTTATCTCCTTGTTTACTCACCCAGACTCTGAGCTAGATCCTTGAGGGCAGGGGACTACCTATCCTTAGGACCTCTTACTCTGCCTGAAGTCAAGTAAGCAACAAACATCTGATGGATGAATGAATACCCTCCCCTGACTATAGTAGTATAGTAGAACAAAGATTCCAAATGTTTACAGGTCTCCAAATGTGCCAATATGTCTCAAACTGGCCATAAAATTACATAATTCTAATAAACAATCACCTGTCATTGTCACTGCATGGTTTTAGCCTACAAAGATGAGACCAGGCATTCCAGTCACAAAGAAAGTTAAACTTGAACGCAGCCTAAGCTATATAATAAAATTCCAGGTTAGCCTGGGCTACCCACTAAGACCCCATCTCAAAAACTTAAAAAAAGAAAAGAAAGCTTGTGACAGTAAATAATAAAGTCCAAGGTTTGCTTGGACTGGGGGCAACTCTGTGCGTTCAAGGCTAGTTTGGTCTACATAGTGAGTTCTAGGCCAGCCAGGAATACATAGTGGGAACCTGTCTCCAAATAAAACCCAAGGCTCAGGAATTGAGAACTTTTCTAGAACTAGCTCAGAAATGGCTGAGAGTGGTAATTTTTTTCTTACACTATAGTTTAAAAAAATGAGAGATTCTAGCTGGGCCTGGTGGCACAGGCCTTTACTCCCAGCACTTGGGAGGCAGAGGCAGATGGATCTCTGTGAGTTCAAGGCCAGCCTGGTCTATAGAGTGAGTCCCAGGCCAACTGGGGTGACAGGAAGACCCTGACTCAAAAAAAAAAAAAAAAAAAAAAAAAAAAAGAAAAATGAGAGATTCTAGCGGGGCCTTGTGGCATCAGGCCTTACTCCCAGCAACGTGGGAGGGCAGAGGCAATGATCTCTCTGTGAGTCAAGGCAGCCTGGTCTATAGAGTGAGTCGCCAGGCCAACTGGGGTGACAGAAACCCTAACTCAAAAAAAAAAAAAAAAAAAAAAAAAAAAAAAAAAAAAAAGATATATATAAATATATATAGATATAATAAATAGATAAATTAAATTAAAAATAAATACGTCTCTAGGACATGGTGGTTTGTTCTTAACATATAAACTCCAAAATCATATAAGCTGGATTCAAGGCTGAACGTATCATACAGCAGGGTATGATGGTCAGTAAGTTGTCTAATTTTTCAGACCCAGATGCATGCTGCCTGGCCTATACCAAGTACTCACACAACAACAAGCATTCACACAGCAGTAAACACTGCTATCTCTGGCTTTTACTCCTGAGGACAGAGGTCTCCTTTTCTCCCTTCCCCTAAAGCCTAGTTTGTGCTCTGCACATAAAAGACATTCAAGGGGCTGGAGAGAGGCTCAGCAGTTAAAGAACTGACGGCCTCGTGCAAAGACCCACCCGTTCGATCCGCCAGCACCCACATGGCGGTAAGACCAGGTCTTTAACTCCATTTCCCAGGGAATCTGATGCCATTTTCTTACCTCCGCGGCATCGCACGACACGGGTGAAAACCAACGACATGCAGACAGTAACTCATACACAAAAAAAATAATTGACCGGCGTGGTGGGCGTCAACGCCTTTATCCTAGCACTCAGAGGCAGAGGCAGAGGCAAGGCAGGATCTTTTGTGAGTTTTCAAGGCAGCCCTGGTCTACAGACGAGTTCCAGGACAGCTGGGGGTTACAGGGAGACCCCGGTTCAAAAAGACAATAAGAATAATAGAAAAAAAAAGACATTCAAAAATCTAGGAGGTATAGCTGGGCGTGGTGCCAGGCCCTAATCCTAGCACTTGGGAGGCAGAAGGCAGGCGGATGGATCTTTGTGAGTTTTTCAAGGCCAGCCTGGTCCTACATAGAGAGTTTCCAGACAGCTGAGGCTACAGGAGATCCTGTCTCAAAAGTACTTAAAAAACAAACAAACAAACAAACAAAACTATCGAGGTGTGGTAGCACATGCCTTTAATCCCAGCACTCAGGGGGCAGAGGCAGGTAGATCTCTGTTAAGTTCAAGGCCAGCCTGGTCCACATAGTGAGTTCCAGGCCAGCTGGGGCTAAAGGGAGACCCTGTCTCAAAAAAGACCAAAAAAATTTAAAAAAGACACTCACTGTTGACTCTATGATTGGAGCAGGGAGTTGGGGGAAGAAACTCAGAAAGTAGTCAATGGTTTTCTTAATGTAGAAAAACAAAAAAAAAACTTCATAAAAATTCATGTCAGTAGTGCTCACACACACAAAGATGACAATTTTTAAATTTTATTTAAAAAAAAAAAAAAAATGAGTGTACTGTCTGCATGTAGGTTAGTGCACCTGGGTCGTGCAATGCCATGGAGGGAGAAGAGCGTCGGATTCCCCTGAACTGGAGTTAAAGATGGTTCTGAGCTGCCATGTGGGAGCGGGAATCGAACCCGGGTCCTCTGTAAAGCAAGAAGCAGTCGACACGCTTTTTTTTTTTGTTTTTTATTAATTTTTATTTATTTTTGTATATGTATGAATGTACTGTCTACAAATTCAAGTTTGTGCACCCGGGTCGTCCATAAACCGCGGGATAGAAGAGGGTTCGGATCCCCTGGAACGGGAGTTTCTCCTGGAATTGGAGTTTCAGACGGTTTTCGGCCGCCTTGTGGGTGCTGGGGATCGAACCCGGGTCCTCTGTAAGAGCGGTCGGCGCTCTTAACCGCTAGGCTATCTCTCCAGCCCAGCAGTCGACACTCTTAAACTGCTGAGCCATCACTCCAGCCCCGACAATTTTTTTTTTAATTTATTTTTGTATGTGTATGAATGTACTGTCTGCATGCAGGTCTGTGCACCCGTGTCGTGCAATGCCGCGGAGGTCAGAAGAGGGTCTCAGATTCCCCTGGAACTGGAGTTCTCCTGGAATTGGAGTTACAGACGGTTCTTATCTGCCGTGTGGGTGCTGGGGATCGAACCCGGGTCCTCTGCAAGAGCGTCGGTGCTCTTAACCGCTAGGCTATCTCTCCAGCCCCCCGGCAATTTTTTTTAATAAAGTCTATAAGCATGTGTTGGAGGGCAGTGGTTGTACTTGTGAGTACAGTTACTGTGGAGGCCATTGGTTCCCCTGGAGCTGGAGTTCAGAGATAGCTCTGAGCTGCCAGACACGCGTGCTAGAACAAAAGCAGTATGTACTCTTCACTACTGACACATATCTTCAGCTCAGATTTTGTTTGTGGGGGTTTTTTTTGTTTTTTTGAGACAGGGTCTCCCTTTAGTCCCAGCTGGCCTGAAACTTAAACCAAGCTGGCCTTGAACTTAGATCTGCCTGCCTCTGCCGCCCCAGTGTTGGGATTAAAGGCATGCACCACCATGCCAGGCCAGACTTGTGTTTTTGTTTTTTTTTTTTAATTTCGTGGTATGAATGTTTTGTCTGCATGTATGTAGGTGCACCATAAGCATTCAATGCCTGCAGAGACCAACAGTGGGTAATAGGACTCCCTGGAACTGAAGCCATTAGCTTTCCTATGAGTGCTGAGGACTGAACCTGGGTCCTCTGGAAAAGCAGCCAGTGTTCTTACCTCCAAGCCATCTCTCCAGCCTGAACTTTAAGTCCTTCAGTTTAAGAATTGGTGTTTCCTAACTACCTATCCGGCTGATTGTCTTATAACAGAATGCGTACTTCTGTTGACATTCAACTATTCAGAAATTTCAAGATGAGGAGGGGAAAAAAAGAGCAATGATAAAGAATTTCTTTCATGTTATAAAGAATTCCTGGGACTGGAGAGATGGCACGGCAGTTAAGAGGACCAACTGCTCTTGCAGAGGACCCGGGTTCAATTCCCAGCACCCACATAGCGGCTAAGAACCGTCTTTAACTCCAGTTCCAGGGGAATCCAACGCCCTCTTCTGACCTCCATGGCATTGCACAACAAGGGTGTACAAACCTACATGCAGACAGTACACTCATACACATAATAAATAAATAAATAAATAAATAAATAAATAATTCCTATGTTCCTCAGACCAAACTGGTAAAGTTTTAGGTAATGTATCAAAAAAAGCCAGGAGCACACCTTTAATACCAGCCTTTAATACCAGCCCTTGGAAGGCAGAGGTAGGTGGATCTCTGTGAGAGAGGCCAGCCTGTTCTACATAGTAAGTTCCAAGCCAGTGGGCAAGAACAGTAGCTGCTCTTACAGAGGACCCAGCATCCACATGATGGCTTACAATTAATTGTCTATTCCAGGGATTCCAACTCCCTCTTCTGGCCTCTACAGGTATTGCATAAGTATGGTGCATTTACAGACATGCAAGTGAAATACTAATATGCACAAAATAAAAATAAACTTAAAAAACAAATTTTAAAAATTAAAGAACTTAAAGTTGAGAGTCATGGCTACCACTTGAATATAACATTCAAGAGGCAGAGGAAAGAGGAAAGAGAACTGTGAGCTTCAGGCTTGTCTGGGCTACATATGGAGACCTTAACTCAAAAAAAGAAAATGGGGGCTGGAGAGACGGCTCAGTGGCTAAGAGAACCAACTGCTCTTGTAGAGGACCCAGGTTCGATTCCCAACACCCACATGGTGGCTGAGAACTGTCTCCAGTTCCAGGGGGAATATGACACCCTCTTCTGACATCCGCAGCATCGCATGACACGGGTGCACCAACTACATGCAGACAGTACATGCATACACATAAGAAATAATAAAAAAAAAAAATTTTAAGTGCTTAAAAAAAAAGAAAAGAAAATAGAACAACAAGAAGAAGAAACGTTAATTCAACTGGAGCTCCAATTTTAAAAATGACGTATTCAGGAAGCATCCAACCTTCCCAAAAGAGGCTAAGAGGGAAATGGAGAGATCAGAGATCAGAAAGCAATAGATCTCCACTGGGGTGTCTTCAGAAAAATAGATTTCAGGAGAAAAAGACGTTTTACTAATCACCTCAGAACCTCCTAAGGCAAGTGTCTAATGTATGAACTACCAGAACGGCCCAAGCAACCTTCATTAACCCATTTACCTTAATTATTTTCATTAAAGATGGGTGCATAATAAGGGTTCAAAATTACAAACTGTAGGCAACTCATCCATCTTAGTAGTAAGGGTCCTTGAAAAATATGAAACACAAAATTCCACATTAACACAATTTTACCCCAAAATGGCTAAATTAATTTTTGCAACACAATTGTCCCTTTGCAATCCCTGCTAATGTTAAGAGACTAGATAAGAATTATTAGCACCATTAGTGTAATATCGAAGTCACACCTATACATCCTTTTCCATAGAAAATGGTTCTTAATTTTCAAGTTGTTCTGCTTTATTAAAGCTCATTACCATTTCTCTTTTAATAAGTGCTCTTTAAAGTCATTACCTGCAGTGAAGTTAAAGGCAGAGCTATTAAAAGGTTACTTTAATGTGAATAATAGCCTCCCAATATACTCAAGTTAATTACTATTGGAAACTGGTTCTATTTTAATTTAATGCTGAACGCTTAATGAAGGATCTGCCGGGGTAGCAAAACTGACAAAAATTATTCATGGTCAACAGACCTATTCTTGCTGTCTCATTTAAAGAGATAATATCCGTTTCTAGTTCTACATAACTGCATTTAAAGATCAAAATTACATCTTAACATTTTTCTCTGTATATCTAATTGAATATGAAAAATGTGTTTTTTTAAAAAAAATATTCAACAGCATGTTAGGCATAGCACAATCATCAGTCATAATGTGGCAGACCTTCAAACATATAGGAGGTGGGGAGGAATCTCAAAATCAGCACAAGGAGAGACTAAGACAAATAGAAATTCATTCTGGGTCCTTTGTGCTTATGTACATAAAGAAGCTGTCACAAAAAAAGAAAAAGGAGGGAGAAGGCTAGAAGGAGCGCACAGAAATGGGCAGCTGAGCCAAAGGGGAGGTGGGGACGATTCTGACCAGACAAAACAAACCCCCAGCTTTGCAGAAGACACTGCAGCAGCAGCAAGCCCCACCCTGAACCTCCTCACACAAAGAATGTGGCTGCAGTCTTCCCCTTCTGCTCAACCTCAAGTCAAAGAAGCAACACACCTTCCTCAAGGACTGAGAAGTGAAGCTCAGTGACAGCATAGCCAGCTCCATGGCTTTAAAGACAACCCAGGAACAGTGGACAAAATGCTGGAGTCTCCTTCCCCAATCCAATTTCACCCAGGAAGATACCGAGTACCCTTGACATCTACAGAATTAGATTAAAGCAACCTATTCATATAAGACAATAGCAGCTCCCTCTTCCTACCTGACCATTTATTTATCTCTGTAAGTAGGCTGACCCTGAGGTGAAAACACCTGGAAGGCAGGTTCCCATCACAATTATTCTGAAAACCTCTGAGAGAATGGGGATAAACTTGATCCTAATGTGTGTTCAAGTAATGATACCTTTTTTTAAATTATTTTATTTATTTTTGTATGTGTATGAATGTACTGTCTGCATGCAGGTTTGTGCACCCGTGTCGTGCAATACCGCAGAGGTCAGAAGAGGGTGTCGGATTCTCCTGGAACTGGAGTTCTCTTGGAATTGGAGTTACAGACGGTTCTCGGCTGCCATGTGGGTGCTGGGGATCAAACCTGGGTCCTCTGCAAGAGCGGTCGGTACTCTTAACCACTAGGCCATCTCTCCAGCCCACCTTTTAAAACATCTGTGTGTCTGTGTGTGTCTGTGTATTACTAGGGATGGAATACAGGGCCTTCTCCATGGTAGACAAGCATTTTACCACTGAACTATATTCCCAGCTTTTGTTTTGTTTCCTTTTGTTTTGGTATTGACACAGGGTCTCCCTGTAGCCCCTTCACTATGTAGACCAGCTTGAACTCAAAGAGATCCGCCTGCCTCTGCTACCACCTGAGTGCTAGAACTAAAGGCGTGCGCCACCAAGCCCGGCTTCCTAGCTCTTTACTCTTTACTTTTGATTTTTTTTTTTTTTTTTTTTTTTTTTTTTT
>VZQC01009846.1:501857-518006 GCA_009823505.1 Rhizomys pruinosus
AAGAAAGAATGAATAAATTAATACATGAGCAATTAAATATATATGTATACCTTTTGAAGAAACAAAATTTTAAAAAGTCAGGAGATTTTTCTGGGAAAATAATTTATTTTTCTCTGTCTTATAGATCTAGGAAAGAGGAAACCAGCTCAGCATGGACCTACCCATAAACTTAAATAAAGATAGAATGTAGAGGGGCTGGAGAGATAGCCTAGCGGTTAAGAGCACCGACGCTCTTGCAGAGGACCCGGGTTCGATCCCTAGCACCCACATGGCGGCTAAGAACCGTCTGTAACTCCAATTCCAGGAGAACTCCAGTTCCAGGGGAATCCGAGACCCTCTTCTGACCTCCGCGGCATTGCACGACACAGGTGCACAGACCTGCATGCAGACAGTACATTCATACACATACAAAAATAAATAAATAAATAATAAAAAAAAAATTAAAAAAAGAGCGAGAATCAAGCTGAGTGTGGTGGCATATGCCCAAAGACCTTTGCTACCTGAAAAGCTGAGGTGAAGTAGCAACCTGAGATGACAACTTCAAGAACAGCTGGGCAATATAATCAAAACAAAGAGAAAATTAACAACTCTGGATTCTATGCTGGCAGTTAATTTAAGCTGTCATCTGACTTCTCACTATCAATGTATTCACTATCAGTGTATTCACTTTAGGAAAGAAGGACTAGTGTTTTAGTAAACAAGGAACTCTTTCTGTTGCAGTTCATGCACAAGGTGGCACAAGATGACCTAGGTGGAGTGGAAAGAGCCACCACACCCAGTTACCAATTGATACTCCAACGAGTACTATTTCCTAGCTGGTCACTGGTACCTGATCACTTTATATGCATTCCAGCCAGATTTCCTCTACTAACCTGGTAATTAACCAGCAAAGGAGAAGGCAGGCTTCAACAATAGCTGGACCAAAAGTACATCCATGCTTTATTTCTTAGTACACTACCCTCCAAGAATTACTGTCAACATATACTCTTAAATGATACCTGACATTTGCCTCATTTAAAATTAGTCTCCAGCTGTGTGTGGTGGTGCACACCTTTAATCTCAGCACTTGACAGAGGCAGGTGGATCTCTGTGAGTTCAAGGCCAGCCTGATATACATATTTTGAGTTCCAACCCAGCTGGGGCTACAGGGAGACCCTGTCTCAAAAAGAAAAAACAAACAAACAAAACTCTCCAATAAAGGCCAAAAAGAAAAGGGAGGGAGGGTAAATAATGGAAATAAAACTTCCCTTTCATTTTCTCCTAAAGGCCTACCAGGGGCAGCGACTGACGTCTAGAGATGATACAACAGGCTTCTGGCTCCCTCATCTCAGATTTTTTTTTTTTAAATTAGTTTTTATTGATGCTTTGTGCATTTCATACATTTTTTCCAATTCAGTTCAGGCTTATTTCCCTTTCCCCCCCCCCCCCACCCCCACCCCATCCCAGATCATGCATTCTGCCATAACTGTCCTGCATCTTTCTCTCAGTTTTTTTTTTTTTCATTTTTAGCTATAAGTGATAATCCATGAGTACAAGCATCCTTCATGCAAAACCTATCTGCAGGCTGTTGTGCCCAAACACCTACAGCCCCACCATCCAGTGGGGGGTGACAGGTTGTTTGTTCAATCAAGTTGATCAAATGAGTGTCCAGACTACATTGCTGTAGTTTCACCATTCACCCCAATCGCAGCCCTTACATTCTACCACGCCCCCTCTTCCGCAGGTTGTTCCCTAGGCTTAGAAAAGGGGCTCAGGTAGGATCAGGAACATGAATGTAAACTCATCTCAGATTCCCCAAATAAAAGGAAAACATGCGCCGGGCGTGGTGGCGCACGCCTTTAATCCTAGCACTTGGGAGGCAGAGGCAGGCGGATCTTTGTGAGTTCAAGGCCAGCCTGGTCTACAGAGTGAGTTCCAGGACAGCTGGGGCTACAGGGAGACCCTGCCTCAAAAAGACCTCCCCCGCAAAAAAGTCAAACATGCAAGTACCTGACTCCCCCAAGAACTTGGCCCCCTTTGCCCCCTTCAATGCTTCCCAATGGAACACGCTCATCCCACCCAGCTCCACATGCCACAGTCTCAGCAGGAACTGTCCTTGAAACTGCTTTCTACTCCATTGCCTATCATTTTGTCTACCAGATATGACTTGAATTCATCTACGGAATCTCCATCATCATTTATGCCCATGTGACTCCTTTCCACTCCTCCCACTATCTCTCACCACTGAGAAAAATTTCTTGATTGGTCTCTAAGTTCATAGACTCTTTTCAAGCCTACTCTGTTCAGCAGAGCTCCAGTGACCTTTTCATAGCAGAAATCTGAAGACCTATAATAAACTCAGTAACAGCTTGGCGCGTGGGTTAAAAAACAAACAAAAGCCAGGCATGGTGGCATAAGCCTTTAATCCCAGCACATACTAAGAGGTAAAGGCAGGAGGATCTCTGTGAATTCAAGGTCAGCCTGGTCTACAGAGCAAGTTCCAGGCCAGCTGGGACTTCAAGGAGACCCTGTCTCAAAAATAAGGGGGGGGGGGGAACACAACCATCCCTTACTGTCCCTTACACATACACAACCCCAACTCTCCCTCTCCCTCAGTGATCTAGGCACATAGCCTTCTTTAAGTTCCTCAGAACTGGTGAGACCCTTCTCTTTGCCTTAGACCCTCTGTACATGTCTTTGCTCTTCACTTAAGTCTTGCCTTTACAGGAATATATCTCTTAACTGGCTGTCATTATACTAAAATTCAAATTTGATATTTCCACTTGGAGTAATATCCAGTCTCCCACCAAGGGAACAGGCTCCACAAGGTCAGATTCGGGTCTATTTCTTCTCATCCCTTGCCTTGAAGTCACTGCAGGGCAGCAGGTATGAAGGAAGGAAACAAATTGTCTCTTAGCCCTGGTCATGCAGCAGGCACTTTGCTAGACGTGCACTTCCCATCTCCACTGAACCCTCACAATGTTTTAATTACCATTAACTTATTTTTATGGACATAAGCACAGGAACAAAATTCCAGGCATGGTGGCTCGTGTCTGTAATCCCAGGACTTGGGAGGCTGAGTTAGGAGGATGGTAAAAAGAATATCAAAAGATGTCTTTAATGGAGTTGGTCTTTCTTTATAAGTATGCCATAAAGTATAAAAGGACAGTGAACAGCTAATACTTTCTTTTAGGACTACACTAAGAAAAACAGGTCTTTGAAAAGTAAGTATGGCAAAGGATAGTCGTAGAAAGAAGTCTGCCCTGAGAATAACTGCTAATGTCATGTCGATAGTTTATTCTTTGTTATTTAATAAAGTCAATGAAAGAACAAGACAACTCCTAATTCAAAGCACACCAGTCTCCCTGCATTTTTCTCTAATAGAGCACCTATTGGGAACCTGAGAAGAACTCTGATTATAGGAGAGAGAGAGAGAGATTGAGATTATAATCTGTCAGCTTCTTTCTCAGTCACCTTCTCTGGGGTGGAAGAGGGAGAGTGGGAGGCAGCTTAGGCAGGTGAGAGGAACAAAGGACAGAAGGCTTGTAGACTCAGGCAACCATAAGCAAAAACTGTTGGAAAGAAACACAGCCAACGCTAAAAAGTCCAGGCAATACTTTTTTGGAAAAAGATTCTGAAGCTAGAGTAGCTTAACAGATCAGAAGGGCCCATCCCCAGGATAAAAGCAAAATTTCAAAGCTGAGTTTGTTCAACAGTGGGTTTTTGTGCCTTTTTTAAAAGCATGATTCAATTCACTAACCTTTTCTAAGTTTCTAACATTTCTTAGTGACTTCATGTTTCTCTGCAAATGTTTGAAGTGGCAAAGAGAGCTATTTAATATCAATGATTATAGGAAGCATTTGTTCATAATTATTTAGACATAGACTGGAACAATGCTGAAACAAGAGCAGCATGCAAAAATGTATTTAAGGACCATCATCCCAAAATGCTGCTAAAAGCTATTAACCAGTGTGCGTTAATTGCCGCAGCATTCGTATTAATTTTCACTTCAGGCTCGACATTGTGGAATATTTCCCCTGATACATTTTAAACAAAGTTTAATTTAAGGAACTGCTTCTATCAACACTTATGAAAATTAACAGCCAAGCAATTAGCACTCATGAATTATCCCTTCCCCCATGCTCTCTGCAGTTTCCCTGTTAAAACAGTTTCTAACAGAGAAGTGGTTACTTTCTAACAAGTTAACACAATCAAAGTCACAGTTGTCTATGAAGTGGTTCGGCTTTTCTAAGCACTTATCAAGGCAAACATTTCCCCTTACAGTCAGAGAATAGTATTTAGCTAAATCAAGTAGTTAAGATACTTAACATCTTATTAAAACTGCCAAGCAATTGCTAATATCCAAATATCTTTCCAACTGATTTTTAAAGTAGCCACTGTCTTCCAAATGTTTTTTAATTTTTTTTTTTTGTATGTGTATGAATGTACTGTCTGCTTGTAGGTCTGTGCACCCGTGTCGTGCAATGCCGCGGAGGTCAGAAGAGGGTCTCAGATTCCCCTGGAACTGGAGTTCTCCTGGAATTGGAGTTAAAGACGGTTCTTAGCCGCCATGTGGGTGCTGGGGATCGAACCTGGGTCCTCTATAAGAGCAGTCAGTGCTCTTAACCACTAGGCTATCTCTCCAGCCCCCCAAATGTTTTAAAAACTGATTATCTATCTTGATATACCTATGTGAAGCAGAGGCCTGAAAAGCCCAAATGAACTCCTGCTCTTCTGAGGAAATTCACCTGGAGTTCACCCCATCTGCCACACACCCAGATTAAGGATCTAAAATTCATGGTCCTGCCACTTAATCCTATCAACAACCTAGAATTTTCCACAGGAGAGGAATCATCAGGCATTCAAAAGAGACACGGGCAGAAGTGGGGATGTGTCACGCATGCATCCTGCACCACAGGCCTCTGGAGGAATGAACACAACTACCATCATTTCATTCTACAGAAGACAGGCTTGGACAGAAGAAAATCTCTTTCCCTTCTACCCTGCTAAGGTCTTGGCTGGGATCTCTTTACCAAGGACCAGATTAATAAGAGAAAAGCATCCAATTTTATTTAGTATAAATTTTACATAATATATGGAAATGAAGGCAAACATCCCTCCCACCCCCGAAACAATTAAACCTGAGAACTTTTATTTTAGGTATGATGGTGAGTAAAAGTTGTCAGAAAATGATAAGAAAAGGCTTGGCTTGGCTCCTTCTCTCCCCTAAGCCTAGCCCCGGCTACTCTGAATTAAACTTTGCTCCGAAGAACTCAGACCTCGTGGCTTTTCATTCCGGGGGGAGCGCGCCATAACCTTACGTTCTGGTGCCGGTGACTCGGATCGCCTTTTTTTTCCCGCCCCCCCCCGTTCCCCCTCCCCCGTCCCTCGGAGCAGCTTCGGGGTAGCCGGTAAGCCAGACACCGAGCGCAGGCCTCGACAACATCCACCAGAATTCGGCCACAGGTTTTGCTTCCGGTGACCACACTGACAGTGCAAATGTAACCAATTTGGGTGAGCCCTGAGTATTATCTGCCTGCTGCTGTTGAGAAAAAACATCCACTAAGTACTGGCCACTATCGATCTGGACCAAACCCACCAGGCAGAGTACCCCAAGCAGCCAAAATAAAAAACTGGACTCTAACCCTCCAGCCTGACAGCTGTTCCCCCAGAACTTCTCCCCAGTCCAGCTTGAAGTAGCTACAGAAGACGGATCTCCGCCCCTTTTCCCTATAGGAACAAAAGGCTGGAATGTCAGGGTGTGAGCTCCAGAAGCCCATCGGAATGCAGTCACCTAAGATCCAAGTTGCCCAAGAACCTGCAATACCAGGCATAGCCTTTGGCTATGCTAAAGCAGGCCACCACCAATTACCCAGGAATCTTCCACCTCGCCCTTCTGGAAGTCAGATTCCAGACTCCGACCCACCCCCACTCCCCCTGAATCCCATCCCCACCTTCTCCCTTAAATTCCCAAGCCAGAGGCCATTCTGGGCTTGGCTTGGCTCCTTCTCTCCCCTAAGCCTAGCCCCGGCTACTCTGAATTAAACTTTGCTCCGAAGAACTCAAAAAAAAAAAAAAGAAAATGATAAGAAAAATAGCTATGAGGCAAGTGAAGTCAACTAGGGGAATTTAGCAAGGTCTGCTTTTTAAGCTTTCTCTCTGTGGTCCTCCATCTTTACAAATGAGGCTCCTTTTCTCTAGGACTGGGTAAAATATTTTTCACAGGAAGTTACTGTGTCCTGGGGAAGAGTCCTTACTTCACAGATTCCTCCATCCTATCAACATACCAACGTGCTATGATTTAGGAGAGTGTGTCCTGAACCCCTATCAACCTTCATGATGTTAAGTAATTAGCCCTGAGAGCACAGAGCAAGTAATGAAGTCAGGATGCAAAGAGCATAGCAACTACGGAACAGGTCAGTTTGCATCTATGAGGCCTACAAGGCCTCTGGCTGTGCTTGGTGCTTTGCCAGCACTGCTCCTATTAGCTGTTCTAATCAGGCTAGTGATAGCTTTTCTTTCCACAGGTTCAGAGGTAGAAAAAAACTGACTGAGATGGCACTACTTCTCAATATCACTTCTTAGCAAACCTATCAACAAGAAATGGGTGGCTGCACTTCTGACAGTCTAATGATACTTGCAAACTCAGTTTGGCAAATGATGATACACTAGCAAAAACTTCTCAAGTAAGGAATGAGACCCAAGAGTTAGAGCCAGCCACTTCTTGATTTATATTTTTTTTAATGTACATGAGTGTTATGCCTGTAAATGCATCATATGCAAGCAGTAAAAGCAGAGACTAGAAGAGGGCATTAGATCCCCAGAAATAGTTACAGACAACTGTTAGTTTCCATGTAGGTACTGCAACTCAAAACCCAGGTCCTCTGCAAGATCAGCCAGTGCTCTTAACTGCTGAGCCATCTCTCCAGCCCAGATCCGCTTCTTAAACACAATGCTGGCCAGGCATGGTAGGGCACGCCTTTAATCCCAGCACTTGGGAGGCAGAGGCAGGTGGATCTCTGTGAGTTCAAGGCCAGCCTGGTCTACAGAGGGAGTTCCAGGCCAACTGAGACTAAAAGTGAGACCCGGTCTCAAAAAGACAAAAAAACAAAAAACAAAACAAAACAAAACAAAAAACCCACAATGTTGAAGCTGGGGAAGCAGCTCAGAGGTAGAATGTTATTGAAGCATTCATGTGTAAGAAACCCTGGAGTCAAATGTATGAAATGCACCAAACTGCAATAAAAAATTGGCTTAAAAAAAAAAAAGAAAGAAAGAAACCCTGGAGTCAATCAGGCTGTACTCATTTGAAACAGAAAGAAACAGTACACCTCCAGTACACTTAACCTAGTACACTATCAGCAGAGCCCACTTCATTATTTTCAAGCAAATTCAAGCACAACTCCTATTTCACAGAGTAAAATTAGAAGGACTGGAACAAGAGGCTTCTGATGTCTCAACCTCTATAGCAAAGGTTTTATCTTCTTAATGAGGTTATTCAGAGGCTCTCTCAGCAGCAGCTGAGGCTAAACCTCAGTGGTAGAGTGCCTATCTACACATGAGGTCCCAGAGTCAACACTCAGAAACAACTCTAGGACGAGGAGGACAACGAGAAGAAGGAAGAGTTATTAATATTATTATTCATGAAGAGCTAAATTGCACCTCATCAGACCAAAGCATCCCCTAAAATCCCTTTTATTCTTTTTAAAAATTTTTTATTTATTTTTGTATGTGTATGAATGTATTGTCCGGTGTAGGTTTGTGCACCCGTGTCGTGCAATGCCACGGAGATCAGAAGATGGTGTCGGATTCCCCCTAAAATCCCCTTAAAGTTTACTTTGAACTACTGTCAAATGGTAGATAAACAAACTTAATAATATGCCAGGTGTGGTGGCACTCAACCTTTGATCCCAACACTCAGGAGATCTCTATGAGTTCAAGGCCATCCTGGTCAGCACAGGAAGTTCCAGGCCAGCTGGGACTACAGGGAGACCCTGTTCAAAAAAAAAAAACAAAAAACAAAAAACCCCCCAATAACCTAAGGACCTAAACCAAGTCACAGCAACATCAATGTACCAAAGACATAATATAACATAGTGAGCCTGGCATACCACCCAGCTAAAAAATTGTAAAAGCCCCAAGTACAGACCTAAGTATAACCTTTCCCTCCCAATTCCAAGCTTTAAAAATTTATTAAAATTTATTAAGCCCCACAATAATTTGTTGTTTTGGGTTTTTTTTTTGTTTTTGTTTTTGTTTTTTTGAGACAGGGTCTCCCTGTAGCTCTGGCTGTCTTAGAACTCACTCTGCAGACCAGGGTGGCCTTGAACTTACAGAGATCTGCCTGACTCTGCCTCCCAAGTGCTAGGACTAAAGGCGTGTGCCACCACACCCGGCCACAGTAAATTTTTTATTTATTTATTTTTTCATTTTATTTATTTCTGTATGTGTATGAATGTAGTGTCTGCATACAGGTCTGTGCACCTGTGTCGTGCAATGCCACGGAGGTCAGATGAGGGTTTCGGATTCCCCTGGAACTGGAGTTCTCCTGGAATTGGAGTTTCAGACGGTTCTTGGCCGCCATGTGGGTGCTGGGGATCGAACCCAGGTCCTCTGTAAGAGTGGTCGGCGCTCTTAACCGCTATGCCATCTCTCCAGCCCCAAATTTTTTATTATTAACCAGCTACAGAAACCAGACATTTCTTGGAAATACTTGCTTTAATTTAGCACATAAGCTAGGAGATGCTCCCCTTGGACTTTGTAAAACCAACAACTCCATGTACAAACTGTTAAGGACAATAGACTTGTTTAACCATAATGTGACTGTAGTTCTAGACCCCAAACAATTCCTTTCTTCATATGTAAAACCAACAACTCCATGTACAAACTGTTAAGGACAATAGACTTGTTTAACCATAATGTGACTGTAGTTCTAGACCCCAAACAATTCCTTTCTTCATATCTAACACAGTTTAATCTTAAAGAGGATTTCAAAGCAGTGAGTCTCTTGAGGAAATACATAATTAAGTAGTTTTTTAGCATATTTAATTAGACCCCAAACTCTTCCCTGTCCCCTACTCTCCCCAATTATGTACCATATGCCCAAGAGACCCAAGCAACTCAGTTAATTATGTAAATAAGGCAAGCTCTATTCCCAAGAAGAGCATCATGAATATTTCTAGGAAAAAAAAAAGTACATATTTTAGTGGCTTAAAAAAAAAATCTTTGCAAAAATACATATATTTAAATACATACGTGCACATTAATTATAGTATCAAAATATATGGGAAACCTTTACATTTGAAGCACAAAGCATGGAGTTTGGGTAACAAGATGGTGAATCATTAAGACACAACACTCATTTCATTTCTTAAATATGAGCCGAATAAAAATAAAATAATTTTAAGTTACAACAGTAACAAAAATTTAGTGCTGAATGTCAGATGATTTATGGGAAGAATCAATCTGGAAATTATTAAAGTCGACTCGCACAGAAAGGCTTTATTATCCAGAGGTTGACACGATCTTAACTCTAGAGGCAGCCACGGCACTGGTAGAACTACTGCAATCCCATTATTATGCAATCACAAAATGCTAATTTGATCATTTTGAGGTGTTATTTGAATAGTCATTTTAATTTCTAGGTTACAAAAAGGCTCAACTCAAGTATAATTCTCTATTAATCATTGAGATGTCATTGAATATCATATTGATGCATTTCACAAAGATAAAGACTAATTTAATATGTACAGTACAATATCCTTCAAATATTAGCCACTTTCATTACACATCTGCCAAACGCATCAATATTAAATAATAGATGAGAACAAGAGTTTAATTGTATTTTAGCAACTGTAATACATAGGATAACAATAAAAGAGCAGGCATAAGATTGAGTTATCGATATAGAAATCTCTCTTTAACCATCAACGCTCTTTATAGATTACAAAAGGACTCACCACAAAGCAGAGAGCATCTTAAATGTAAACACGTATAACCAAAAAAAAAACAACAACAACAAAAATCCCTGTGTGACTAAGGAAATGGCTTTTTCTTTCCTCCCTGAACTTCAGGAGTTAGCTATCTGCACCAAGCAATGTTCACAACTCACTAACAAATCTAAACCCAATCTAATGGTAAAAGGAAAATTCTAGAATGTACTGCTTTTGTAAGGTTTGAGCTACTTTGTTGGCATGGAAGCACTATCACACATTAATTATTCTAACAATGTCATCCTCAAACAATGAGATTCTACCAAGCAGTGGGAGCAGTCCAGAAGGTAGCTCCTCATCGCTAAATGAATCAGGCATAATGTTCCCTTTAGAGTCTGTGAAGTCCAACTACAGACACCCCAGTATCCTAGGGAATCATCCTTCTTTTCCCTACATTCCATAGGGCAGAATGCAGCAGGAGCTGACCAAAGAGAGCAGCACAATCTACGATCCACTAACATGTCTTCCGGGACAGTCTCGAGCACATGAGGATCTGTTACTTAGGCATTTTTTTTCTCTAGTTCTCAGTCTCCTTCCTCACAAACATCAACAGCTTACCTGCCAATGGTATTTCAACCTATGGAAACAGGCAGAATTGACTTAGGTAAAGTGTTTTGAAGAGAGAAACATCTCTTTGCTCAAAGGTGACAACTGGCAGAACTAACATGTGAATAAGAAAAATGCAAAAATAAACAAAGCACTATTATTAATTGCAATTGTGTTGAAATAAGATAAATTGTACAGGACCTGTCCAGGCAGCAAGCTATCACTCAGCACCCCCACACCACTGCCAGGCAGCAAACATAATGGCAATAAATTAAAAAATCAACTGCTAGTGTCTCCTGAAGAAAGCCCTGCTCAGCTCTGCACATAGATGCAAAAGCAGCCTGGAATGGGGGAGGGGTGCTGCGGCAGGAGCCAGGCTTCTCCTCAAACAGTGGCCATTTTTCTAGACAGAAAGTAAATATACTTTAATTTTATAGCGGCAAACTGTTAGAACAGGACAATATAAAATCATCCCTAGTATCAAACAAGATCCCCCCCAAACGAAAGACTGAAATGCAAAGAAACAAGCCTTGAATTCCAAAAGGAAGATCAAACACCAATTTCCGCAGTCACATAAAGAATCAGACAAGACAATGCAAACTGCCACTCAGAGACTCTTTCAAGGCTGTTCCAGGACCAATGCTTCATCACAATCCAACTAGCTCAAGCTCTTAAGTATAAAAACTGCATGGAGACAAAGCAGGTAGACAGAAAGTAAATCCACTTCTCACACTGCCTCTGCCCACATATAGACATATGTGCGCTTCATTTGGGCAGACAGGTTTTTGCTATGCATCTCAAACTGGCATTGAATTCACCATGCTCCAGCTTCAGCAAGGAGGGGATTATAAGTGCACCACCACACTTGCCTTAGTAGATGTATTAATATGTATGTGGGCATCTACAGCCTGAAATATCTGTAAGTGCAGAGAAGAAATGGGAGCGACCAAGACTTCTGCTTTGATCATCCTAAATATATTACTATGGAAACAATGTGCCCAAATTCTTATCTAGTTGTATCTATATTCTTAGGAAAAAGTGACATTCTTCCAACACCCAGGAGGCAGAGATGAGTGGATCTCTGTGTGTTTGAGGTCAGCCTGGTCTACATAGTGAGTTCCAGGCCAGCTGGGACTACAGAGAGACCCTGTCTCAGACCAAAAAAAGAACAGGACGTTCTGTAATACTGAGGCATTCTGAAACCCCAGTAATAATTGTAATAATAGCAGTAGTTGTAGTAGTACTAGTAGTAGCACCAACAATGACTCCACTCAACTTGTTTCATTAAAGGGACAGAGCCTCTTTTCTACTTACCTTGCCATCAAACTTGGAATACTCGTTAAAGGGGTTGTTCAATTGCAAAGGACACTGCTCCAGGCGTACTGACAGCACAGACTGCTTTCCCGAACTGGGAGGCTTCTCTTTGAGGGACTTTTTTTCAAACAGTGATTTTAACTCCTGGGCTGAGAAACAAAAGGAGGATAAAAACATTTAGGTCACTATACAGTTGCTGAACTTCCTTATGAAGTCTTCTTGGATCTTAAGGAGGGAATGTGGAGGGACAAATTAGGTTCTGGTGTGTGCACAAGGCCTCCCACACACTTCAGGGTTATGCACTGAAAGGGCAGAGAGGGACCAAAAAAAAAAAAAAAAGGAAAGCCGGGCATGGTGGCACATGCCTTTAATCCCAGCACTTGGGAGGCAGAGGCAGGCAGATCTTTATGAGTTCAAGGCCAGCCTGGTCTACACAGCAAATTCCAGGGCAGCTGGGGCAACAGGGAGACCCTGTCTCAAAAAGACCAAAAATAAAAAAGGCAGAGAGCACTGGAAAACATGTAGGACTGTGGACTTAGGACTAGGGATCAAGGGAACAGCCCCCCCCCCAAAAGTATTCACAGCTGGCCAGCTGGGCTTTGGCCCAGCTCTGAGACTACCAGCTCACTGTGTGATACTGAACAGTCAGTATACCTCTCCAGGCTCATCACACTAGAAAATCTCCAAGATCTCTCACAGCTCTAACACTGTGATTTTACAATTTTGGATATTTAAGACTCCTTTTTTAAAAATCTTTGATTTTTATTTTATGTGTATGAGTGTTTTGTCTGCATCACACACATGCAGTGCCACAGAGGCCAGAAGAGGACATCAGATCCCCTGGAACTGGGCTTACAGACAGTTATTCACAGCCTATGGGTGCTGGGAACCAAATCTAGGTCTTCTGCAAGAGCAGCAAGTGCTTTTAATTACTAAGTTGGTTCTCCAGACCCAAGAAAAAGGACCCTTCACACCTTCCAATGGCAGCAGAACAAAATCTGTTTGACAAAAGCGAAGGTGGAAATGGAGCAACAATAGTTGGCCTGTGCTGAACTGAACATTGGACCAGATCTCCCCAAGTCCTGCTAACAAGCCAGTGAGGGGGATGGACTAAAGCATTGTCAATTTTGTCAAAGTGAAAACCACCTTACACTAATTTTATTAGGTCTAGACCATGCAGGCAGTTAACACCAGGGCTGGATTTGCACTGATGGAGGCACTAATGAACACATCACATACTCGATAAAATTTGTTGCATGAATAAGTGAATAAAATAATGATTGAAAGGATTCAAATTAAATTCTTATCAAATCAGAATCTTCATCTCTTAATTCATTAGTGAATCAAGACAGTTCCCTATTTCCTAAAAGAGCATTGCCCTCTAAATTAACCTGTGTATTGAACAAGTGGTAGTTGAGAAACTATGTACATAAAGGACACTGTCCTTTTTCATTCCATGAATATCAGAAACTGTCAACACTTAAACTTTGTTGTTTTTGTTGTTGTTGTTGTTTGTCTTGAGACAGGGTCTCCCCATAGCCCCAGCTGGCCTGGAACTCCCTACGTAGAACAGGCTTGCCGGCCTTGAACTCAAAGAGCTCCACCTGCCTCTGCCTCCCAAGTTCAGGAATTAAAGGCATACGTCACCACGCCCAGCCACTTAAACTTTTTATTTTTTATTTTTTTAATTTTTATTTATTTCTGTATGTGTATGAATGTACTGTCTGCTTGCAGGTCTGTGCACCCGTGTCATGCAATGCCTCAGAGGTCAGAAGAGGGTGTCGGATTCCCCTGGAACTGGAGTTCTCCTGGAATTGGAGTTTCAGACGGTTCTCAGCCGCCACGTGGATGCTGGGGATCGAACCCGGGTCCTCTGTAAGAGCAGTTGGCGCTCTTAACCGCTAGGCCATCTCTCCAGCCCCCTTAAACTTTTTAAATAAGTAAATCAGGGGGCTGGAGAGATGCTCAGAGGTTAAGAGCACTGGCTGTTCTTTGCAGAGGACTTGGCTTTAATTCCTAGCACAAACATGGTGGCTAAAACTGTCAATAACTCTAGTTTCAGGGGATCTGACACCCTCTTCTGACTTTCAAGGACACTGCACAACATGGGTGCACCTACATTCAGGCAATATACTCACATACATAAAATAAAAATAATACATTATTTTTTTAAACTTGTCTTTAAAAATAAATAAGTCAATCAGATTTTTTTTTAATCTGCAACTGACAGGTTCAATCCCGTTAGACTCTTCGACAAGGTCAAATTTAACTAAGAGAAATACATAGAACTCTTGAAAGTCACTTAGAAGTTTTTAAAACTAACTAAAACATTACTTCCTTGTCAATAGACTAGTCAGGTAAATTTATCAAGTCAATCTCCACAGAGTTAAATGGCAATGAATCAAAAGACAAAGTATAACTGCTAGTTCTTTCCATTCAAATTTCTTTCACTTTAACCCAATAACTTTTCCTCTCTACCTCTCTAGCCTCTTACATGATGCATGCATACAACAGCACTGATAATTAAATATATATATATGTATATATATACATATATGGATATATATATCCATATATATATGGATAGTGGATATATATATACATATATATACATATATATATATACATATATATATATCCACTCTCTAATTCCCAGTTACTGTTCCATTCCTCTCTTCAAAATGGCTAACTACATTCTTCCTGTCTGCCATCCCAGTCACTCAAATACATCCCAATCATTCTAGCTACACCACTCCATCAAAGCAGTTTTCATGGAAATCACCAAAATCGCTTTCTACCGAATCGAGATGAATGTTAATTGTCTCTCAGACCTCCTGCAAGCATTGGCATGGTTTGTTCCTTCCTCCAGCACTTTCTCATTGGCTTCTCAGGAATCCACTCCATCTAGCCCTTATCCTTTCCCAGGCCACCTTTCCTCAGTCCCAACAACTCCTTGGGCCCTTGGATTCTCCAGAACTCAAGGTTGTGGCCTCTTCTTTTCTCCATCTACACTTATACCCCATATGATCTAATTCAGCTGCAAGTTTTGTTTTTTTTTTCTATGTGTATGAATGTATTGTCTGCATATAGGTTTGTGCACCCGTGTCGTGCAACGCCGCGGAGGTCAGAAGAGGGTGTCGGATTCCCCTGGAACTGGAGTTCTCCTGGAATTGGAGTTACAGACGGTTCTCAGCCGCCATGTAGGTGCTGGGGATCAAACCCTGGGTCCTCTGCAAGAGCAGTCGGTGCTCTTAACCACTAGGCTATTTCTCCAGCCCCTCAGCGGCATGTTTTAAAAGACCATCTACAAAAGGTGAAACTAAATTGTAGTTGATAGAATTAGAAAAATGGTTGCCTCTGAGGAACAGAATACTAGATAGAGGAACTTTGAGGGGCAACAGAATTCCTCTATACTGGATTGGGATGTTACACAGATTTGTCAATAGTCATCAAACTGGAGGAAAAACAGATGGCTCAGTGCTTAAGACCACTTATTGCTCTTGCAGAGGACCTAGGTTCAGTTCCCAGCACCCATATCAGGTGGCTCACAACTGCTTATAACTCCAGCTCCAGGAAGCTTCTGGCCTCTGTGGGCACCTGCATGTACATGGTCAGACATATACATATACACGTAAAATAAAAAGGGTTTTCCAATGTCATCAAACACTACCTGTACACTTCACTAATATATATATACAAAATCTACCTTGGAAAAAAGTAAACAGTAGAGGTTGGAGAAATGATGCTTGCCCTGTAAACCTGAGTTTGACCCTAGAACCTATGTACAGGTGGAAAGAGAGAACTGACTCCACAAAGCTGTCCTGACTTCCACACGCACGCCACAGCACATGCAAACCTGTGTGCACACACACATCATACACACAGAAACAATAAATAAACCTAAGTTAATATCCTCCATATGCTGGTGACAACTTTTAGCCCTAATATTACAGCCCTATACACTAACTTTCTATGAAACCCACTTAGCTGTCTACTAGGTATTTCAAACTTTACATGCCCATAACCAAATTCATTTTTTTCATTGTTTTATTTTTCAGCTTATTTTTGAGACAGAGTCTCAACTATGTAGTCCTGACTGGTCTGGAGCTCACTATGTCAACTAGACTGGCCTCAAACTCAGAGATCCACCTGCCTGTGACTCTTTAGCACTGGGATTAAAGGCATGTACCACCAAACTGTGCCCATAACCAAACTCTTTGGGGGGGGGGGTATTTTCTTTTTTTTTTTTAATTAGTTTTTATTGATGCTTTGTGCATTTCATACATTTTTTCCAATTCAGTTCAGGCTTATTTCCCTT
>VZQC01009846.1:518739-556509 GCA_009823505.1 Rhizomys pruinosus
AACTGGAGTCATGGACAGTTGTTACACACATGTGGGTGCTGGGACTGAACCCTGATCCTCTGCAAAAGCAGCCAGTTCTCTTAACTACTGAGTCATCTCTCCAGCTCCACAACCAAACACTCGATCCTTCCCCAAGCCTTCCTATGCTCAGTTAATGGAAATGCAATCCCATTATATCTAAAGCTTGGGAGTTGTCCTGACTTCTCTCCTACCCTGCACTCTCTAAAAAAAAAAAAAGGGGGGGGGGCTGGAGAGATGGCCTAGCGGTTAAGAGCACCGACCACTCTTGCAGAAGACCCGGGTTCGATCCCCAGCACCCACATGGCAGCTGAGAACCGTCTTTAACTCCAGTTCCAGGGGAATCCAACACCCTCTTCTGACCTCTGCGGCATTGCACGACATGGGTGCACAGACCTACATGCAGACAGTACATTCATACGCATACAAGAATAATTAAAAATTTTAAAAAAAGAAAAGAAAAAGGGAAAAGAAAACTGAAACAAATGAGCTTAAGTGTAATACAGCCAAAGATCAAAAACGAAAAGAATTCTTAATGTCTTCTGAGTAATCATATTGTTGGCAAGGATACTGGTACATTACAGTACCAAGATTTTCAGCATTGAGAAGAGACACATAAACATAACTCAAAACTGTGACTATCCAGCTAGGTGCAAAGGCACATAGCTGCTCCCAGGTGAGATGGCAGATCTGAGGCCAGCCTAGGCTACATAGCAAGATAGTGAGATCTGACCAAAAGCAATAAACAAGGAAGTACATATCCTGCCATTAAATTTACATTTGAACTACAAGCCCTAGCTCATAACATAGTTTCTCTTAAAATTTTTCTGTGCTTATCCATGAACAAAGACTACAAGGATACACCTAACACTGTAGGCCTGAGTGCCTTCTGTGACTAAAAAGAATCTGATTTCCTTGGAGAAATGGCTGGTTCTCAATTTGGGAAAGAAATATGCCAAGATATAACTGTAACATCTTCTTATGCTAGAAGCAAGGCGACTAGGACGATCACTGTCACTGTAAAGAAAATCATCACATAAAGGCCAACTTCAGCACCAAGAAGAGTAACAACTGCAAGGAAGTAAATGATACCAAACACCTTCAAAACCATGGTTCAGCTGGGTGTAATCCTAGCACTCAGAAGGCTGAGGAAGGAGAATCACTATGAGTTCAAGCCCAGTTGGACTATACAGCAAGACACTGGCTCAAAACAAAGCAGAATAAGCATGATTCCTAGTAACACAAAAACAAAATCTTCACTGGCGATAGTGAATAAGTTGCTTCAGAATAAGTTCATAATTCTGAAATCTGTTAACAAAGAACTAAGCACACACCCTGTGTTGTAAAAATGTATGTGAAGATAACCAAATACTTATTTTTTGGGGGGGGATGGTATTTTGGAGATAGGGTCTCCCTTTAGTCCAAGCTAGCCTGGAGCTCACTCTGTAGACCAGGCTGCCCTTGAACTCACAGAGATCCACCTGCCTCTGCCTCACCAGTGCTGGGATTAAAGGCGTGTGCCATCATGCCTGGCAGAAGATAACCAAATACTACATGAGGGAACATTCTTCTTTACATGAAAACTAGTTAGTAAATGAAAAATGACAAATAAAAGAAGTCACTCCCAGCACTCAGGAGGCAGAGGCAGGTAGATCTCTGTGAGTCAAGGGCAGCCTGGTCTACAAAGTGAGTTCCAGGACAGCTGGGGCTGCAGGGAGACCCTGTCTCAAAAAGACCAAAAAAAAAAACAAAAAAAAGCATGAGCCGGTCTAACAATGGTAGAGAAGACTCAAAAGAGTGTGAAGATCACTCCTAGAGCAGTAACCTTCATAAAAGAGCAGACCCTTGACTCTGCCTGTGCTCCCCATCCTCCCTCAGCAAGGAGTCTGTGGAGAGCCAGGCTACCCCGGCCACAGTGGGGATGCCGGGGTCTCCCGGGTATGCAGGGCTACCCTGGCCTTCCCAGCCCCCAAGGACTGGTAGGAGATTGAGGTATGCCCGGACTACCTGGGGACAGGGTGTGCAGAGCGACTTGCAGAGGTGGCTGTGAGTGCCAAGCAGGAAGCCCTGGGTGCAGTCGGGATGGTGGGTCCTCCAGGACCTCCTGGGCCCCCTGAGTATCCAGGCAAGCAAGGACCCCATGGTCACCCTGGCCCTCGAGGCGTTCCTGGCATCACGGGCTGGAAACACAGGGCCCAAGGGGAAGCATGGAGAAAAGGGTGATCAAGGAGAAGTCAGACATGGGCACCCTGGGATGCCCTGGTCCCTAGGGAATCCCAGGTCTCCCTGGCCGGCCTGGCCAGGCTATCAATGGCAAGGATGGAGACCATGGGGCTCCAGGGGCTCCAGGCAGACCTGGCCTACCAGGCCCAGTGGGGCTACCTGGCTTCTATGAGCCTGCAGCCTGTCTGGGAGCTTCAGCTTATGCCTCTGCCTGCCTCACAGAGCCCGGATCCAACAAGAGGCCATGAGCAGCCAGCCAGGACAGACCCCACCAGTGTCATAGGTCCCCTCTGGGCAGACATGTACCCCAGCCCCAGCCCAGGACCTTGTGCGTGGAAGCAGGGGTCCCGAAGACAAGTCTAACATGAAGGGGAAGGAGAAAGGGAAGGGAAAGTAGAAGGGGAAGGAAAAGGGAGGGCATCAGAGTAAAGGTGAGGCAATAGGGCATTGTAGCTGGACAGCCAAAGTTCCCAAGGGACGAGAGTGGCCTTTATCTCCAGAGCACTTGAAGCTATCCTTCATCCACACCATTCCACACTGCCATCAGTTCATCAGGCAGGTGGACTGAGGCCTCTGTGGGTCCTCTTTGGACATGTGCAGGGGATGAGGACGCTGAGACAGTGCTCCTTAGCCCAGTCCCCTTTCTGCCTCCCACCTGACTATTGAAACACCCATCTCTGTTTCTGGTATCACTGTCTCCAGGCTCCTCCGTTCCTTCTCCCAAGATCCACCCTGGCCTTTATGTAAATAAAAGCCAACTAAGTTACCAAAAAAAAAAAAAAGCAGGCTTATCATAAATGTCTATCCAGATAATATAATCCCAGACACTGAAGACCCAGAGCCCAAACCTATGATCATTGGCACCAATAACATGTTTGAGCTGCCATCAATAACATGTTTGAGCTTGGTTGCCATTCCCAAGCCATGAAGATGGAAGATAATAATGTTACTAAGTTCAAAGCATACACAGGGAGAAATGTAATAATGACCAGTGGTTGCATCATTGGGGCTTGTTGCAACCTAAATACTTTTGAAGCCATTCCTGAGAACAGAGCTATGGTGTAGACTGCCTGCGTTGGATGCAGATGGAAAGACTGCAGTCCCAAATGCTGCTGCTGGATTTCTTGATAAAAATCTTGCCAGATTACCACCACCTGAAGAAGACCATGAAAGGCAGTGTCACTCCAGCGAAGAATTAAGAGCCATTCACCATAATGTTCTGTCTCTGTTGTCTTTTGAAAAGGCTCCAGTGTTTGTATGTCAATAGTGGTCTGCAGAGTATTACAGTTGACTGGATTTTAAAGTTCAGTTAAGGAGAGAGGTGATGGAATACCACTGTAACTATCCTTACTGATGGAAAGATCCTGGTTCCTGTTCTTATAGATTGTTTTCCTTTTTTTTTTTGGTCTTTCCGAGACAGGGTCTCCCTGCAGCCCCAGCTGTCCTGGAACTCACTCTATAGACCAGGCTGGCCTTGAACTCACAAAGATCCACCTGCCTCTGCCTCCCAAGTGCTAGGATTAAAGGTATGCATCACGACGCCTGGCTCAGTTTTCTTTTTTTACACAAAATGTTAGCCACCTGTTTGTTATATAAAAGGCTACCCATGATTGGACTGGAGAGATAGCCTAGCGGTTAAAAGCGCCGACTGCTCTTGCAGAGGACCCGGGTTCGATCCCCAGCACCCACATGGTGGCTGAGAACTGTCTGTAACTCCAATTCCAGGAGAACTCCAGTTCCAGGGGAATCTGACACCCTCTTCTGAGGCATTGCACAGCACGGGTGCACAGACCTACATGCAGACAGTACATTCATACACACAGAAAATAAATAAATAAAAAATATATATTAAAAAAAAAAAAAAGACTACCCATGATAGAGACAGGGCATATTAGTATGTGTGTTCATGTTCAAGTACCTAAATAAAAGTTTGCAAGCTGGGTGTGGTGGCGCATGCCTTTAATCCTTGCACTTGGAGGCAGAGGCAGGCGGATCTCTGTGAGTTCAAGGCCAGCCTGGTCTACAGAGTGAGTTCCAGGACAGCTGGGGCTACAGGGAGACCCTGTCTCAAAAAGACCAAAAAAAAAAAAAAAAATTTGCATCAATCTTCCCAAAACAACAAAGAAAGAAAAGAAAAACAGGCAAATGCACAAAAACTAGTAAGTTCCATGATTAGCCATGCACAGCTACTTAAACTTTAGGGCTAGAGAGATGGCTCAGCTGTTAAGATCAAGTATCAAGTTCTGCTCTTACAGAGGACCTGAGTTCAGTTTCCAGCAACCACATCAGATGCTTCACAACTGCCTGTATCTACTGCTTCAAGGTGATCTGAAGTCTCTAGCGTCCCTGAATGTCTATACTCATGTGCTCATACTCATAAACAGAATTATAAAATAATAAAATAGGGGCTGGAGAGATGGCTCAGTGGATAAGAGCACTGACAGCTCTTGCAGAGGACCTGGGTTCAATTCCCAGTACCCCCATGGTGGTTAACAACCATCTGTAATTACAGTTTTCAGGGGATACAATGCCTTCTTCTGACCTTAGTGAGCTGTATGACACACACACATGCAGGCAATTTACTCATACACATAAAATTAAAAAAAAATAACTGAAAATAATAACAATAAAATAGCTGGGCATGGTGGCATGCACCTTGAGTTCCAGCACTTGGGAGGCAGAGGCAAGGCAGGCAGATCTATGTGGGATTGAGCCAGCCTGGTTTACATAGCGAGTTGTAGGCCAGCTGGGGCTACAGAAGACCCTGTCTTAAAACTTAAATAAAAGAAAATAAATAAAAGGAAGTGAAATGTATTAACCAAATGTAGTGTGTGGAGGTCACTGGGAATGGCATGGCTCAGTAAGTAAAGCACTTATCAGGTGCTCAAGCCTGACAAGCTGAGTTCAACTGACAGAACCAATATAAACATTAAAAGCAGAGAACCAACTCCACAAAATTATTCTCTGATCTCCAAAACTCTATGCCCATGCACACCCACACCGTACCCCAGAATAAAAATTTAATAATGATGAGGATAGAGAAATTGCTCAGTGGTTAAGAGCACTGGCTGCTCTTGCCAAGGACCTGGGCTTGATTCTTAGCACTCACACTGTAGCTAACAACAGTCCATAGCTCTAGTTGCAGGGAAATCCAACTCCCTCTTTTGATCTCGGGAATTACATGACATGGTGTACTTACATACAAGCCAGCAATACATTCATACACAAACAATAATAAAATATTTCTTTTTAATTTAATAAAGTACTGGGTGTGGTGGTACATGCTTTTAATCCCAACACTCTGGAGGCAGAGGCAGGAAGATGGATCTCTGTGAGTTCAAGGCCAGTCTACATAGAGAACTCCAGGACAGCTGGGGCTATAGGGAGACCCTGTCTCAAAAGGACCAAGAAAAAAAATACTATTAAAAATATTAAGGTAGCCAGGCGGTGGCGCCACGCCTTTAATCCTAGCACTTGGGAGGCAGAGGCAGGCAGATCTTTGTGAGTTCAAGGCCAGCCTGGTCTACAGAGTGAGTTCCAGGACAGCTGTGGCTAACAGGGAGACCCTGTCTCAAAAAGACCAAAAAAAAAAAAAAAGAAAAAGAAACAAAGAGTGTTGGTTGGTGTGATACTCATCACACCTTACTGAGTATCAGAATCCCCTTGGGGGCTTATTAAGAACAAAAACTCTGGGCTATGAAGATGGCATGAGGACCCANAAAAAAAAAAAAAAAAAAAAAAAAAGAATATTAAGGTATTATTAAAGACTGCTTTTAGGGCTGGAGAGATGGCTCAGCAGTTAAGAGCACCAACTGCTCTTACAGAGGACTCTTACAGAGACAGGCGGGTTTCTGTGAGTTCCAGGCCAGCTGGGGCTATAGGGAAACCCTGCCTCAGACAAAAAAAAAAAAAAAAAGACTATTTTTAGAATAGTGGTATTGAAGTTTTGATGTGTTAGAAATACATAAGTATTTGATAAGAAATCACGAGAGTTGGGATTCGCTTAAAAATAACTCAAGAGCCTGGCATGGTGGCACACACCTCTAATCCCAGCACTCCAGAAGCAGAGGGAGGCAGATCTCTGTGAGTACAAGGCCAGCCAAGTCTACATAGTGAGTTCCAGGCCAGCTAGGACTAAAGAGAGACTCTGTCTCAAAAATACCCCCCCCCCAAAAAAATCAGGAGCAATAGGTAATAGGATGAATAACTGTAATAAGACTAACCACAGGTTGTTTATTGTTGAAGATGGAAGATAGAGAGGGCTCAATACAGTTTTCTTTCTACTTCCTGAAAGGCTTAAGGTTTTGTAGATTAGGGGCTGGAGAGATGGCTCAGTGGTTAAGAGCACTGGCTGCTCTTGAAGAGGACCTGGGTTTGGTTCCCAGCATCTACATGATGGCTGCTAAGAACAATTTTAACTCTAGTTCCAGGGGATCTGACACCTTCTTCTGATCTCCACAGGCACTGAACAAGTACACCTACATACATGCAGGTAATATACCCATACACATAAAATAATAGTAAATAAAATATAAAAATAACTATCTTTTTAAATTTTTGTATAATAAAATGTTTTAAGGAAATTTAAGTTGAGGGGGAGGGGAAAGACTCGTATTCTTATTCTGACCAAGTCATCTCAGAGTACAAATGAAATTCTTCATTTTGTTCATGAATGTTCTTTCTCTACTGCTCCAATTCAACTCTGCCCTTGCTTTCTGTGCTAGATAGCTTTAGTGTCAACTTGACACACCTGGGTTTAAGGAGCCTCAACTGGGAAACTGCCTCCACTGGGCTGGCCTGTGGTCATGTCTCTGGGGTATTTTCTTGATTGTTGAGTGATGTGGGAGAGCCCAGACCACTGTGGGCAATGCCACCCCAGGTAGGTTACTGTGTATTGTATAAGAAGGCAGGCTGAGCATGAGCCACGGGAGCAAGCCAGTAAGCAGCGTCCTCCATGCCTGGGCTTCAGCTCCTGCCTCCAGGTTCCTGCCTGAGTTCCTACCTTGGGCTCCCTCAGTGATGAACCTAGGAGATGTGAGCCAAATAAACCCTTTCCTCCCCAAGTTGGTTTTGGTCAGAGTGTTTTGTCACAGCAATTGAAAGGAAACTAGTAGCCAGGAGTGGTGGCACACGCCTTTAATCCCAGCACTTGGGAGGGAGAGGCAGGTGGATCTCCATGAGTTCAAGGCCAACCTGGTCTACAGAGTGAGCTTCAGGCCAGCTGGGGCTACAGGGAGACCCTGTCTCAAACACACACACACACACACACACACACACACACACACACACAAAGGAAACTAGAACTCTTCCCTTAAGTATTCTGATCAAAGCAGAGGCATCTTTCTAGCCCTCATCTCCTGAAATACAGGGTTTGTTTACTATCTATCTTCCCCCATAAGGTCAAGGACTTTCTTTTGTTCATTGTTTATTGAATATTATTACTTATAAATAATATTTATTGAATTAGCTCTAAACCAAATAACTAGAAAAAATTGAAGGGATGGGGCAGAAGAGGGAAGAGTACATGCACACACAACAGGGAGTATCAAGAAGCTCATAAGGCATGGCTTCTCTTCTCTTCACAGTGCTGAGGACTGAACCAGGGCCTCACTTTACATATGGCATATGCACCTTCCCCCACTGAGTTACTTTCCTAGGCCAGCAGCTGTACATTTTTATTCCAACCTTTTTGTTTTGTTTTGTTTTGTTTTTGGTCTTTTCGAGACAGGGTCTCCCTGTAGCCCCAGCTGTCCTGCAACTCGCTCTGTAGACCAGGCTGGCCTTGAACTCACAAAGATCCGCCTGCCTCTGCCTCCTAAGTGCTAGGATTAAAGGCGTGCGCCACCACGCCCGGCTTTCCAACCTTTTTCTTTTATGGAGGGAGGTACATATGCAAGGGCACAGATGTGGGGGTCAGAGGATGGCTTGTGGGAATCATTTTTCTTCTTCCACCATTTAGGTTCCAGAGATCAAACTCAGGTCATCAGCCTTGGTGGCAGGTGCCTTTACCTGCTGAGCCATCCTACTGTCCCAGCTGCATTTCTTGAAGTTGTCTTTAAAAATAAGCTTTTTGGTTCCAGCAAGTGGAAAACACCAGTCAATACAAATGATTGGAGGTGTCCAACAAACAAAACTGAAAAAAGAAAAGAGACTAGACATTTAACTACCATAAGATATGTCAAAGTGCAGGATCTATCCAGAGACTACAAAATTATATACATATCAATCACCTGTATTGAAAACACACAAATGAAAGCTACAACAAATATATCAAACTGCTAACAATGTTACCTCTGTGTGGGATTGGCAGCTTCTAATTTCTCAGATTTCTTCTCTCTGCTTTCTTCCTGACAAAGTGGACTGCTGATGGCACATGCTCACATTTATCCATACAGTTTGAGTTACAGAAGCACTCAAAGGACCTTATCTAAGCATTCACTTATATGGTCTCATGGATCCAGATCCTGCATCCATAACGAACTAGAGTTCAGACCAAATGGCCTTCCAGACTCCCAATTCCTCTAAAAAGGTTGCACTGGGGACTAAGTGGGTTAAAGTGCTAATAAACCTGACAACCTAAGTTTGATCCCCAAAACCTACATGGTAGAAAGAACCAACTTCCTCAAGCTGTCCTGACCTTCACATATGCCACAGCACAAAAACAGTGCAAACACACACACGTGCACACACACAAAATTAGGAAGGGAGGAAAGGAAGGAGGAAGGGAGGGAGAGAAAGGGAGAGACAGATGAAAGCAGGCAGCACCCCCGGGTTTAGACAGAACTGGGAAGAAGAACATTCCAGGGAGGGCATAATAGTTACAATGTTGATTCTTTAGTGAAGAATGAAATAGAAGAAAACCAGATGAAATGATTTTTTTTAACAAAACATAAATAGCAGGAAAAGAATGAAAGAATTAATAAATATTACGAGCCCAAAATTCCCAAGGAAGGATTTAGACACCATGTTTCTGGCCAGGAGAGAGCGCATGTTTGAGAGATGTGTGAAAAGAGACAGCTATTCAGTTTGCCAAGATGCATAGTGGACTCCTGACTCCACTTCTCTAGAATGCTTCAGGACACCCTAACCTAAACTAAGCTCTGGTTTCATGACAGAGGCCCCTCCCAACAAGGAAAAATTCAAACACATTCTTCTGTACACTGATGAGGCAGGGTGGAATCTAGAGCAGCCACAGGGCAAGCTGGGCTTCAGGTCAACATTTCAAAGTATAGACAGACATGAAGGACCTGCTCTAGAAATAAGATCACAGGTCCCAGAGTCAATTATTGAAATTTGTAAAGGAAAGAAAATGGGGGATTTCAGAATAACAAGTGTACATGTACAATGAAAAGTGTGGCTGCAAATGAAAGGTGAATGGAGCCATCCATTTCTCCAGCACACACTGGAAATACTCAACAGAGATACGGTGGGGGTGGGTGGAACAGGAGGAGAGGGAACCTCAATCATCTTCATTGTATGTTTCCAAATTCCAGCTAGAGAGCTCATTTCTCAGGTTGGAAAAGAGATTACTGCAGACAGCTGAGGGGGTCAGTTCACCTACTTATTTTATTTATTTATTTAACATATGAAAGTGAAAAAGGGTAGCCAAAGAAGCTAGATTAACTGATTCTGTGGGGCTAGAGAGATAGCTCAGGGATTAAGAGTGCTGACTGCACTTGCAGAGGACCTGGGTTCGATTCCCAGCACCCACATGGCAACTAAGAACCGTCTTTAGTGCCGGGCATGGTGGGTGCATGCCTTTAATCCCAGCAGAGGTAGAGGCAGGCAGATCTCTATTAGTTCAAGGCCAGCCTGGTCTACATAGCAAGCTCCAGGCCAGCTAGGACTAAAGGGAGACCCTGTCTCAAAAAAAAAACAAAAACAAAACCTTAAGGTTGTCAGGAGTTAAAAAAAAAAAACTCTTATAGATTTAAGGTGGAAAGCAACTGAGTGAGAAAGTCTCACACACACACACACACACACACACACACACACACACACGTTTGCAAAAAGCAAAATTTGACAGTTAAAAACTACAAGAGGCCAGGCATGGTGGCCCATGCCTTTAATCCCAGCACTCAGGAGGCAGAGGCAGGTGGACCTCTGTGAATTCAAGGATAGCCTGGTCTACATAATGAGTTCTAGGATAGCTGGGGCTATAGGGAGACCCTGTCTCAAAGTGACAAAAAAATCTATTCTTACTGAAAATGAGACATTGAAAATAGATAATATGGCCAGCCTTATTCATATCACAAATGCTAACAATACCAGCAACAGAATGGATTTTAAGCTAAAAGAGTTAGCATATATAAAGAAAATACTGTTAGTGTAGTCACTGAGGCAAAGAAAGTCTAGGTTAGAACTACACAAATGGGACCAGCAAGATGGTTCAGTGAGTAAAGACTCTGGCTGCCAAGCCCAATGATCTGAGTTTACCCCCAGAACCCATCTGGTGTGCACAGACACACACACAAATAATAAATAGATAAAAAGGACTGTACAGGGGGCTGGAGAGATGGCTCAGCAGTTAAGAACACCAACTGCTCTTGTAGAGGACCCAGGTTAATTCCCAGCACCCACATGGTGGCTAAGAAATAAGCCGGGCGTGGTGGCGCACACCTTTAATCCTAGCACTCGGGAGGCAGAGGCAGGCAGATCTCTGTGAGTTCAAGGCCAGCCTGGTCTACAGAGTGAGTTCTAGGCCAGCTGGGGCTAAAGGAAGACCGTCTCAAAAAGAAAAAAAAAAAAAAAAAAAAAAAAGACGTACAAATGTAACTACATAACCAAGACTCAATTCAAAAAAATTATATACATAGGGGGGGCTGGATAGATGACCTTATAGCGGTTATGAGCGCAACGCGCTCTTGCTAGAGGACCCGAGGTTCGATCCCCAGCACCCACATGGCATGGGCGCCGATGAACCATCTGAAACTCCATTCCAGGAGAACCTCCCAGTTCTCAGGGGGAATCTGACACCCTCTCTTCCCTAACCTGCCAGGGCATTGCAACAACACGGGTGACAGATTGCATGCAGACAGTAACATTCACACACATACAGAAATAATAAAAATTTAAAAAAAATTATATACTATCGTTGGCCCCAAGACCAAGGTACCAGAGTAATAGCTGCACAATCCCTAAGAACCTAAGTGAAAGGGAGCCCTAAAGAACACATAGCTTCAGAGGACCAGGAAAATACATGTGAAAAAGCTCAAAATACATAGAGTTAAAAGGATGAATTAAAAAATAAAAATTCTTGGGGCTGGAGAGATAGCCTAGTGGTTAAGAGCACCGACTGCTCTTGCAGAAGACCGGGGTTCGATCCCCAGCACCCACATGGCGGCTGAGAACCGTCTGTAACTCCAATTCCAGGAGAACTCCAGTTCCAGGGGAATCTGACACCCTCTTCTGACCTCCACGGCATTGCACGACACGGGTGCACAAACCTACATGCAGACAGTACATTCATACACATACAAAAATAAATAAAATTTAAAAAATAAATAAATTAAAAAATAAATAAATAAAAATTCTTATATAACAATATAAACTAAAAATATAAATCCCACATTATAAATGAAAGACATTTCCATTTACCTGATTGCTTAGAATTTCTTTCTTTCCACTGAATATTTTTGCATTTGATCTGGTTTTGTCTCTCTTTGCGGAGTCGTTCTAATCTTTGAGCTTGAAAAAGAAATATTATAACTATAAGTTTGTCAATGAAAGTTTACTATAAACAAAGACATAATTAACTACCTTTATATGAATAAAGATGTTTTATATTGCATATGTAGGGAGAAAGCCATAAAATGTTCAAGGTGGCACCCCTGAAAAGCAAATACCAACAAAAACATGAAAATGTTCTTGATTTATAATTGAAATTAGAGGATATAAAACATTAATAGAGATCATAAAGATAGTATTAACATGGAAGAGAATAATAAAATGTGAAAACTTCTGTGATTAATATGACATTTCATTATATAAATCATTAATAACGGTCTTAAAGGAATTTTAATGCACAAATGAACTGAAGTGAATATTACATTACAGGAATAAAATTACTGTTATGAATTACTCTACCCGTTTCAAAAATTAAAGATAAATGAACTCAGACTAGACTATTAAAGTTTTAAATATAAAATCCTTTATCTAAAAATCATGAAAATTATAAAATGTCAAAGCTATATAAATTAGCATAGCTTTTCTTCAGTGGGCTGAAACAGTTTATAGGTAGTAAAATAAATGATTTGTATCTTTGTAACATTAGTCAAATCTTAAAAAGAACAATTTTTCTTTAAAAAATTTTTAATATTTTACTTTTAAAAAGTAAATTCCTTGGTCACTAATGCAGCATGCAATTTTGATTAATTGCTAGCATCTAAGCGCTACCTAGAGAAATTCCAGTACCAAGAGTTGCCTAAAATTATGTGTCTGTGATTATATTCCCACTGGCTGATCTACCTTCAAAAATCAGCTAGTCCTTTAAAGAAATATCCACATCCCTTAGTGACTGCTATACAGGATCACAATAGGCAGGAATGGCAGAACTGGTATCCACTCTTGAAATTAGTTTTCTCTTACTAATTTTCAATATCCTATTCAGGCACACTGATAATAGAAAATAAGTAAAATAAATTTTGCTCACAACCACTTTCAAGGTAGGACATCATACATAAACACTGAAAATAATCTTGCCAGAAATTTTAACTCCACTGGAAAAAAACATTCTGACAATGTCACTTGATCTAACCAAATCCATTGAGGAAAAATATATTCCACTGCAATTAATAAATGTGAAAGGTACAGCCACAGTAATATAATCATAAAGCTCTCAATTTGGCAGTGAGCTTCTAGTGAAATCCATCCAGCCTGTCATGGAAGACAGCCATCTCTATGACTTGCAAGGAAGTCAGTTTCAACTGGAGAACTGAGAATCAATGGTTCCAAATTACACTCAAACCGTCACTCAAATCATATTTTGATAAAAGTTCCTTTAGATACAGAAAAGGTGCTATTAATTATTTTTATCATGAGGGCAAATTATTCTTGTTAATGTGGCAGACACTGCACTCTGAACCAAAACTTTAATGTGCTTTCTTGTGAATTGTATCTGGCTCCACTCACAGCACTCCCTTATTAAAGCTTTACATTTGGACCATGAAAATAAAACATTTTCAGTGTCATCCATCTCTTGACATACCTTTCCTTGGGGTTAACAGGTCACTGCTGCTGATTCAGAAATTATATTTGCTGATGGTCCAAAAAAGTGGTCTCTAAAAAAATACCCTGTCTCATCAGAACTACTGTATATATTCTAAAGACCTGTTGGTGTGTCACATTCTAACTGAAAGACCACACACACACACACACACACACACACACACTCACACTCACACACACAAAACAAACAAACAACAACAAAAAAACCTCATTACCTGGAAAATGGGCAATAGTAAGTTTTTAAAAGTTAAGGACTAAAAAAAAAAAAAAAGTTAAGGACTATGGGGGGGTGGGGGGGAGGCAGAGAAAGAGGAGAGGATCTGGGGCTGGAGAGATAGCCTAGCGGTTAAGAGCACCGACGCTCTTGCAGAGGACCCGGGTTCGATCCCCAGCACCCACATGGCGGCTAAGAACTGTCTGTAACTCCAATTCCAGGAGAACTCCAGTTCCGGGGGAATCCGAGACCCTCTTCTGACCTCCGCGGCATTGCACGACATGGGTGCACAGACCTGCATGCAGACAGTACATTCATACACATACAAAAATAAATAAATAAATAAATAATAAAAAAAAAAAGAAAGAGGAGAGGATCTAAATACCATCAAACTATATTGTATGAAAATTGCGAAAATTCAATAAAAATGCAAAAAACAATTTTAAGGATTAAATACACATACCAAAGTTGAGCATTTTCACACCAAAGAAATCAAAGGGTGGTGATCAGCTTAAGTAAGGGTAAAGTGTCAAAAAAGCAAGGGTGTGCTTTTTTGATTGCAACATCCCATGCAGGAACTCCTATTAAAATCCATCTTCTTAACCTCCATCCCACAATCATTCCAGGAGCAAAAACTGTCTGGGGCAGTAGCCTGCGTCCTGGACCAGCCTATTCTCTGTGTTTTAAGTTCTTTGTTACATCAACCTGAAACTTTCTCCAGCAGGCACTACCTACTGGGACTAGTGGGGCTGTGAAGACATCCAAACAGGTCCACCTCCCTTTCTATATGATGGCCTTTTGGACTGAGAACATTCAACATGTCTCTCCGAGTTTCTTTTCTACCTGCCCTTCTGCTTCCTTCTAATAACACACCACAGGCTCTCTTTCATTCACAGATAGAGATGGAGATGCTGTTCAGACTCACTCTTTGCCTGACAGATGCTTGTGCCTAATTAAACACAACTTCCCCAATTAACCCTATTCCAACATTATTCATTATCTCTTAAGCTTAAGACAATTAACTGACTAGACCCTAAGAAGATATGACTGGAAGACAATGTTTACCTGTGTTTGAGCGTCTTCTAATACCAAAGTCCCAACTTGAGGTAATATCGACTGACTGGGCATACACATAGCCCTGAGTCTCACCATTGCTTCCCTGAATTTCTGACCCACTGTCTCCAGGCACTGAAGGAGGATGGATCTTCTCTAGGTCAACATCATGATCAATGAGAACCATCTCACACATTCCCGTGTCATCACTGGTCACGTGTGACTGTCGAATATGAGCTAGAATGATAGTTGGATTGTCCAAGAAGGCCATCCTTTCTGTGGGCCAGTTTCCTTAAAGGCTATTTTCTCCTCTTCATATTGTTTCACGAGCTCACCTACCTAGAAACATGATGTATACAGCAATATTTAAGAATAAGGCAGAAAATGGCTGAATCATTTTTCAAACAAACTCAATGTGGTAAAATTCTATCTTACCAACATTAACCCTGTACCTAAGAGCTTTAATGGATTAAATCTAAGCTGAAAGGAAATCTGTAGAAGCTCTAGTCAATGAGATTGCTACCATATCAGAGAGTGGCTTGCTCTCTTGCAAATCAAAGTAATCCGGGTCAGGTTACTCCAAACACATAGGCTCTGTTAAAATGAATGCTCCTGCCCTTCTTCCTGTACTCCCATGCAGTCCCTCATCATGTTGTGAGCTCAAGAGGGAAACCAGGTGCATCTTCCTCAAATGATGTGCCAAACTATGAAACTGTACTTCCCCAGTTTACATTCCCTCCTGTGCTGTGACTGTGAAGTGTTTAAAAGGTACAAAGCTTTTTGAAGTTGCTAGGAACTTTATACAAAATTTGCCACCAAAGTAATTTTGCTCAACAAACATTTTTTCCTTTCTTTTGGTTTAAGATAGTATTGTTTTTTTTAAAAAATAAAACTTATAAATCAAAATTTCCTTAACAGATTAATTTCTTTGAGAAAATTATAAGAAACGCTTCCTCAGCCGGGTGTGGTGGCACACACCTTTAATCCCAGCGCTTGGGAGGCAGAGCCAAGTGGATCTCTGTGAGTTAAAAGCCCAGCCTGGTCTACATAGTGAGCTCTAGGACAGGTGGAACTACAAGGAGACCCTGTCTCAAAAAGACAAAAAAAAGAAAAAAAAAAATGCTTCCTCAATCCTGTTAAAACTGCATGTAATGTGTTTATTGAAGGAACTAGGTGGTATCTCCTCACTTAAATGGGAATATTCAACAAGGAGTATTGCACAACTATGGTTAGGAACTAGGTCCTAGAAACCACAGATTTCCCCTCCAGCTGGACAATGGGGGCCTTGGGCTGTGTAAGTTTGGGCATACCTGCTTGCAAATTGGTTTTACATGAAGGATGCTTGTATTCATTACTTATTACTTATTATTAAAAAAAAATAAAATAAAAACCCATAGTAGGTTTAAATCCCACCTGTGTGAGTTGCTGGCTATGTGATCTTGGTGAAAATACCTACCTATCCCCTAGCCCCTTATTTCCAGTTGTGGAGCTGGACCCAGGTCCTACTGATGCAGGGCAAGTACTCTGTTACTAAGCTACACTCCCCATCCAAAAATTCTTAACTTCTTTGAGCCTCTTTCTATTCATTTATATAGGACAGAAGTTCAGGGATATGAGGTTATACAGTGACAACTTAAGAAAGGGCTCAAAAGAGTAAATGGCACATAATTAAACAAATATAGGCTGCTACTAACAGAATTATTGATTCTAGTTTTCAATTCTTGTTAACAGTAGTAATAAATATATACCCTGCTTCTTTAAGTTCACAGCAGATAAAATAGCCCTGTGGTTCCTTTGGGAGGGAAGACCATACAAGGAGGTCATCTCTTTGCTCCTCCAAAATTGCTTTTAAGCACAAGGAATGTAAAAGCTGAACTCAAAGTGTTCTCAGAAGATTCTTACTTTTTAAAAAATATCTATAGGGCAGCTAGCAAATGCCTTTAATCCCAGCACTCAGGAGGCAGAAGCAGGTGATCTCTTGAGATCAAAACCAGCCTGGTCTACATATGGGGTTCCAGGCCAGCTAGGGCTACTAGGGAGACTATGTCTCAATAAAAATTTAAAAAACCCTATAGGGCTGGGAAGATGGCTCAGGGGGTAAGTTATCTGTTGGAACAAGCACAAAGACCTGAGTTCAAAATGCAGAACCCACGAAAGAAGCCAGGTGTGGCCACAGGCTTGGACCTGTAACCCCAGTGCTGTATGGAGCAGAGAGGATTACTGGGGCTTGCTGGTCACCAGCTCCAGGATCAGTGAGAGACTCTGTCTCAAGGAAGTAAGTAAACAGCAACAAAGCAGGGGATGTGACATGCTCTGGCCTCTGCTGTGACAGGCACATACATGTACCTATCCACATATGTATACCTATCCACAAGTGCATATACCAAACTTCCACACACGCACTAACATATCCCTAAAGCTAGAGCTGGGAAACAATGGGCTCTTGCCTAGCAGGCCTAGCATCCATGCCCTGAGACTGATCTCAGGGCCATGGACTTTCTTTTCCTCTGAAAAGAAAAAAGAGTGGGATAGGGAGGGAAGACAAAAGACTTGTCATTTGTTTCTTCTAGAGATGGAACATAAGGAAAAAGCTAATGACATAAATCATTACCGCTGTGATTAAAAAAATGTCTTTTTTCTGGTAACACATCATTCCACCGTCAACCACCTAGTGGGTCTTAAAGCTACTGAGATCAAAAGGAAACTGCTAATCAGGTAATTACACTATATGGTCTCCCCTTTAAATATACTCACTGACTATTCTCTTACACTGAGCCCAATGGGAAATGTAAAAAAGGTGAGTCTGATATCCCTGAATGAAAAGCTTATGCTGCGCCCTACAGCTCTTACTAAAAGTGAGAGGAAATGTCACAAATTTCTGAGATATTTGGTCTTAGAAATGTTAATGAATCCAAGTTTATCAATGAAATAATTATAAAATTTAAAGGGACCATTGGGTACAGTGGTGCATGCCTTGAACTCATAGAGATCTGCCTGCCTCGGCCTTCCAAACAAATAACAAATGTGATCTACACACAAACTAGGATATTACTCAGCCTTCAAATGCACAGCATGCTGGTGCCTCAACGTGATTGTGAAGCTCGAGAGATGTCATGCTAAGTGGAGTAAGCCAGTCATAAAAGGACAAGTGCTTGTATGGGATACACAGCAGACACATCCACAAAGGAGGAGACTGATAGCTTCCAGGTTCTGGAAGGAAGGAGGAAGTGGCAGGGTTTCAGGAGTTGTTTTCCAAAAGAAAACGGGAAAGTTCTGGATAGGTGGTAGTGATGGCTGCATGACAATGTGTATATACTTAATGCATGCCACTGAACTTTACATTGAAAATGGTTAAAATGACCCATTTTATGCTATATTTTACTCCAATTTAAAATTTATAATTTGGGGGGGATCTTTTTGAGACAGGTTCTCCCTATAGTCCCAGCAGACCTGGAACTTACTATGTAGACCAAGCTAGCCTTGAACTCACAGAGATCCACCTGCTTCTGCCTCCCAAGTGCCACCACACCCAGCTAATTTAAATTTTTTATTATTTTATTTATTTATTTATTTATTTATTTTATTATTTTTTTTTTTTTTGTCTTTTCGAGACAGGGTCTCCCTGTAGCCCCAGCTGTCCTGGAACTCACTCTGTAGACCAGGCTGGCCTTGAACTCACAAAGATCCACCTGCCTTTGCCTCCCAAGTGCTAGGATTAAAGGCGTGCGCCACCACGCCCGGCTACTAATTTAAATTTTTTAAAACCCAAGAAATACAAATGAAACAAAATTAAACCAGTTTTCTTGTTCTAATTTAAAAAAACCTTTTCACATTTATCCGTGTGTGTGTGTGTGTGTGTGTTTATTACATTTATTTATTTTATTCTGTGGGAGGTAGAGTACACGTGGAAGTCAGAGGATAGCTTTGGAGTCAGTTCTTTCTTCCCACCATGTAGGCTGTGGGGATCAAACAAAGTTGTCAAGCTTGGGACTTGTGTGTCTCTACCCACTAAATCATCTCATCAGTCTCTCCTTGATTTATTTATTTATTTTTTTTTTTTTGAGACAGGGTCTCCCTTTAGTCCCAGCTGGCCTGAAGCTCCCTACATAGACCAGGCTGGCCTTGAACTCAGAAAGACCCACCTGCCTCTGCCTCCCAAGTGTGAGATTAAAGGCATGCACCACCATGTCCAGCCTAAGACAGTTCTTAGCCACCATGTGGGTGTTGGGAATCGAACCCAGGTCCTCTGCAAGAGCAGTCAGTGCTCTTAACCACTGAGCAATCTCTCCAGCCCCTCTCCTTGAGTTTTGATCACAGGACTTCTCAAAGTTTTTAAACGACTCTTGCATATTGTTAGTAAAAGTTAAGATTCTAGTAATATAATACAACACGAACTTATCTAATCCTTAAATTTTTTTTCATCAAAAAACACTAAAATATAACTGTTTCAAAGGCTGTGGTTTAGGCTGGAGAGATGGCACTGACTGCTCTTGCAGAGGACCTGGGTTTCGGTTCCTAGCACCCACATGGAGGCTAACAACAGTCCACAACTCCAGTTCCAGGGGATTTGACACCCTCTTCTGACCTCTGCAGCCACTGCACAAAACAGGTGCACTTACATACATGCAGGCAATACACTAATACACATAAAACAATAAAAATAATAAATAAAATATCAAAGTCTGTGGTTTAGAAATACTGTTCTACTGGAAGTCAATACCCAGCACTGAGAAAAACAAACTCTGTCTCCACAAAGGCTATCTCTTCAACCTTCAGTACATGCGTGAGTGTATGTGCCAGTGTGTGTGCATGTGTGTGTGTAGGTAAAGCGTGCACATGGGTGTATGCCTGAGTGTGTGCATGTGTACTCATGCATGTGCACATGTCTGCAGACAAGGCCTCACACATGCTAAGCAGCACTGAGCTATAAACCCGCCCCTCCAGTCCTTTTCTCCCACTTTCCACCTCCTGGCTCTTTAAAGTGTAAAGATCTGTTTACTAAGGACGGAAATAAATGTAAACAGGGACACCTACACAAAGGTGAGGAGAGTGGACAGTAAGAGATGCTCCAAAACGACAGATTTTCCTTTTTGAGACAGGGTCTCATGTAGCCCAAGCTGACCTCAAGCTTGCTATTAGATTGTCCTTGAACTCCTGATTCTCCTGCCTTAATCTCCCAAGTGCTGGGAAATATAGGTGTGTGCCACAAGCCCAGTTAAAAAAATGACAGGTATTTTTAACATACTGAGTGAGTCTCCATATAAAAAGACATATTCAGGGCTGGAGAGATGGCTCAGTGGTTAAGAGTAACTACTGCTCTTGCAAAGGACCCAGGTTTGATTCCCAGCACCCACATGGTGGCTAAGAAATGTCTTTAACTCCAGTTCCAGGGGAATACAACACCCTCTTCTGGTCTCTGCAGCATTGCATGACATGGGGTGCACCTGCCTACATGCAGACAGTACACTCATACATGTAAGAAATTATATATATATATATATATATATATNGACAGGGTCTCCCTTGTAGTCCCAGCTGTTCTGGAATCCTCTGAGACCAGGCTGGCCTTGAACTCACAAGATTCCGCCTTGCATCTGCCTCCCAGGTGCTAGATTATTTAACGGCGTGCACCACCATGCCCTGCTTTTTTTTTGGTATTTTTGAGGGACAGGGTTCTCCCCGTAGCCCCAGCTGGCCTGGCGCTCGCTTTGTAACAGGCTGCCTTGAACTTAACAGAGATCAACCTGCCTCTGCCTCCTACTGCTGGGATTAAAGGATGGCCACCACACCTGGCATTTTTAGGGATTCTTAATGTTGAGGTAGGTCTCAGTTGTGATGGCAGGTTAGAGGGGACTAAAAGGAAATCATGAGAGGGCCGGAGAGATGGCCAAGCAATTAAGAAACACCCAATGCTCTTGCACGAGGGGACCTGGGTTCGATCCCCAGGCACCCACATGGCGCTCAGACGACCCGTCTTTCAATGTCAGGGGGAAATCCGAACGCCCTCTTCTACTCCTCGGCATTGCACACACAGTGCACCAACCTACATGCAGACAGTACACTCATACACATAAAAAAAATAATAAATAAACCGGGATGGTGGCGCACTGCCTTTAATCCTGCACTTGGGAGGCAGAGATCTTTGGAGTTCAGGCCCCAGCCTGGTCTCAGAGTGAGGTTCCAGGACACCGCTGGCTACAGGGAGACCCTGTCTCAAAAGGACCCAAACAATAAATAAATAAATAAACTAAATATAATAAAATAAATAAATAACATAAATGGAAATCCTGAGCAGACTATGCTAAGGGCGAGGAGAACTCGTGGAGCTGTGGGGAAGCTGTGCTTGTATGTAAACAACAGCCGTGACCCTGTAAGCTCTGGAGTGAGGTTTGGGAAAACGGAAGCACATTTTCGCTTGTGTGTCAGTTGTACCATGGACTTTTACACAATTGGTGGACACTTTCACCTTTTTTTTTTCCCTTCTTATACTGAAGCAAAAATAGAAATAGGACAGAGGTGAATTAAATGGACTTTGATGGCTGGCTGCACGAGAGAATCACGATGAATTAAGATTTTGAATTGCGTATGATGGCACATGCACTTGGGAGATTAGGGGCAAGATTGATTAAAAATTCAATGCCAACCTCAGCTCGTAGAGTTCACATGAGCAGCCAACACACACAACACACACCACACACACACACTAAATAATTTAAAGATTTGTTTTAATTTCTTGCCTTTAGGCTAGGAGTTGGCTCAGCGGTTTAAGAGCACTGGCTACTCTTCCAGAGGAACTGGGTTCATCCAGCACCAATGCAGCCAGCTAACAACCATCTCTAATTCCAGTTCCAGGGGATTCTGACACCCCTCTATTCTGGCCTCTGTGGCACTGCACAACACAAGGTTGTACTTAGATGCATGCAGGCAAAACACTCACACTAAAATGAAAATAAATCTCAAAGTTATTCCCAGGACTATACTTTCAGGGGTCATTTCTATAGTTTGTAACTAGAGAATTTTTCTCTGACTGTGTAGAGTACCAGAAACCCCGAGGAGGAGAGTAGCTTCCTCCTGATCGTGATTGAAGCCGGCTACTTAGTGTTGCTTTTTTTTTTTGGTCTTTTCGAGACAGGTCTCCCTGTACGTCCCTGCTGTCCTGGAACTCCTCTGTAGACCAGGCTGGCCTTGAACTCACAAGATCGCCCTGCCTCTGCCTCCCAAGTGCTAGGATTAAAGGAGTGCGCAACCACACGGCTAGTGTGCTTTTTTGCAACTGCTATTTTCCGATTGATGATCGTTCTGCTCTTCCTGTTTAGGAGAGTCAGAGGGAGGGAGCACATTCAGTCTGATGGTTTCTTTTTATTTTTTATTTTTATTTTTTTTTTTATCTTTTATTCTTTCCTTTATTAAATCCTTTTTTTTTAGTGTATAGAGGTACTGTCTTGCACGTAGGTTTGTGCACCCATGTCGTGTAGCGCGGGAGGTCAGAAGAGGTGTGATTCCTTGGAATGGGTTCTCCTGGAATTGGAGGTTCTCCTGGAATTGGAGAGTTCACAGATGGTTCTCAGCTTGCCATATGGGTGCTGGGATCCGAACCCAGGTCTCTTGCAAGAGCAGTCATCTCTTAACTCTAGCCATCTCTCCAGCCCCGTGGTTTCATTTAAAAAAAAAAAAAAGTTATTTCCCAGGCTAGTATGTGCATACCCTAACATCCAGAACTTGAGAGGCAGGGGCAGTGGATCTCTGTGGATTATGGTCACCCTGGTCTACAGAGCAAGTTCCAGGACTCTGGGGCTTACAGTGACACCCTGTCCAAAACAAACAAACAAAAAATTTTTTTTTTTTTGTGTGTTTGAGTGTTTGCCTGCCTGTATATAAGTGCACCCAGGTGTGCAATACTCCTGGAGGCCAGAGGAGGCATCATGCTGGGGACTGAAACCCGGGTTCTCTGCAAGAGCAGTATTTTTTTTTTTTTTTTTTTTGGTCTTTTTTTTTGAGACCAGGGTCTCCCTGATGTAGCTCCAGCTGGCCTGGAACTTGCTCTGTAGACCAGGATGGCCTTTAACTCACAAAGAGATCCACCTGCCTCTGCCCCCGAGTGCTAGGATTAAAGGGGTGCGCCACCATGCCCAGCCTGTTCTTTATTTTTAAGGCAAGGTCTCATATAGCGCAGACTAGCCTGTAACTTATGCAGCTAAGGATGATCATGAACTTCTGATCCTCTTGCCTCTACCTCTCAACCTCTCAACCTCTCAGGTATTGGGAATACAGGAGTATGTCACCATGTCTGGTTTATATGGTGCTGCGGATCAAACCCCGGGCTTCACCCATGCTAGGCAACCACTCTACCAGCTGAGTATGGCTTTTTTTTTTTTTTTTTAAATCTTTTTGAGACAGGGTCTCCCTGTAGCTCCAGCTATGCTGGAACTCACTACGTAGACCAGGCTGGCCTTGATCACAAAGATCTGGCTGTTTCTGCCTCCCAAGTGCTAGGATAAAAGGCTTTTTTATTTTTATTTATTTATTTTTTAAAATTTATTTATTTTTGTATGTGTATGAATGTACTGTCTGCATGTAGGTTTGTGCACCCGTGTTGTGCAATGCCACGGAGGTCAGAAGAGGGTGTTGGATTCCCCTGGAACTGGAGTTCTCCTGGAATTGGAGTTACAGATGGTTCTTAGCCACCATGTGGGTGCTGGGGATCGAACCCGGGTTCTCTGCAAGAGCAGTCAGTGCTCTAACTGCTAGGCTATCTCTCCAGCCCAGGCTTTTTTTAAAAAGTAGAGCAGGGCTGAAGAGATAGCTCAGCGGTTAAGAGCAGACTGTTCTTGCAGAGAACTCTGGTTCGATTCCCAGCACCCACATGGTGGCTAAGAATCATCTTAGGCTGGGTGTGGTGGTGCATGCCTTTATAATCCCAGCACTCGCTTTTTAAAAAAAATTTATTATTTTTTATGTGTATGAATGTACTGTCTGCATAAAGGTTGGTGCATCCATGTCTTGCAATGCCAGAGGTCAGAAGAGGGCATCGATTCCCCTGGAACTGGAGTTAAAGACGGTTCTTAGCTGCCATGTGGGTGCTGGGAATTGAACACAGGTCCTCTGCAAGAGCAGTCAGGTGCTTTTAACCACTGAGCCATCTCTCCAGCCCCCCAGCACTCATTTATTTTTGGGGTCTTTTTCTAGACAGGGTCTCCCTGTAGTCCCAGCTGTCCTGGAACTCACTCTGTAGACCAGGCTGGCCTTGAACTCACAAAGATCTGCCTGCCTCTGCCTCCCGAGTGCTAGGATTAAAGGCGTGTGCCACCACACCCGGCTCCTATGGGTCTTTGTAAAGCTATAAGACACAAATGTGCTCTGCGATAGATGAAACATTTACCTACCTTCTACTAATGCTACAGTGATTTTTGTACAACAGCAAAACATAAGCAGTACATGTAGTGCTTGTTGAAAAGATAAAGGAACTTTAGAGATTATCTACTTTTGACCTGAAACCACAGGGGTCTACTTGTCATGCCAAGTTAGGTCTAAATATATTTTCTGTTTGGCTGGTTTGTTACACTACTGAAGACTGAACCCAGGAGCCTTCTGTGTGCTAAGCAAGCACTCTGCCACTTCCCCACCTGACCCCCAAGGACATTTCTGAAAATCCCCAATTTATAGAACCTCAGCTACAAGTCCATACCTTAAGTATTCTTTCTTCAAAGAACCCATCATAAGCAAATGAGCCCTCTCTGGATTCCTTCACTCTCTCAGGACCTAAGAACATCTTGAGATGCTTGAGATTGGTGTCCAAGACACTGCTATTGAGGAGGAACTTCCCCCCCTGGCTTTTTCCAAACACAACACTCATTTTTCTCTGCGTAAGACTTGCAGTTTCACCTGCAATCTGTGAAAACCTGTCTGAATAAGCAACAGCCCAAGGCTTCTCAAATGGTCTACAAACTCCCAATCAAAAATTACTGCTGCCCCATCAATGTGTCATATAAACGTTGGCATGTTAATTGTGAATTTATAAGATTGTTAATGGTTAGTTAATTTACCTCCCACACTATTATTGTACTTGAAATGATTTAACGTCTGCTAAGGGAGTTAACAACATGTAACAGCAGATGTGAGGGTTTTTTTTTTTTTTACTTTTCCACACTGTACCCCGACTTTACACTATTAGCATCAGGCATGCTAACATGATTCCTACACAGGGGTCCTTAAGACAGACTCACAGAAGCAGTCATAAGTTAGAAAACAAACCCTTTTTCATTATCTATAAACTTTTCCACTTACAGAAACCAGCAGATCATCTTTTGACCAAGATTTCAATATTCTGTGATCTAGTTAAAGTTCAGGAATTAATATCTCCTGGAATTTGAAAATAATTGAAGTGACTATTAAAATAAAATGCAGTTTATTGCTTTTAAATCTTCTCTAACTCTCTACAATTTAACTTTAAATTAAACCTTCATTTATTTTTCAGGTTAGCAAAAATGGCTTTTTTTTTTTTTAACTGTTCTAGGAATTAAAAGCTTCTCTGTGTGCTTGACCTAACTTAGGCAGGAAAGAGAGAGCATGCAATGGGAGAATTCATTTACTCCTCCCCATTTTTATTTTCAAACTTTTAAGTAAAAGTACTTTAAAATGTAAAAAACAGGGGCTGGAGAGATGGCCTAGCGGTTAAGAGCACCGACTGCTCTTGCAGAGGACCCAGGTTCGATCCCCAGCACCCACATGGCGGACGAGAACAGTCTGAAACTCCAATTCCAGGAGAACTCCAGTTCCACGGGAATCCGAGACCCTCTTCTGACCTCCGCGGCATTGCACGACATGGGTGCACAGACCTGCATGCAGACAGTACATTGATACACATACAGAAATAAATAAAATTAAAAAAAAAATTTAAAAAACAGCAAAGGTTGGGCATGGTGGCTCACACTTTTATTCCCAGCACTCAGCAGGCAGAAGCAAGAGTGCTTCATAGATAGCACCCAGCTTTTACATCTGTGCTGGGGATCTGAATCCAGGTCCTAAGGCTTACATAGCAAGCATGTTACAGTCTGAGCTATCACCCCCCCAGCTCTGCAAATTTTGCAGTGCTTGTGATGGAACATTCAGGGCCCAGTGCACATCAGGTAAACTTTACTACTAAGCTATATCCATAGCCCTAAGAAATCAATCTTTACAATTCATGCTGCACTCTATCTTATACACTTAACTTTTGTTTAGCAGAAAAACAAAATACACCTACAGCAGGGTATGGTGGCACAGACCTGCAGTTTCAGCACTTGGGAGATGGAGGCAGGAGAATCAGAAGTTCGACATCACCCTCAGCTACAGGGGAGTGCAAGGCCAGTCTGGGTTATATGAGATCATGTCTCAAATAAACAAATAAAACACTAAAAGAGATACTCCAGAAAAATGTGCAATGCTTGTTTCAGTACCCCATGTGCCATAGTAAGGGTCTGGTGAGAAAACAGACTTTGGTGTTCTACTTTACCAATGAAACTCAAATTTGAAATTTTACCGCTACATGTTCCCAATGACAAGTATGAATATAAATAATAATCACTAAATAGTAATTAATATATAAACTATACATGAAGTTCTAAGCATAAGTTAGAAACAGTATTATCATTCCACTATCATAAAACGATGGATATTTTTCAAAGTGTCCTGAAATACTACTTATTAACTAGCAACAGCTGTGAAACTTCAGACACCCTAACCATCCACCACACTCAAAGCTCCAAACCTGATAACATCTTCAGCAGCAATGAGAAATCTGCCAGTTTGGTGCAATGTAGCCGTAAATTACTTTTATTTTTCCAATGGGTGTTATCTCTCTAATGTAACAGACTTGATTGACACTTGTGAAAATAAGTAATTTTAGGTTTTACTTTAAGATCTTAGGTAAAAATGTTTATAGTTATATCTGAAATAAAGATACAAATAATGTCAAAGAAACTAAACTGAACTTAAAGTGTAACTACTACTCACTTGCCTACCAAATACATAGATTTCATAGATTTGCTGAGTGTGTATAAAGCACTTACTGTGTGTGAAGCAACAGGCAGCACTGAGAGAGAAATAAAAGGATTAGCCACCTCTCGGATACAGATAAAGGTGTGTATGATAAAATTCTGACTTCTTGGCATCATCCATACATCTGCTGCAGAGGTGCCCCTCTCTTGAGTATGAGTGGGACCTTACTGGCTACAGCCAATAGAACACAGCAAATATGTGAGGGACAATCCTGTGGTAACACTCTGTTACATGAGAAACTCCTCAGTCAACTGAAGAGAAAAGGTAAACCAAAATTCTCCCATGGGCCTAAAGAAGTAACAGTGATGTTGTAATAGTACGAAGCAAGGACTTGAGGACAACCTCTCAACACTAACCACCATCAGCTAGGAAAAAGCGGGGGTGGGGGGGGCTCAGTCACACAGAAACATGGAAATGAACTCCAACAACCTGAGAAAGCTCAGGAGCTTTCTCTAGCTGAGTCCTCAAATTAGGTCCTAACTCTAACCAGCTAACACCTTCATTTCATCTCTTTGAGATCAAGAATAGAAACCCAGCAAAAATCCTTAAATCCTGACTCAGGGTTCTAAGTTTGTGCTGTTTTAAGTCAGTAGTTTGTGGTAATTTGTCATGCAGTAGGAGAAAATAACAATACCTAAAGGCCTTCACATATAACACCTGGGGAGATCTGCAACCCAGTTTTGCTTAACCTGTTCTCCCTTCTACCTCCTATAACCCCCAGGAAGACTGTTTTGGCCTTTGAGAATAACAGCCCTCTTATTTGTGGCCTTCTCCAACACAATCCCCATCTTCTCAATCCCACTCAAGTATCTCATCCCTAGCAGTTTTCTCTGCATCCCAGGACCTAAATGGTTTTAAAAGCAATTTGCTTCTCTATCTTCATCAAAGGTAGTTGTAAGACTATCATTTCTAGCCAGGCGTGGTGGTGCACCCCTTTAATCCCAGCGCTTGGGAGGCAGAGGCAGGTGGATCTTTGTGAGTTCAAGGCCAGCCTGGTCTCCATAGTGAGCTCCAGGATAGCTGGGGCTACAAGAAGACCCTATCTCAAAAAGACCAAAAATAATAAATAAATAAATAAATAAATAAATAAATAAATAAATAAATACAAAGTAAATACAAAATAAACAACAAACTTAAGTTGCATTTCCTCAAATTTATTCCTTATTCCAAAAGCCTGTCTGCCAACTGCAGAGACAGTAGTCAGTCAAGAACTTGCCATGTAACATTTGACCTCAGTGCACACCTGTAATTGCAGGCCTGGGGAGGCCCACCAACATAGCCTAATCCACCACCCCCAAGTCACTGCTCAACTCTATCTCAAAAAATAAGATGGAGAACAATTGAGGAAGAAACCCAACATCAACCTCTACGTACATTGGACAGATGTAAACACATACAAATTCAAATTTTTTAATTAAATTTCTAGACATTTTTCTTTTTTTAATTTATTCTTTTTTCTATTTTATTTTTTATGTGTATGAATGTACTGTCTGCATTTGGTTTGTGCACCGTGTCGTGCAATGCTGCGGAGGTCAGAAGCGGGCGTCAGATTCCCCTGGAACTGGAGTTAAAGACGGTTCTCAGCCGCCATGTGGGTGCTGGGGATCAAACCTGGGTCCTCTGCAAGAGCAGTCGGCACTCCTAACCACTAAGCCCTAATTAAATTTTAAAGCCTGCCTACCTGCTTTTTTGTACCTAAGTATCTGCCATTCATTATTAAAAAATCCAGGTTAAGGTTAAGGTTAAGGCGTTGGAGCAATAGCTCAGCAATTAACAGCTCTTTCTGCATAATCATGAGGACTGGAATTCAAATCCCAGCACCTACATCAGGCAGCTCACAATACCTGTAATTCTCACTCCAAAGGATCCTATGCCCTCTTCTGGCCCCTGTGGGCACCTGCACACATGTGTGTATATAAGCACATAGACACAAACAAAAATTGTTTTTTTAAATATAGATTAATGGTCAATTCTTCTAGGAACCTTCCTAATGAATCCCAGGTTACCCATCCCTTTACATTGCACTGTCCCTCCACCTCTAGGAAACTAATCCAGAACATTATCCATAAAAGTCACTAAATAATGAATGTTTTCATTCACCAAGCATGCATTCACCAAGATGCCTATGTTGTGCTGGGGACTATTCTAGATACAGGTAATTCTCATCCACACAAAAGCAAGTCCTGACCTCATGGACCTCATATTCTAAAATAGGGCAGCCGGTCATACAACCAGACACTGCCAGCTGGAAGCACTGTGGAGAAAAGGCAGGGAAAGAGAAATGAGCCATTCTAGTTGTAGTCATGGTTTGCAACTGCAGATAAAACAAAACAGCAAAGGATGAGCCGGACATGGTGGCGCACACCTTTAATCCCAGCACTCTCAAAAAAAAAAAAACCCTCACTCAAGTTGTCCTCTGAGATCCACATGTGTACTGTGGTGCATACCCACCCACACATATAACACACAAATGCAAATAGGTTTGTATGTTTGTTTATTTGCCTTTTTGAGACAGGGTCTCCCTATGGACCCAGCTGTCCTGGAACTCACTCTGTAGACCAGGTTGGTCTTGAACTCACAAAGATCTGCCTGCCTCTGCCTCCCGAGTGCTAGGATAAAGGCGTGCACCACCACTCCTGGCGCAAATAATTTTTAAACAACAAAAAAAGAGACCTCTCTAGCTATGTTAAAGAATGAGTAAATAGGACTGGAGAGATGGCCTAGCAGTTGGGAGCGCCAACTGCTCTTGCAGAGTACCCGGGTTCGATCCCCAGCACCCACATGGCAGCTGAGAACCGTCTGTGACTCCAATTCCAGGAGAACTCCAGTTCTGGGGGAATCTGACACCCTCTCTGACCTCCACGGCATTGCACAACACGGGTACACAAACCTGCATGCAGACAGTACATTCATACACATAAATAAATAAAATTAAATTTAAAAAAAAGAATGAGTAAATAAACAAAAACCTTACCATACTGAGTTCTTTCCTTCATAATAATAATCTGATTTGGCCAGCCTGGTCTACAGAGTGAGTTCCAGGACAGCTGGGGCTACAGGGAGACCCTGTCTCAAAAAAGCAAAAAAATAAAAATAAAAATAATAATAATAATAATCTGATTTATGGCCAGGCGTGGTGGCACACGCCTTTAATCCTAGCACTTGGGAGGCAGAGGCAGGCAGATCTTTGTGAGTTCAAGGCCAGCCTGGTCTACAGAATGCATTCCAGGACAGCTGGGGCTACAGGAAGACCCTGTCTCAAAAAGACCCAAAAAAAAAAAAATCTGATTTACGTTGGTGTTCTAAACTCTAAGCTCCTGATGGACACTGTCTTGTTCATCTTTACATTGAAGCTTCTAATTGTTTCAGTATGAAATGAATAAGAAAACAAACATCTCATTCTGGTTCATAAGGGGTTGAGCCAAGACTGACCTGAGTTCAAACTCCAGAATCAACGGGGCGACAGGGTGAAAGGAGATAACTGATCCCCACATTTGTCCTGTGACACTCCACACATACACATATACACACACATTCTCACACTCATACACACAAAATGTTACAAATAAATTTTTTTTTGGTCTTTTCAAGACAGGGTCTCCCTGTAGCCCCAGCTGTCCTGGAACTTACTCTGTAGATCAGGCTGGCCTTGAACTCACAAAGATCCGCCTGCCTCTGCCTCCAGAGTGCTAGGATTAAAGGCGTGCACCACCACGCCCAGCTACAAATAAATTTTTAAAGTAGGAACAAGTTAGCGAGCAGAGGGTAATGGCAGATATTCCTCAGATACAGTGAACTTGAGATGTGTGTGCATTGCCCAAATATATCTACTAAGACCCAAACTTAGGTAATGCACACCTGCGACTTCGTATATGGGAGGCGAAGGCAAGAAGCTCATGGGTTTGAGGCAAACCTGGGGTATACAACAAAACTGGGGGGAGGGGAGCGTTAAAAAAAAACAAAACACAAATCGATAGCACTGGAGAAAGCTGAATAGGTTTGGGACACATCAACATACATATGACAGATGAAGCCACAGAGGTGAATGAGCTTGTCAAGGGGCTATGTGGAGCAAGAACACCAGGAACCATGACAATTTAAAGACAGGTTGACAAGCATGAAGGTCTACAAAGACCCAGAATATTAAAAATAAAGTCTACCTTTGCCTAGATTCATACATGCTGCATAAACTCCCAAATTCCACGCAGTTCTTTCTTCACTGGCTTGAGAATACCCCCCATTCCCAGTAAGAAAGCAGCTCACCACTGCTCTGGGGAGTCCTTGTGAGGAGAGCAGAGCCAGCCTTCTCTGATCTCCAACACTACTGTCCAATAAGGAAGGCTAGAAACCATGCTGCTTCATAGATTTCTTTTACCTTAGGTAACTCCAACCCAAGATATCAACAGAGCATTTAATTAAGCAGAACAAGAACAATAATAAAAAAAACTAATCCCAATGCTCAAATCCCAGCAGCCCATCAGATTTTGCAAAAGAAGCTCCCATGCCCAGGAGCAGCACCCTGTCCCCACAGGCACCAAGTTCTAATCTACACCAGCACTCTGGGCTAAGAAGCTACAGGAAGTTAACACACCACCCTTGCCAGAGACCTCTGAAGTCACCAGCAGCTGAGTAGTTAGTTCTCTTTACTTTGGAACAATTTGGAAGGGAGAAGACAGGCAATTTGGCAGCATGGAAAACACAAAGCCTGTGCAAGCTGTCATCTACTCCCACCACCCAGTAGCTAGGAAAATGGAGCCCACAATTTCTCTGGGCCCATCATAGGCCCCAAAGTGACACTCAAATACTCAGATCCTTCCCAGCTTACCTGAAAATTAGTTGCTAGTACTGTTCATTTGAGGTCAATTAGAAAATAAGACTTATACGGTCCCTTATATCTGACACACTCAAACATATATTCTCAAATGTACAAAAATTAGAAATAGACTACCCAGGGGCTGGAGAGATGGCCTAGTGGTTAAGAGCGCCTACTGCTCTTGAAGAGGACCTGGGTTCAAGCCCCAGCACCCACATGGCGGCTGAGAACCGTCCGTAACTCCAATTCCAGGAGAACTCCAGTTCCAGGGGAATCCGACGCCCTCTTCTGACCTCCGCGGCATTGCACGATATGGGTGCACAAACCTTCATGCAGACAGGACATTCATACAAATAAATAGATGATAGATAGATAGATAGATAGATAGATAGATAGATAGATAGATAGATAGATAGATAGATAGATAGAAATAGACTACCCAAGTCAGGAGGCTTCATGGCTTCCTTTCCAAGGATCTTACAGCATTCGGCTGGACCCTGTCACCCTAGCTCTTCTCTACCTCTAGACCTAATCCAGTTCTCTTTATCAATAAGCTAACAAGCTGGAGCAATTACAATCATTTCCTAACTTGTCCTAAAATCTTTCATTGGCTTCCCAAGCTCCTTCGAGGGCCTGAACCTTGCTCGCTCACACAGCATCATCTCTCACTGCCCCCTCTGTTTTCCAATTCCACCCAGACTCAACTTTATTCTCATCCAGTCTTCAACAGAAACTTCTCTGGAAACTCCTAGCATGGCTTCCCCATCCTCTGATCCCAGGTAGACTTGCCTTTCCTGATTTCCGAGCTGCTGACCCTCCACCTCACCCTGACGCTCCTCACTCTAACACTTGTTTTCCCCTTTTTGAGACAGAGTCTCAGTAAGTAGCCCTGACTAGCCTGGAACTTGCAGTGACCTCCTGCCTCTGCTTCCTGAGAACTGGGTTTCTAGGGATACCTGCCATCATTACTATTCTCAGCCTGGGTTCTGGCTCTCAATCTAAACTGTCCTCTCCCCTCTGGTAGGATACAAGTCCTATGAGTGCAGAATCTATGTCTATGGTTTCCACAGCTCAAATCTAAACCTACAAAATCAAAACCAAACTGAGAGATTAGAAGAGTCTAATATTTTTTTAATATAAAAAAGGCCTGACAAGGGGCTGGAGAGATGGCCTAGCGGTTAAGAGCGCCGACCGCTCTTACAGAGGACCCGGGTTCGATCCCCAGCACCCACATGGCGGCCGAGAACCGTCTGAAGCTCCAATTCCAGGAGAACTCCAGTTCCAGGGGAATCCGAGACCCTCTTCTGAACTCCGCGGCGTTGCACGACACGGGTGCACAGACTTGCATGCAGCATCACATACAGAAAAAAATAAAAAAGTAAATAAAAAAAAATTAAAAAAAAAAAAAAAAAAGGCCTGACCAAAGCTGGGCGTGGGTGGCACACACCTTAAAATCCCAGCACTATGGAGGACAGGGCAGGCAGATCTCTCCTGTGAGTTCCAAGGACAGCCTGGTCTACACGAGATAGTAACGATCCCAGGCGCAGTTGGAGCGTACAGGTTAGACCCTGTCTCAAATAGACACAAAATAAAACTGAAGGCTTAGTGGCACAAAGCGTGCTGCCACCAGCTGATGCCGAGTTTGAATTCGCCAGAACCTACGTAGATGGAGAGAAATGGACTTCTCTATCAAAGTTGGTCCATGTCTACATTCATATGTTAGCATGTCACTTACACACTATACAACAAAAAAAAAATTTTAATTTATTTTGTCGAGAGGTTAGCATGGGCCGTGTGTGGACGCCGCCTTTAATCCATACACTTGGGAGGCAAGAGGCAAGACGGATCTTTGTGAGTGCATGGCCAGCCTTGGTCTACAGAGGAGTTCCAGGAGCAGGGAGACCGCTGTCTGAAAAGACCAAAAAAAAAAAAAAATTTTTTTTCGAGGTAATTTAATTTTTATTAGCATCTGGACATGATACTGTGTTGCAATGTGGGTGGCCATGAGTTGCCCAACTTTGTTTGTGTGGCCAATCCCACAAGGCGTTTTTAGCAGTCACGTTCTCTCACTTCCACCCGCTAGATATCTGGACCTGAACTTGGTTCCAAAACGTGGCAGTTGTGGGCGAAAGTCCCCTTTTATGGGATTTAGCCATCTCACCACCTCCCCTATTTCAATTTTTTTTTATTATATTTTTATAAATTCTTTCTTCCATTTTCGTCTTTTTTTATGTTCGATTTTTGGTCATTTTTCTCTTTGTAGGTCTCTATTTGACAGGTCTCCCTCTTTAGTTACAAGCTGTCCCTGGGCAGCTCACTCTGTAGCCAGGCATGGCCTCTACCATCCCAGAGCATCACCCCCAAACTCTCACCAGCCCGAGTGCGGGACTTAATAGGCATGATGACCGACCCACCCAACACCCAAGGCTTATTTATCTTTTTTTATGTGTCAAATGAGTTAGTACTGTACTGCCTGCCACTCAGGTTTGTGCCCTGGGTCATGCAATGCCCATGGACGTTCAGAAGCCTGGAGTTACAGACAGTTCTCGCCACCTATTGGGCACTGGGGATCGAGCCCCAGGTCCTCTGCACATGCATAAGCAAATTGGTGCTACTCAATCGCTGGAGAAGGACCCATATCTCTCCAGCCCCACCCATACCCTTATTTATTTATTGAAACAAAAACTGCAAGCGTAAAACAAAAATGCAATTCTTCATATCTGTGGAGAAAAGAACCTGAGCACACATGCACTTTCTGCAACCATAATGCAAATACCAAACAATTAAAAGGGGCTGAAGAACCAGCGTGCTAGCGCAGGCCTGTCATCCAGCTCTGGGCTAGAGAGGCAGGAAGAACAATAGTCTGAGAGCTACCAAGACAAAAAAAAAAAAAAAAAAAATAAGAAACTCCCCAATTCCATCTTCATGTTTTCATATTCCTTTTCCCAACATCCACACACGGCAGGCAGATCTCAAGGCCAGCCTGCTGTACATAGTGAGTTCTAGGCCAGCCAGGGTTATATAATGACACCAACCAACCAACCAACCAACCAACCAAACAAACAAAACCAGGTGTAATAGTACCTGCCTTTAGTCCCAGCACTAAGGAGGCAGAAGTAGGTGATCTCTGTCAATTTGAAGCCAGCCTGGTCTACATGGCAAGTTCCAGGCAGCCAGGGAGACCCTGTGTTGAAAAAATAAAAACAGCCGGGTGTGGTGGTGCACACCTTTAATCCCAGCACTTGGGAGGCAGAGGCAGGTGGATCTTTGTGAGTTCAAGGCCAGCCTGGTCTACAGAGTGAGTTCCAGGACAGCTGGGGCTACAGGAAGACCCTGTCTCAAAAAGACCAAAAAAAGAAAAAAGAAAAACAAAGCCAGGTATGCTGACTGTCCCTGCCCCTGCCCATGCCTCTGCCCCTGGCCCTGCCCCTGCCTCTGCCTCTGCCTCTGCCCCTGGCCCTGGCCCTGGCCCTGGCCCTGGCCCTGCCTCTGCCTCTGCCTCTGCCTCTGCCTCCTGGCTACAGGGAGACCCTGTCTCAAAAAAAAAAGACAAAAAAAAAAAGCAGCAGCTAAACTACCTTAGTGGGAACAGTGCTCTTAACATGGTTTGAAACTTACTCTCCTTAATTGAAAGGGCAGAAATGGGTATGTGCAATGCCAACTGCAAACATTATATTGGGGGAGGAAATAAGTTTTCCTGTCCCTTCAAGAGATTAGACACACTAGAAGGAAATTGAACTTAAGACTAAATAGCTCACCAATTACAGGTTCCTATGAATTACTTCAAATTCCACAGGTGTTGGGCAGCAGACCAATAGGCAGAATATACCATGAGATAAACTGCTGGGTGAGGAGGAAGTGGACACTTAAAGATGGGTACAATGACCAAGCTTCCCCTCTCAAACTCGTTCAAAACGCTCAGCCTTCTAAGTCTCCAACATGAATGACACTAGTTTACTATTATAAAAGACAAGGGAGACTCTCAAAAACACCTAAATAAATAAATAAATAAATAAATAAATAAAATAAAGACAAGGAAATGGCATCCTTCACCTAGTCTAGGCACACGCATGTCACATTTTAGATTTAGATTTTGCATTTTTTTAAATATTTTATTTATTATTATTTATGTGTATGAGTATACTGCCTGCGTGCGAGTATATCCACCCATGACATGCAATGCTGCAGAGATCAGAGGAGGGTTTTGATTCCGCTGGAACTGGAGCTAGGGACGGATCTTAGCCCTCATGTGGGTGCTGGGAATTGAACTCTGCAAGAGCAGCCAGTGTTCTTAACCACTGAGCCACCTTCCCAGCCCTAGATTTTGCATCTTACACCAGCAATCTGAATTGTTATCATGTGTTTGCTGCCTAGGCCAACAAGAACAAGAACTGGATCAACTGGGAAATTTCTATCAGTGGGGAGGGGCTGCTCTCCTTCCTTCTGTTCATATCTTCAATCTAGGGATCAAAGCTCATTAGCTTGTAAACAAACTGTTTCTCAGGTAAACTGAATTGCCCCACACAAGGATCTTAAGCAAATAAATAAGCACAAAAAGGCAGAGATTATAAATTGGGGCAGACAAATCTGTATCTAGCCCCACACTGGTAAAGAACATTCTATCAATATAGTGAAATGCTAATCTCCTAATTAACAACGTAATTAGGTAATTATGGCTTTGCAGAGGGATGCCGAAATGAAATATGACAACATGGTCACCTCTTTATATGGCACCTGTGGGCCTTTTCAGCTGTCACTGCAAAGAGTGCAATATCAATTTGAGCAGATGACAAAGTGCTGTCATTTTTCATTCTGATAATCACAGAATGCTTTGGACAGAAGCAGTTTACAAAAGAAACAACTCACCTGATATTTTCCTAGTTAAATATGCTCACATACTTCTTAATTTTTGTTCATGTTTTGATACCACATACAGAAAAAATTATCACAAACAGTAAAAAAAAAAATCTAACCAGCCATAATGCTTAATGTACATGCCAAACCCACTTCAGTTATGAAATATACCATAATTAAAAGTATGAGGTAACGGTTCATAGTGACATTTTATTATTCATACTTTTACTGACACCAGAAAAATTTAAATCTAAACAAACTTTTATTGTCATTTTTTTCTTACAAAATAAAAATGATGGAAATTTGCTCTTGTGAAAGAAATTAAAATGGAGACAGGGCCTGAAGACTCCCTGGGCAGACAATTAGGCCTTTTAGGTTACCCTAACCTTGCCTGTATATAAACAAAAGTGAAACTTACTTGACCTATTTCTCCTAATTGCTTACACTGAACAAAAACAGAACTTAAGATCAGCCAGTAGAAACAGACAACCAACTTGTAATTCTCTAAGTAGGGAACCTTGGAGGAATGGATCAAACAATGCAACTCTACAACTGCGACCAATCAGACATTTCCATTGCTTAACCTCCATGTTCTTCCTATACAAACCTCACCCTTGCCTTCCCTAGTCTAGCTCCTGAAGCTCTTCTGGTTTAGAGCTCCTCAACCCAGGAGCCACTGTTTACTTTAAAACTATGCTGTGATGCTCAGTGGGTAAAGTGTCTGCTGCCAAACTTGTTGACCTGAGTTCAATCCCTGGAACCCACACACATGCACACGATTGTGTACCATGGTATATGTGTAGAAGCCAAAGGAAAACATACAGGAGTTGGTTGTCTCCTTCCACCCTATTGTTCTGGAGATAAAACTCTAAATCTACAATCACTTCCTTAACAAGGATTTCTAAAAATAAAACTACAAGCTTAATGGTATATATAACTCCTTTACAAAGCTTGTAATAAACACTGTTCAAGGTCTGTGGGAGAAGTTTCACCAATTTATAACCCTACAAGTAATAAATGAATGGCTCTCTCACCACCAACCTTGCCAGCAATATATATTTACATTTCATTCAATCTTTCAACTTTGTATCATGAGGTCACACCTGTAACCATCACTCTCACAATTTCCTATAAACATTAAGTTTTTTTTTTTTTTTTATTTCTGTATGTGTACGAATGTATTGTCTGCATGCAAGTCTGTGCACCCGTGTCGTGCAATGCCGCGGAGGTCAGAAGTGGGTGTCGGATTCCCCTGGAGCTGGAGTTCTCCTGGAGTTGGAGTTTCAGACGGTTCTCAGCCGCCATGTGGGTGCTGGGGATCGAACCCGGGTCC
>VZQC01009846.1:556787-567826 GCA_009823505.1 Rhizomys pruinosus
AAAAAAAAAAAAAAAAAAAAAAAGGATGACCCTGAAGCAAGGACCAGTTCCATTATACAAATCTGGAGCACCAAGACCTGATGTACTGGCAAAAGCATCATATTTACAGTTTGAGGAGACATGGGCTCCAGCCTTGTTACTGCCTCTCTAGCCTTGCTTTCAGCACTGTGAAATGGAGAAGAGAGAACAAGACAGCCCCACTCTTATCTCTTCTAAGGGTAGCCATAGGCACAAAACAAGGTCCTAGAAGCCAGTGTATGTGTCTAGTGTTACTCAGTAGATCAATTTACTTAATGTGCCAAAACAATACACTGAAATTTTTCTCAAAAGTACACAGTAGTTACCTATGCTAAGCAATTTCCAAAGCAAAATCAAAGTTAACATGACTAATTTGAACGAGACATCAAAGTTTTATTCCTTCATCATCACTCCATATGGCCACAGCTTGGATAGTGTCTTATGTCCCCAAATACTGCTCCTGCAACTCTTTACAAGGAGCCAGGCTCATACAAGGCAATGACGCAGGTGGTTCCATCTCATTCTTAGAGAACTGGTATTATTGGCCCACTGGGCAGACTGGTCACACCTCTGGTGATGAACCCTACATTCAAGCCTAGGCAGGCGTGGATCTGAGCTCTCCTTCAAACTGCTTCCAAGTGTAAGTCTTATCTCAGTGCCTTAGTCTAATGTATGTCAACAACTAAAGTTTACATTAGAGTTACTGTTTTCAAAAGAAAACCATTCCTTCAAAAACAGTTCCATACCAGTTTCTCTGCTGAACTAGTACTTATTTATGCCACACCACCTTGAAGTGAGTCCATGGGGAACTAAAAATACTGTTATTTTTTTGAAGTTGTGCATATTCAGACCACTTATCTGTACACAGAAGTGTATAAATCTAGCATTGCATATACTTAGGGGTAACTCTGACAGAACACCGAATTTATTTCAGAAGCAATTACAATAATCCCAATAGTTATCCTAACATCTTTTTTGCAAAATTTCAGGGTTAAAAAATCACTTTTTTTAAAAAGTGATTTCTCTCAATTTTCTCACTTTCAATTTCTTAAAATTCTTTTCTACTTTTAGGCCAAATTTTGTGTTTTTCTGTATTAAATCTACTTCCCCAATATATCCAGATTGCTTGCAAGGGAGAGTTAATAAATTCTGAATGACTGCTCAGGATTTATTTTCATTTTTATATTCTATGTTATTTCTTGAAACAATAGAGTATGAATGAAAACAAGTATCTAGAAGACCAATATTTTTTGTTTTCACCTGGTAGAAGAATATAAAATAAAAATAAATTAAACTCCTGGGCTGGGAACTCCCTGACTGTATTTCTCTCATTCTGCTGGGTGACACTCCGGCTCTTTATAATCTGTGTATAGACAGTCAACAAAGCACTATATACCTGAGGGCAGTGCCTGGCTCAGAGGGTCTCTTGGCAGAGGAAGTAAGGAGCAAAGAACATAGGGAAGAGCCCGGTGGTGGCTGCCTACCTATCATCAAGACAGTAGGAGCCCAAGACCAGAGACATTCTCCACTGGAGTCTGCCAGGCATCAGTCCTTGACTATAAGTGTTTCAATTAGAATCTGAAAGCTGAGAGTTCTGACAAGACTTGAATCTCACTCCAGAGAGGAAGAGAAGATGCAAAGACCTGTGACTCACCCAAATTGCAAAGGCGGTACACCTTGTTCAGGAGGCAACTCTTACTCCATCTACAGCAATTTTTATAAAACTGTAGCCTGCTGTCAACTTTTTCATCTTAAGAATTGCTGGGACACACCTTTAATCCAAGCACTTGGGAGGCAGAGGCAGGCGGATCTCTGTGAGTTCCAAGCCAGCTGGGGCTAACAAGGGAGACCCTGTCTCAAAAAGCCAAAAAAAAAAAAAAAAAGTTCTGACTGTTCCCCTTTATAATCTCACCTACTATAAAGGATTATGAAGATAAAAAGAAAAAAAAAAAAACAGGTGTGCAAAAGCATCATCAAATTTGATCCTGCTTCATGCAACTGTGGATAGGACCAAGGTGTGGGAGCACCCAAGCACCACAAGCTCTGGCCTCACTCAAAACCCGTCCCTTTGAATGTGGCCTGACTAAATAATAAAAGCATCCACTGGGCACTCTGTGAAATGTATCAGCACAAACTAAAACAGCCCTGACAACTTACCAGACTTGTAATGAGTAATCCCATTGGTGTACTTCTTGCTTTCTATATTGGGGGCACCCAGGCAAAGAGTTTGTAACCAGNTTATTAGCATCTATGTGGCAGACACAGTAGTTAACACATACTGGGATATATTCTCATGTAAGTACAGTGAGCCTCATAATTTACAGGGTACCATTTCCAAGACTCCTATGGACACCAAAATCTAAGCAACTTCAAGCCCTTTATATAAAACAGCACTATTTGTAGGGCTGGAGAGATGGCTCAGCAGTTATTATTATTATTTTTTTTTTTTTGTTTTTTCGAGACAGGGTCTCCCTGTAGCCCCAGCTGTCCTGGAATTCACTCTGTAGACCAGGCTGGCCTTGAACTCACAAAGATCCACCTGTCTCTGCCTCCCAAGTGCTAGGATTAAAGGCGTGCGCCACCACGCCCAGCTACCTGCCATCTTTCAACTGGGTATATGGCCCCGCCTCCAACCCCACAGACCACCACAACTATCCTTCTCACTATAAACTATAAAGGGCACTGGACTTGAAGAGCCTGAGGTAGATGCTAAAGAGAAATGGGTTAAGAAAGATTGGCTTGGAGCTGGAGAGATGGCTAAGTGCACTGACTGCTTTTTTTTTTTTTTTAAGATTTTTATTTTATTTCTTTTTTATGTGTATGAGTGTACTGCATGTAGGTTTGTGGATCCGTGTTGTGCAATGCCATGGAGGTCAGAAGAGGGTGTCGAACTCCCCTGGAACTGGAGTTAAAGACGGTTCTTAGCTGCCATGTGGGTGCTGGGGATTGAACCCGAGTCCTCTGCAAGAGCGGCTGGTGCTCTTAACCACTAGGCAATCTCTCCAGCCCTTTTTCAAATGTAATATCCTGTAATAATCAGTTGAACTGTGGCATTCTTTCCACCAATTGTTTTTTGTATTGTTTTTCAATCTCGTTTGCTCTTCTCTACCTCACTGTATTCTATCATATTGTCCACATGAGTTTTGAAGTTGAGCATTTCCTCTTCATGCATCTTTATTCTGTCCTCTAGTATTTCACTTTTCTCTTTGACAGCTGTCATAGTAAGTAATTTCTGCTTCATACATTCATTTTACTGTCTCTCATGTTGACCTTCTGATAATATATGCTGCAGCTGTGTTACAGCATCTTCAGCCTTATGTCTTGTATGATATTCTCATAATTTTCAAAATGTTTTGTCCTTAAAGCTCCATGAGAGGGAAACTCTGTTTTCATGTGCATTTAAGTTCTTTTCATTCATTGTACAAAGGTCCTTATATCTGGTTATTTCCCGTTCTAGTTCACTATTTCTCCTGGTCCTTTCCTCTAGTGATTGGCTTGACTCAGTATGTTTCTTCATTTCTTCTTTAACACAGTCAGAGATTGCCGGTTCCAGGGAATTAGAGTCCGTTGTGGTGGGGAGGCATGGTGGCAGGAGCTGGAGCAGAAAGCTGAGGTTTCACATCTTCCAGTGAGCACAGGAAACTGCCTGACTGCTCTTACAGAGGACATGGTTTCAATTCCCAGCACCCACATGGCAGCTAACAACCATCCAAAACTCCAGTTCTAAGGGATCTGACGCCCTCTTCTGATCTCTGCGGGCATTGCAGGGCACAGATGCACAACATACAGCCAGGCAATACACTCATATACATAAAATATATTATAAAATATAAAAAAAAGAGAAAGAGGGCTGGAGAGATGGCCTAGCAGTTAGGAGCGCCGACCGCTCTTACAGAGGACCCGGGCTCGATCCCCAGCACCCACATGGCGGTTGAGAACCGTCTGAAACTCCAATTCCAGGAGAACTCCAGTTCCAGGGGAATCCGACACCCTCTTCTGACCTCTGCGGCATTGCACGACACGGGTGCACAAACTTGCATGCAGACAGTACATTGATACACATACAGAAATAAATAAATGCCAGGCGTGGTGGCGCACGCCTTTAATCCTAGCACTTGGGAGGCAGAGGCACGCGGATCTCTGTGAGTTTGAGGCCAGCCTGGTCTACAGAGTGAGTTCCAGGACAGCCAGAGCTACAGGGAGACCCTGTCTCGAAAAGACCAAAAAAAAAAAAAAAAAGAGAAAACCTGGAAGATGGCTTGCTTTTTGAAGGCAGTTCTCTCTGGCTCTATCAGTAGCTAACTGTGATACTTGAGCAGCAAAACTAGACCCCAAGGGACTGGAGAGATGGCCTAACAGCGGTTAAGAGCGCCACCACGCTCTTGCCAGAGGACTCCGGGTTCGATCCCCAGCACCCACCATGGCGGCCGAAACCGTCTGAAATCCAATTCAGGAGAACTCCAGTTTCCAGGGAATCCAACACACTCTTCTGACCTCCGCGGCATTGCACGAAACGGGTGCACAAACTTGCATGCAGACAGTACACTCTCATACACATCCAGAAATAAATAAAAAATTAAGTAAAAAAAAAAATAACTAACCCCAAAACTCCAGGCTACTCCTGTGTTAAATGTGGCTAAAACAACCTCTCGGAACTATGAAGATCAAAGGAAGATATACAACACCATCAACGATGACTGAAATGTTAAGTGTGCTGAATTAAATTCTAAGCCAGGTTCTCAAAAACACATGGTCAGGGTATTTCAGTGGGGAAAGGGCAATGTGACATCCTTAACAATAAGGCCTGAACATTAGACTAACTGATTTTTTTCTTTTTCTTTTTTTTTTTTTTTTGGTATTTTTGAGAGAGGGTCTCCCTTTAAGTCCCAGCTGGCCTGGAACTCACAGAGATCCACCTGCCTCTGCCTCCCAAGTGCTAGGATTAAAGGTGTGGGCCACCACGCCCAGCACTAAAGATGGTTCTTAGCAGCCATATGGGTGCTGGGAATCGAACCAGGGTCCTCTGCAAGAGCAGTCAGTGCTCTTAACTGCTGAGCCATCTCTCCAGCCCAAGACTAATTGGTGTCTAGTAAATCCTGAGCCTGAAACATATAAATCTACTGACCTGCAACAGCTTCCAAAGTCTTCAGTTGAGTCAAAAAGCAAAATATATTCCCAGCAAAAATAAAGACACTCACATGAAATGACAGACATATTGCCTAATGGGCTCACTCAGAGCAGAGGCCCCTCCACTCAGCATCCAACTGCCTACCACACTGCCACTCCACAGGTTTAGCTCCTCTTTGCAGTATCTTGTCAGGGCCCCATCCACATGGCAAGAACATGAAACACATGCATACTGCAGTCTAGCAGCCTCACTAACTTAAATTCACCAGCTATAGATACTTGGGGATGTTTTTGTCTTTTCTGTTGACTTTTTAGTGTGGTGTTCCCTTTGGAGGAGACTTATACCTTAGCTTATAGAGCTTTATGATAGATACCTAACTTCCCCCTACATCAGAATGTCAGTAATCTCCAGTTGGGGACTTGCCTTTGTTCCTATGGTGTCTCTGGAGCCTAACATCTTATCTGGAACAGCTGAGTGAATCCCAGATCCTGAAAATATTTATTAACTGGCAGGTTAGAGTATAAACTGAAGTTGACCCCTCTTGCCTGGCACTGTCGTAGACTCTGGCCCCTCCACTTTATCCTCCAAAGAAGCAATGGCAATGTGTCTGGTGATGTGCCTGCAATTTTTTCAATTTGATTTGAGTATGACTTCACAAAAACGTTAATTTCAATAAAATCTCTAAGAGTCAAGAAGCATTAGGAGCCAGGCATGGTGGCCCATGCCTTTAATTCCAGCACTCAGAAGGCAGAGGCAGGCAGATCTCTGTGAGTTCAAGGCCAGCCTGGTCTACATAATGAGTTCCAGGTCGGCTGGGGCTGCAGGGAGACCCTGTCTCAAGAAAAAAAAAAACAGGGGGGGGGGCATTAGGAGCAACTTGCTGTCCTTAGATAGAAACCCACTCACCCCTGACATCCCATTATAGGCACTACCACTATCACTAGGGGGACCTGACAGTAGGTTGTGAATTCCTTATAAAGATTCATGGGGCCAGAGTGTTTTCATAGTTCAGATTTTTCTGGATTTTGAAATATTTGCATAGATCTACTGGATGAGCATCACTAACCTGAAAATCCAAAACTTAAAATGCTGCTCAAAAACTTGAGAATTTTGATCTTCAGATTAGGGATGCTCATGTTGCATCAGGCCCTTTATCCATTAAGTATTCCTAACACTCCATGACCTCAATGTTATTTCCCATCCCATTCTCTAGTTGAGGAAACCAGTATCTGGAGTTAAGCCACTTGGCAACACTTAGCAAGAGAAGTGAATCCAGACAGCAGACTTATACTCGACAACTGTTTTCCCCATCATGCTGACCACACCCACCCACCATCTCCGTGCCCTGGAAGATTGCATGCCTTTTTTGTAAATGGTATTTTACTGTTGCCCAGTCTGGTCTCAACCAATCCACTGCCTTAGCCTCCCACGTAGCTGCAATACAGGCAAGCACCACAGTACCAGGCCTGGTCTGCCTTGAAAGAGCTTTCTACTCTATCCATTATAGTACTCCTACCCTTTCTATTTAGTTGTTTCATAGGCATTTGCATAAAGAGTGCTGAGGAAAGCCGGGCAGGGTGGTGCACGTGTTTAATCCTAGCACGTGGGTGGCAGAAGCAGGCAGATCTTTGTGAGTTCAAGGCCAGCCTCTACAGAGTGAGTTCCAGGACAGCTGGGGCTACAGGGAGACCCTGTCTCAAAAAGACAAAAAAAAAAAAAAAAGAGTGCTGAGGACAGGAAGGAGGTGAGACAGGGAACGGGAAACAAGGATTTGGGCATCAGATACACCTGGCTCTGTCGCACAGGAGCTGTGTAACTTATTCTGTGTCTTCCTACTCTGTAAATTGAGGTAAAAATAATTAAAATTGAGAAAAACTAAAGTTTAGTTTACCTCACATAAAGACATTCCCTTGGCCAAATCCCACCTCTCAAAAGTGAATACAGTATACTATCTCTGTTTCACAGAAAGGGCTCTCATGCCATGCATTTACCACTGTACCAGAATTCCTCATTTCCCTCCATAGTAAACTGAACTCCCAGTGTTCAGTGACTGAGTCTTATTTCTCTCTAAATATATACTCATGCACAGTAAGGCTTGCTACATGAACTAACTGTAACTAATGAATGTTCGTGGGAATCAGTCCCAGAGCTGGAGAGTAGATGCAGTGGTTAAGAGCACTTACTGCTCTTGCAGACCAGAATTCAGTCCCCACCACCCACATAGGGCATCTCACAACCTGTGACTGCACCTCCAGGGAATCCTACAGATCCAACACCCTCCTCTGCTTTTCTGGCATCTGTGGGCATCTGAACACACATGAACATACCCCCACACAGATACACACTCATACACTCAACTAAAAATGAAATTCCCAGCTAAGATTGTCCCTGATTGATTAGGGGGAAGCTAGACAACGGGTACTATTATCAATGTTCTAGAAAATCCGGGCGTGGTGGCGCACACCTTTAATCCTAGCACTTGGGAGGCAGAGGCAGGCGGATCTTTGTGAGTTCAAGGCCAGCCAGGTCCACAGAGTGAGTTCCAGGACAGCTGGGGCTACAGGGAGACCCTGTCTCAAAAAGACCAAAACAAACAAACAAACAATGTGTTAGAAACTAGGAAAGCTTCTATGCAGAGGAGGATGAATGTCTTTTAAAACACACACAGGGACAAAAAAAAAAAAAAAAACCGGGTGTGGTGGTGCACATCTTTAATCCTAGCACTCGGGAGGCAGAAGCAGGTGGATCTTTGTGAGTTCAAGGCCAGCCTGATCTACAGAGCAAGTTCCAGGACAGCTGGGGCTACAGGGAGACCCTGTCTCAAAAAGACCAAAAATAAAATAAAATAAAATAAAACACACACAGGGCTGGAGAGATGGCTCACTGGTCAAGAACATTGACTTGCAGAGGACCCAGGTTTGATTCCCAGCACCCACATGGCGGCTAAGAACCATCTTTAAGCTGGGTATGGTAGTACACGCCTTTAATCCTAGAACTCAGGAGGCAAAGGCAGGTGGATCTCAGTGAGTTCAAGGCCAGCCTGGTCTACAGAGTGAGTTCCAGGACAGCTGGGGCTACAGGGAGACCCTGTCTCAAACACACACAAAACACACACAAAACACACACACACACACACACTATCAGATCCTAGGTTTCTGGAGTAATGCATCACAATAGGGGGTCTTGTAAGCTTAACTAAAAGGCTACTTGGGATCCAGGTGAGAATAGAAGCTGTGTGGGCACTAGTAGCTCAAAGTAGGTGAGCACATAGCTGTGTGGGGAAGGGGCTACTGGCATGCCTCCCCTTGTGCCCCAAGGAGGCTTGCAGGTGTGCAAACTGAATAATACTGAAACAATTATCACCTAATCAAAAAATTTTCCAGCAGCAACGTTGGGCCCCAGAACACAGGAATGAAGTATGTCGCCTTTATTTCTGCTCTAATGGGTGCTCACCCTAGCGACTCAACCCCTCTGCTCATCTACAGAATGCTGGCCTGTAGTCCCCCTGTACCCCCAGCTGTCCTGGAACTCACTATATAGACCAGGCTGACCTTGAACTCAGAGATCCGCCTGCCTCTGCCTCCCGAGTGCTGGGATTAAAAGCATGCGCCTCCACGCCCATCTCAATGCTGGCCTTTTTAACGAATGTGTCTGTCCATGTAACTCTTCATTAAGTTTTTTTTTTTTTGGTCTTTTTGAGACAAGGTCTCCCTGTAGTCCAGCTGTCCTGGAACTTGCTCTGTAGATGACAGCGAGTCTTAAACTCACAGAGATGCGCCTGCCTCTGCCTCCCCGAGTGCTGGGATTAAAGGGGCGTGCCACCATGCTCTGCATCTTCAGAAGTTTTCGGCTTGGCTGCTTTGGGTTTGTATCACGAAGATGCCCAGTGCTGGGGGCTTCAAATATTCTTTTCATTCATTCAAAATGTTTTAACAAATTTCGAGGTCTCTGGTGCAACTTGCAGTTTCTGGATCGAGCTACACTCGTCTTTAAACTATTTTTTTTTCTTTTTTTAACACTCTTTCCCATTCCCATATACAAACACAGCTGAAATCCAAGTTCCAGCAGCACTCTAGGAGGAAGACACCCCTTCGGGGATGGAGAGACCACCAGGCAAGGACTCCCCAGACAATGCTGTGAAAACATGATGGAGACTGGGGTGCAAGACCTTAAGACTGCGGGACCTCCAAATGCCGGAGCCAAGTGCGCCCCATCCCCGCCCCAACACCAGAAGGTCCACAGGATCTCCTCACCTAAGTCACACACCCCGCTGTCAGGCTCAAGGCAGCCTCTGCTTCTGCACAGGGATGCTCGCAGGCCCCCGGGGCGGCCGCAGCGCCGAGTGCTGAGGAGCCTCGGGGTCCCGCGGGCGGCGGCTAGGGCAACCTTTACCTGAAGCAGCTTCCCCGACCCGCCACCTCGGCCGCGGGAACGTTCGAGAGCTGAGGCCCCGGCTCGCCCCGCCGGCCGGCCCCGAACTCGGCGCCCTCGGCGTCCTCGGGGGCCGGCGCTCCTACAGGCCCGTTCGGCTGCCGGGCCTGGGGCTCGCCCTCATGCCCCCGCCGCTCCCCGCCGCTGCCGGCCGGCTGAGCAGCAGCCCCGTTGCCCTGAGCCGCGCCACGACCCGGAACCGCACCCCGGCGTACCGGAAGTCCCGGGTCGGGAAGGCGACACTGCCTGGGGACGCAGTGCGCAAGCCCCAGAGTCGGGAGTACCAGGAGCCGCGCGGGAGTAGGGGGGGCGTCTGCGCATGCGCATTGAGCCTTGTGGTGAGGACCGGGCTGAGGCTAAGTCTGAGGCTGGCTGACCTGAGTCCGGACGGCTTGAGCATCCAAGAACCGAGAACTCTCTGTTAAGTACTCCCTCGCACTTTCACAGAGGACAGTCCTCAGTTCATCCGGAAATGAGTGATGAGGCAGTGCACTGCGGTTAGCACAGACACTCAGAGCTGATCAAAATGCAAAGAGAATTAGTGGCGTGCTCAGATGGGACATCTACATCACAGCCATCCTCCCCCAGCTCCCGCACGGTCGAAGAGGGTCTAAAGATGTTCGTGCCGCCGGGGGCTGGAGAGTTGGCTCAGCGGTTAAGAGCGCCGACCCGGGTTCGATTCCCAGAACCCACATGGCGGCTAAGAACCGTCTTTAACTCCAGTTCAAGGGGAATCCGACGCCCTCTTCTGACCTCCGCGGCATTGCACGACAAGGGTGCACCAACCTTCATGCAGACACTACACGCATACACATAAGAAATAATAAATTTTAAAAAAGATGTTCGTGCCGGGCGTGGTGGTGCACACCTTTAATCCCAGCACTCCGGAGGCAGAGGCAAACGGATCTCTGTGATCAAGGCCAGTCTGGTCTATATAGCGAGCTTCAGGCCAGCTGGGACTAAAAGAAGACCCTGTATCAAAAATACAAAAAAAAAAAAAAAAAGAAAACTGCACAGGACCTGCACAAGATCAAGCCAATCGACCTTCCAGCATGGAGAAGGGAAGGACTTAATAACTCCTGCCCCTACCTGAAGACTATGGACAGTTGATGGTGCTGAGGGAGTTCTTTAAGGGTGTGCCTCCTGGGAGATGAACCAAATTTCAGTGGATGGCCCCACGCCTGAGAACATGGGTACACAAATTGGAATCTGTGAGGTATTAAAGAAAAAGGACATCGCCTGCTGTGTTAGTGCACGCCTTTAATCCTAGCACTTAGGAAGTAGAGGCAAGCAGCAGATCTCTCTAAGATCGAGGCTAGCCCAGTCTACATAGGGAGTTCCAGGCCAGCTGGAGCTACAGAGAGACCCTGTCTAAAAAAAATAATAATAATAAATAAATAAATAAGGCGGGGGGCGGGGGGGTTGGAAAGATGGCTCAGCAGGGTTTTTTGTTTGTTTGTTT
>VZQC01009846.1:581620-613502 GCA_009823505.1 Rhizomys pruinosus
TTCCTGCGGCTTGCCTCTCTCTCATCTGGTGAGTTTTGTCTTGCTGCTGTTATCACCCTTTCGGATCCCAGCGTGTACTGAGACTGAGCAAGATCTCCTGCTCTCTCTCTCTCTCTCTCTCTCTCTCTCTCTCTCTCTCTCCTTCTTTCTCTCTCTCTCACACACACACAAACACACATAGTGTAAACACACCAGTGGTATAAGGTATAGTTTAGTGGTAGAGTTCCTTGCTGAGGATGTGTGAGGCTCTGAGTTCAATCCTTAGCATCAAAATAATTGTAATGCTAGCCGGGCATGGTGGCACATGCCTTTAATGCCAGCACTCAGGAGGCAGAGACAGGTGGATCTCTGTGAGTTCAAGGCCAGCTTGGTCTACAGAGCGAGCTCCAGGACAGCAGGAACTGAAAGGAGACCCTGTCTCAAAAAGACCAAAAACAATAATAAAAAAATAATAATTGTGGGCTGGAGCGATGGCCTAGCGGTTAAGAGCGCCGACCGCTCTTGCAGAGGACCCGGGTTCGATCCCCAGCACCCACATGGCGGCCGAGAGCCGTCTGAAACTCCAATTCCAGGAGAACTCCAGTTCCAGGGGAGTCCGACGCCCTCTTCTGACCTCCGCGGCATTGCACGTCACGGGTGCACAGACTTGCATGCAGACAGTACATTCATACACATACGGAAATAAAATTTAAAAAAAAAATTAAAAAAAAATAATATAATGTTAACAATAGCGGAGCCACACTGTGGAGGCTAGGCAGACATTCTCTAGGAATTTTCTATACCATTTTTTCCTGCTGAATATCATCTCTCACAAGTAACCCCCTTTTCAGTATTTGGGGTGAAAATGGAACACCTGGCTGGTATCACAGTACCTCACCAACCACATTTCCATATAAATACAGTCCCTTCCAAAATTCAGGCCTGTAACCAGCTTTAAACAGTGCCTCTTTGATTTCAAAGGTTAGCTAGTACTGCGAGTGCTGAATGCTAAATTAATTGATGCTAACAGTAGTTAGAATGCTAAAAAAAAAAAAGACTCGTATGTTTTGTCGAATGCAACTTCCAAGAATGCATAATTAACAGTGTCTCCATTAATATACAGTATGTTCAACAGTGAGACACTACTATCATAAATAAAGGTAGACATGGATAAATTTATAATTAAAAATGCATTAGAAATTACAAGCATAATTTATTTACTAATGTGCACTGGAATAAATTTTATGTGTAATATTTTAAAACAGGGCATTAATAAATAATAGTGAACATAAAATGTTTTTGCAGCTAAAAATATTTCAATAAATATTAGTAAATTAAATGTGCTGCAGAGTTGTAATTGCTCTGAAGTAAAGTTTATAGAATACAATCACAATAGAGAGGACAGTTTCTTGAATGTATTCAAAATACCTGAAACGGGGGCTGCTGAGATGGCTCAGTCAATAAAGGCATTTGTCACACAAGCCTGGAGACCTGAGCTCAATCTCTAGAATCCACAAAAAGGTAGAAGGAGAGAACGAATGCCACAAAGTTGTCCCGACTTCCACGTGTGCCTTGTGAAATGCAAACCTCCTCCCAATATTGATAATTTTATTTTGTCTTTTTTTCCTTTTTTTTTGTATTTTTGAGGCAGGGTCTCCCTTTTAGTACCAGCTGTCCTGGAGCTCGCTCTATAGACCAGGCTGGCCTTGAACTCACAGGGATCCACTCTCTACCTCCCAAGTGCTGGGATTAAAGGCACGCACCACCACGCCCGGCTTTGTTTTGTCTTTTTTTAAAAGTTTTTTATTTACTTATTTTTATTTATTTTTAATTTTTAATTTATTTTTATTATGTGTATGAATGTACTGACTGCATGTAGGTTTGTGCACCCATGTTGTGCAATGCACAGGGAGTCGGATTCCCCTGGAACTGGAGTTAAAGACGGTTCTCAGCTGCCATGTGGGTGCTGGGGATCGAACCTGGGTCCTCTGCAAGAGCAGTCAGTGCTCTTAACCATTAGGCTATCTCTCCAACCCTACTTATTTTTATTTTATGTGTATGAGTGTTATGCATGCATGCATGTAATGGCACTCATGTCATATAGCGCTCATGGAGGACAGAAGAGGGCATTGGATCCCCTGTAACTAGTGTTAAAGATTGTTGTTAGTAACCATGTGGGTGCTGGGATTTGAACCTGGGTCTTCTGCAAGAACAGCCAGTGCTCTTATCTACTGAGCCATCTCTCCAGCCTCTTATTTTTTGTTTGTTTGTTTGTTTGTTTTTGTTTTAAGTCAAGGTCTCACTATATTGCCCTGGCTGGCCTGGGACTCATAGAGATCTGCCTGTCTCTCTCAAGTGCTAGGACTAAAAATGTGTGCTATCATACCTACTATTATTTTTTAAAGAATTATTCCAAGGGGAGCTCTGTGAGTTCAAGGCCAGCCTGGTTTACAGAGCAAGTTCCAGGACAGCCGGAGCTACAGGGAAACCCTGTCTCAAAAAAAAAAAAAAGATTTATTCCAAATATTAGCAACAAATAGCCACGTTTCTTTTAGGTTGCATATGTTTTAAGAATGCAAGCACAGAATCTCCAGATAATTAATAACTGGCCACTATTGGGAACAGCCTAGACCTTCTTGAGCTGGTACAGTTGTGCGTTATTGAATTCAAATCTTTTTTTATATATATAAACTTTCACTCTTTTTTTAAATTAATTTTTTTTATATGTGTGTACTGTCTGTATGTAGGTTGGTGCACCGGTGTCATGCAATGCCAAGGAGGTCAGAAGAGGGCATCAGATTCCCTGGTACTGGAGTTAAAGATGGTTCTTAGCCACCATGTGGGTGCTGGGAATTGAACCCGGTCCTCTGCAAGAGCAGTCGATGCTCTTAACTGCTGAGCCATCTCTCCAGCCCCTGAATTCAATTTTTTGTTTTTTGTCTTTTTGAGACAGGGTCTCCCTGTAGCCCCAGCTGTCCTGGAACTCACTCTGTAGACCAGGCTGGCCTTGAACTCACAAAGATCTGCCTGCCTCTGCCTCCCAAGTGCTAGAATTAAAGGCGTGCGCCACTACGACCAGCTTGAATTCAAATCTTTTTAATATTTTATTACACATATATTTTATTTGTGTACATGCATGTGTCATAGTGCCCATGTAGTAGTCAGAGGACAACTTGTAGGAGTTGGTTCTCTCCTTCTACCAGATAAGTTTCAGGCACTGAACTCAGGTTATCAGGCTTGGTGGCAAGTGCCTTTACCCGCTGAGCCATCCTGCCAATCAGTGAACTAAAATCTTATCCACCTGGATTTTGGTTTGGGTTGTTCTTGTTTTTGTTTTGTATACTAACTTGAAACTCACTATGTAGCCTAGTTTAGTCCCAGATTTGCAATCTTCCTCCCTCAGTCTCCCAAGTGCTTTGATTGTACGTACCTATGCACAATCATGCCTGGCTCATCCACATAATCTGGAGCAATTTCTCCCACTTGAAAAACCATGGGATCCCTCCCCCTCAAAACTTGACCTTAAGGGGGCCTGGTATGTAGCTCAATGATAGAACACTTCCCTAGCATATGTGAGGGTCTTAGTTCAGTACCTGGCATGGCAGAAGGAAAAATATTGACCTTACTTTGTGCGTGTGTGTGTGTGTGTGTGTGTGTGTGTCTGTCTGTCTGTCTGTCTGTGTGTGTCTGTCTGTCTGTCTGTCTGTCTGTCCTAGAGGCCAGAGGTCAACCTTGAGTCAACTTCAGGAGTTGCCCACCTTGTTTTCTAAGACAGGATCTCTTTTGTCCTGAGGCTCACTGTCTGGCCAGCAAGCCATTGCCTCTACCTCCCCAGCGTTATCTCCCTGAGTCTGTGCCGCTTCACTCAGCTTTTTACGTAGGTGCTAGCCATAAACTAAAGTCCTCATGCTTGCATGGCCAAGCACTTTACTGACAGAGCCATCTCCCCGGCCCTTGACGCATCATTCTAATTTTATATCTATTTCATTTTCCATGGGTTCATAGCCCATGATCTCAGTAAAATGATAAATCCCACAACACAGCAGTATTTGTTTGGTGGCTGCACCTGAAAAGAGGGCTTGTGTTTAAGTGTAAAGCATTTTTTTTCTAGTTAAGATCACAGTGGATTAACATTAATGGATGACACCCATCCCTGGGTGAAACTTCCTTTGGGTCAGGCCCCAGGCTAATGGCTTTCTGTACCTAGTCTAATATAATCCTGAAAGCAATCCAATAAACAGACCCTGCTATTATCCCTGTTTAACCAACAAGGAAACAGATCCTTTCTAGGTGAAGTCACTTGCTCAAGATCCTACGCTTTGTGACTGGCTGACTTGGAAGCCCCAAGTTCTCAATCACTGCCCCCCCCATAACAACATCAGTTGCTGTTCTTAAAATAACCCTATCCTTCTCTAAATCAAGTTGCCTCCCAGCTTTTCTCAGCCCTTTCAACTGGCTTTTATTTTTTCCCCATTGATATCTAATCTACGTCCCTCCTGCTCCCATTTAAGATAATTCCCTCATGCCCTGTCCATTGTAGACAAGAACTGATGTTTAAAACACATGAGCAATATCCCTTTAGATATTTGAAGATGGCTATTAAATTCTCCTTAACCTTCTTTTCACTACAATACGTTGTTAGTAACCCCAATTCCTTTTGCTTTTTCTCACAGGGACTCTTTCTCTAAAGTATTCCCCCATGAGCTTCATGCCTTGAAATCAGCTTCAGGTTTTCCATATCTCAATTCATTATCATCACCTTCAAAGAGCACCCGCACATCCGTGCAGACCATGCTCAAATTTATACATGCCAGGAAAGCAGCTGTGGCCCTGACTCCAAGGAGATAAACCCAAATAATGTCCTTTGAAATCTTTACCATGACTCCATCATCTTCCCATCTGACCTGGACAATCTGCTAAATTAGAAATAACATGATGTTGCTGGGCGTGGTGGCGCACGCCTTTAATCCTAGCACTTGGGAGGCAGAGGCAGGCAGATCTTTGTGAGTTCAAGGCCAGCCTGGTCTACAGAGTGAGTTCCAGGACAGCTGGGGCTACAGGGAGACCCTGTCTCAAAAAGAAAAAAAAAAAAAAAGAAAGAAATAACATGAGGCAGCACAGATGCCAATTTTCACAGAATCTCTAATAACTGGCACCACTGGGACACATAGCAGTTGCTCAATAAATGTTTTTATTATAAGGAAAGAATATGATCACTTGAAAATATGTTCCAGGATAACATGCTCCTCCACACGTTTGGTAACCTTTGTTAGAATAGTTTAAGTTCTATATTGATAGTCTGGAATGATTGTAATATGTGCTGTTTCCTGAATGAAAATCAAATGAAGCAAGTGGCTGTTGAAAGAAGGAAAAAAAGTCTGGGGTATGTGACTTAGTTAGTAGACTGCTTCCCTAGCATACATGAAGCCCTGGGTTCAAACCTCAGCACTGTATAAACTGGGTGTGGTGGCACCCATCTGTAACCCAGCACTTGGTAGGTAGAAGAAGTTCAAGGTCATTCTCAGCCACACAGTGAATTCTAGGCCAGCCTAGGATACCTGAGACCTGGTCTCAGGAAGGGAGGAAGGAAGGGAGGGAGGGAGGGAGAGAGAGAAAGCAGAGTAATGTTACCCACATGACTATGAAAAATCAGTGCCTGGAACACTAGCTCAGAAGTAAACAAACAAACAAACAATTAAAAGTAAGTAGCTTGGGCCAGCGAGATGGCTTAGCAGGTCAAGGTATCTGCTGCCCGTCTAAGGACCTGAATTTGATCCTAGGACCCCCACATGGTGGAGGAAGAGAACCATATCCAGAAAGTTGTCCACCAACCTCTATACATGTGTTCACATCCATTATTAATTGTAATACTATCAATAATAATAGCAACATTAATAAATAGCTTGAAGGCAAAATATTCTGCCAAGGTTTCCTTGAGACTTTCTGATTCTCTTGAGAAAATTGGAAGGGTTAGGTCCAAACCAGGCTTCCCTCCTGTTGGTGTTTGGCCTAAGACCTTATCCAACAACAACAACAAACAAACAGACAAAAAGGTTAGGCATGCAGTTCAGTTGGTAAAGTGCTGGCCTACCATGCACAGAGACCTTGGTTCCATCCAGAGCACTTTGTAAAACCAGGCTTAGCGGTGCATGCCTACAATCCCAGCACTCCTGGAGTGGAGGAAGGACTAGGAGTTCAAGGTCATCTTCAGCTCCATAGTAAGTTTGAAGTGAGCCAAAAGCCCAGTTGTGGGAACAAAGCACAAAAAGGACAACATGAGCCTCCCATAGCTCCACGAGGTCAGAGAGCTTCACACTGCCAACAGAAACAAAACCTACATGGAAGGAGCCTGCCGAAGGGGCACAGGAGTTGAGGAAGAGCTCTGCCCATAGCCACATTTAAAACTCCTTGCTGATAGAAATAAATGACTGAATGAGATCCCAGATCCCGTGCAGAGAAGAGTTTCAAGCAGTTTTCATTGGCCTTTCACCTCAAAGAGGGGAACATATGCTTTAAGTATGGGGTGTAAATAGAGACTGACCTCCCAAAACTACAGAATGAGAGTCAGGCATGGTAGACACTGGGGAGGTGGAGGAGGAGGATCAGGAATTCAGGGTCATCCATCTTTGGTACATAGTATGTTTAAGCCCAGCCTGGGATGTAGGAGGAGACAGTCACAAACAAACAAACAAACAAGCCGGGCATGGTGGGGCATGCCTTTAATCCCAGCACTCAGGAGGCAGAGGCAGGCAGATCTCTGTGAGTTCAAGGCCAGCCTGGTCTACATAGCGAGTTCCAGGACAGATGGGTCTACAGGGAGACCCTGTCTCTAAAAGACAAAAATAAATAAATAAATAGATAAATAAATAAATAAGCAAATACTACCTAAAACACAGGATTATTACCAGGTAGTCAAGGTCAACATCAGCAGTGACAGCATGTGGTTGGTGTGACCTACTCGTCAGGGACAGGAAAGGCAGCACTAAGAATTGAAGCCATGACCTCCTGCATACTAGGCCAGCAATGAACTATATCCCCAGGCCTCCCAGGTTTTTCTGTATTTCTTATTTTGAAACAGAGTCTCACTAAGTTGTCCTTGTTTAACTCATTCTGTAGCCCAGTTAGGCCTTGAACTTTCCACCTACTTTTTAAAAAAAATTTATTTATTTATTTACGTGTATGAATGTACTGTCTGCATGTAGGTCTTTGCACCCCTGGTCGTGCAATGCTGCGGAGGTCAGAAGAGGGCGTCAGATTCCCCTGGAACTGGAGTTCTCCTGGAATTGGAGTTACAGAAAGTTCTCAGCCACCATGTGGGTGCTGGGGATCGAACCCGGGTCCTCTGCAAGAGCAGTCGGTGCTCTTAACAGCTAGGCTATCTCTCCAGCCCCTACTTTTTTTTTAAATAAATTTTAAAGTTTTATTTATTTTTGTATGTGTATGAATGTACTGTCTGCACGTAGGCTTGTGCACTCGAGTCGTGCAATGCCGAGGAAGTCAGAAGAGGGTGTCGGATTCCCCTGGAACTGGAGATACAGATGGTTCTCAGCCGCCATGTGGGTGCTGGGGATCTAACCCAGGTCCTCTGCAAGAGCAGTCGGTGCTCTTCACCTTCTTGTGACAGCCAGCAGAGTAGCTAGGATTGCAAGCCTGCCAGAAGAACTGCTGGTGGGTATTCTTGACATGCTAGATGAAAACTGACACTTCATCTACTGGTCTTCCTCTCCAAAAACACAGTGTAAACATTAAAAAAAATAATAAACACATATGGCAGAATGCATGAGCTCTGGTCGGGTGGGGAGCAAGAAAGGGGGAATGGGGGGGCTGGAGAGATGGCCTAGCAGTTAAGAGCGCCGACGGCTCTTACAGGGGACCCGGGTTCGATCCCCAGCACCCACATGACGGCCGAGGGCCATCTGAGGCTCCAATTCCAGGAGAGCTCCAGTTCCAGGGGAATCCGACACCCTCTTCTGACCTCCGCGGCATTGCACGACACGGGTGCACAAACCTGCATGCAGACAGCACATTCCTACACATACAGAAATAAATTAAAATTAAAATTAAAAAAAAAAAGAAAGGGGGAATGGGTCTAGATATGATTTGGAAATGTTGTGTGAAATGTGCAAAGCTTCGATAAAAAATTGGCTTTGAAAAAATAAATAAATAACTTCAGGAGATGATCTACTGAGGAGCATCTCACAAAAGACTAAGACCAGGCCGGGGGTGGTGGTGCACGCCTTTAATCCTAGCACTTGGGAGGCAGAGGCAGGCAGATCTTTGTGAGTTCGAGACCAAAAAAAAAAAAAAAAGACTAAGACCAACACTTTTTGTAATTTCAAGGGCTGTCAAGGAACCCAGAAGTCTGATTTTTTTTTTTCATTTTTGTTTTGTTTTGTTTTGAGACAGGGTTTAGCTGTAGCCCCAGCTAGCCCAAAATTCACTATGTAGACCAGGCTGGCCTTGAACTCACAGACATCCAGCTGCTTCTGCCTCCCAAGTTCAGGAATTAAAGGTGTGCCACCACGTTAACTACCAGTTTTAACCCTGTCATTGAGGATGACACCAAGGTTGTCCACATGCATATTTACACACACACACACACACACACACACACACACAAAGGGATACACGACCAAGGGGTTGGAGATATAGCTCAGTGGCAGAGCACTTGCTTAGCACACTTAAGACCCTGGGTTCTGGGGCTGGAGAAAGATAATCCAGTGGTTAAAAGCACTGACTGCTCTTGCAGAGGACGTGCATTTGGTTCCCAGCAAACACATGGCAGCTAACAATCGCCCATAACTCCAGTTCCAGGAGATCCAGCACTCTCTTCTGGCCTCCATGTGTATTGCACGACATGGGTGCACTTAGATACAAGTAGGTAAAACAGACATATACATAAAAAAAATTTAAAAAGACAATAGTCACTTCTTCTGACCTCTGTAGGCATTGCCCAATATGGGTACACTTACATACACACAGGCATTACACTCATACACATACAAATAAAAATAATAAATAAAATATTTTTTTAAATCATCTTTTTTTAAGATCTTAGGTTTTATCACCAGTATCACAAGAAAGCAAATGTGAAAATGAAACACCCCCCATGTACACACATATGTATACATATACTGTGTAAGTGCTGCAGCAAAGACCCATAGACATTTCCAAAGTACTTTCCTCTAGTAATTATTCCAGGGACTGTGAAGGTGTACTCAAACAGGACTTGGCTTTATCTATTTTGAGGATAAGAAAATAAAGTTTTAAAGTGAAACCAGCCATTCTCCTCCTTAAGGGAAGCTTACCAAGCTTAACCAGTGATCCTCCTGTGTGGAAAATGCAACCCAGCATTTTCTTCCCAGAAGTACTGGCAGTTCCTTTCTAGCTAGGATCTCAGCTGGTCCTCAGCTCTGTCTTAACCTTCTCCCTAAAGACACTAGAATTTTTACATGGCAGGTATGAAGGAAAGCATATCTAGAACCCAATACAAACGTCTAAAGAACTAGCCACTCGGATTTGTATTTATCTTCCCATACCGTCCCAAGGAGTTTCAGAGTTTCTTGTTATAAGAGTGTGGCTTGGGTCTGGAGAGATGGCCTAGTGGTTGAGAGTGTCGACCGCTCTTGCAGAGGACCTGGGTTCGATCCCCAGCACCCACATGGCGGCCAAGAACCATCTGAAACTCCAATTCCAGGAGAACTCCAGTTCCAGGGGAGTCTGACACCCTCTTCTGACCTCCGCGGCATTGCACGACACGGGTGCACAAACTTGCATGCAGACAGTATATTCATACACATACAGAAATAAATAAAATTTAAAAAAATTTTTAAAGAGTGTGGCTTGGTAGTAGAGTAGTTGCCCTTCCTGTGTGAGGCCTTGTGTTCATACCCAGCACCAAAAAAATATGAGATAGGTATGGGGTCTGGAGAGATGCTCACTGGTTAAGAGAATTGGCTGCTCTTGCAGAGGACCCAGGCTCAGTTCCTAACACCCACAGGATGGTCAACAACTATCTGTAATTTCAATTCCAGGGGACCTGATGCCCTCTTCTGTCCTCCACAGGCACTGCACAACACTAGTGCACTTACATACATGCAGGCAATACACAAATACACATAAAATACAAATAATGAATAAAATATTTAAAAAAATAATAAAAATGAGGGCTGGGAGTCATGGCACATGTCTTTAATCCTAGCTCTCAGGAGGCAGAGGCAGACAGATCTCTGTGACTTCAAGGCCAGCCTGGTCTACATAGTGAGTTCCAGGATAGCCTGGGGCTACGGGGAGACCCTGTCTCAAAAAAACGAAGGAAAACAAACAAACAAACTAAAGGAAAGAGCAGACAGGAGCTTTTACATTCATGGAGCTGACTTTCTAACGGAAGGAGAATGATAATATTGAAAATGTTTGTAAATCAGAGGTGACTTGCTGTTAAGCTCTTACTAGTATGAAATATTCTAGTCCCTACAATAATCCTCTGAGGCAAGTATTCTAATCTAACAGTGTTTCCAGTTCACAGATGAAGAAGTTGAGGTAATCTGCTCAATTTCATAGCTGGCAAAGAATAGCTAGGTTTGAAGCATCCGGGTCTTGGCTCTTATCCACAATTCTGTTCTCTAAGGGGTTAATTTCCATGCCCCACCCCATGTGACATTTGTTTGGATTCTATTCTCCCTTTCTCCATGCCCTTTAAGTGAGCACTCCTGCCTTCCCTGTACAAACCGAGCACCATGAAACCCCATGGCAGACCCAGCTCATCCCAATGACTCTTATTCCTCTGATAGCTCCTTTGAATAACAGCCCCATGACCTTCTCCCTGCAACCTAGACATAAAAAACTCAGCCCAGGCCCGAGCCCCACCATAGCGCCCATGGGACTCGCTGCAGCCTGGCCTGGCTTCCTCTCCCCACTGGGACTGGCAGGGAGAGAGCCAGAGAGGCCAGCGATGACAAGCCAGGGACCGTTCAATTTGGTTGTGACCCACATTGGAAGAAGCAAGATGATGCTCTTAACAGGCAAGCTCATGAAAAACTGAAAAAGCACTAATGCATTCGGTGATCATTTTTCCACATTATCAATTCTGAGTAAAACAGTGGTCTTGCTGGCCATTGTGAGATACCCTTCGGGAGTTAGAGGGCCTTGCTGGGATTAAAGGTGTGCGCCACCACGCCTGGCTGTTTTTTGTTTTGTTTTGTTTTGTTTTTTGCTGTTGTTGTTTTTAATTTTTCATTGGAAATTAGCCTTTTAAAAAAATTTTTTTATTAACTTTATTTATTTCTGTATGTGTATGAATGTACTGTCTGCATGCAAGTCTGTGCACCCGTGTCGTGCAACGCCGCGGAGGTCAGAAGAGGGTATCGGATTCCCCTGGAACTGGAGTTCTCCTGGAATTGGAGTTTCAGACGGTTCTCAGCCGCCATGTGGGTGCTGGGGATCGAACCCGGGTCCTCTGTAAGAGCAGTCGATGCTCTTAACCGCTAGGCCATCTCTCCAGCCCCCTTTCTATATCTTTTTTTTTTTTGTCTTTTCGAGACAGGGTCTCCCTGTAGCCCCAGCTGTCCTGGAACTCACTCTGTAGACCAGGCTGGCTTTGAACTCACAAAGATCCACCTGCCTCTGCCTCCCGAGTGCTAGGATTAAAGGCGTGCGCCACCACGCCTGGCCCTTTCTATATCATTTAATATGAACAATTACTGCTAGAGAAATGTGAAAATGTATTTCCTTTTTTTTTTTTTACAATTCAACCTCAAGTCTCCATTTCCTTCTTTTTCTAATAAAATAAAGTTTTGTTTTGTTTTGTTTTTTTTGTCTTTTCAAGACAGGGTCTCCCTGTAGCCCCAGCTGTCCTGGAACTCACTCTGTAGACCAGGCTGTCCTTGAACTCACAAAGATCTGCCTGACTCTGCCTTGTGCCACCATGCCCGGCTTATTTATTATTTTTTATGTGTATGAGTGTACTGTCTACTTGTAGGTTGGTGCACCTGTGTCGTGCAATGCCGCAGAGGTAAGAAGAGGGTGTCGAATTCCCCCAGAACTGGAGTTAAAGACGGTTCTTAGCCACCATGTGGGTGCTGGGAATGGAACCCAGGTCTTCTGCGAGAACAGTCGGTGCTCTTAACTGCTGAGCCATCTCTCCAGCCCCTGTTTTTATTTTATTTTATTATTATTTTTTTTTGGTCTTTTTGAGACAGGGTCGCACGCTGTAATTCCCAGCTGCTGGAATGCTCTGTTAGACCAAGCTGGCCTTGAACTCACAAAAGATGCCGTCTGTCTCTGCCTCTGAATGCTAGATTAAAGGCGTGCCACCACAACCGCTCAGCCCTGTTTTTTTATTTTATTTTATTTTATTTATTTCTGTAGTGTATGAATGTACTTCGGCATGCAAGTTTGTGCACCGGTGTCGTGCAATGCCGCGGAGGTCAGAAGAGGGCGTCGGATTCCCCTGGAACTGGAGTTCTCCTGGAGTTGGAGTTTCAGACGGTTCTTGGCTGCCATGTGGGTGCTGGGGATCGAACCTGGGTCCTCTGTAAGAGCAGTCGGTGCTCTCAACTGCTAGGCTATCTCTCCAGCCCTCAGCCCCTGTTTTTTAAAGCATGGCTATTTACCGGCTTTGTTTAATAAACCAAATAGTTGTTTATGTGTGGTGCCTGCTCCATCAAGAGAGACAACTGCTACCTAGGTGAGGGAAAAGATCCTGTTCCCCAAATAGGCACCTGCTCCCCCAAGAATGGATAAGAACACCCTCCTTCTTAGACAACCAGGGCTGAGCAATGAAATACCAAACATACTGTATTTTTCTCTCTTGCAGTTTGAAGATGCACCTAATTTTTTTTTTTTTGTCTTTTTTTTGAGACAGGGTTCCCTGTAGCCCCAGCTGTCCTGTGAACCAATCGTAGACCAGGCTGGCCTTTGAACTCACAAAGATCCCAGTCCACTGCCTCTGCGTCCCGATTGCTAGGATTAAAGGCGTGCGCCACCACGCCCGGCAAGATGCACCTAATTTTTAACCAGATTCTAAGACAGGACTGAGTAAGTGTGGAAGCACTCACACCTCCCACTATGTGGGCTGATATGAAAGACTTGACTTTCTCCTGATCAAGAAACCCTGAAGCCTCTTCTTGCATGATTGAAGGTGTCAGGGCTCTTGCATCACTAGATAATGCATAGCACATTTGTGAGGGCTGTAGAAAAGTGCAAAGCTACCACAGTCACCCACCCAGTGGGATCCTCCCAATCTAGCTGCTTTTTGTGCCACAAAGGCATCGTTTTCTGTGATTGGTCTATTGTTCTAACTAAACTGCTATAGGCCTTTAAGGTAATTTTTGTTGTTGTTCCTCTGATTTTATGGCCTGAATATTCTTTTTTTTTCTTTTTTTTAGTTTTCCTTATGTAAGTATACAAGATATGGTATAGGATCTGAATCTTTTTTAAATTAATTGTATTGTAAATCAAACATATTTTCTCAGGATGCACTTACTCATCGTTAGCACGCGAGAGTTTCCAGTAAAATATCTTCAGTATTATTTTTATTATTAACATATTTACACTGTCACTCTGCCCTGCATCCTTTGTGAATCTGTTTTTAAAATAAATCTGACCTGATACCAGAGTGATTGGTGCAATAAAAATGCGTGATGTGAAATTAATCAAATATGGTCAGGTTCAATTTATAAGGGACACATTAAGAAAAATTATTTCTTGTTCGGGTATGCCACTCTAGTGAATCAAACAGAGCCGCGTATATTTCAGCAAGATACATGTAAAATCCATTCATTCAACAAACATTTATTATGCATTTACTGTGTGCATCACGGGGGATAAAAATCAAGCTGAGCAAACAAGAAATGCACACCGGAGACAACAGGAGAGCTTAAGCAACTGTGTGGCTGTGGAATCTAAGCTGACTATCCTAGGATTCCACGGACAAAAGCTGGAGCAACAGCACTGGTTGAGGGTGGGGGACTGTGGATTTATTTCCATTTTTTTCAGGAAGTGGTCATTAATTTTTGCATGAAAAAAGAGAGTAGAGAGGCATAATTCATGATAAAGATAGGTTTTATATTCTGTATATGTGAAGGAAATAAATTTGTCATGCATAAAATAAAGAAAATGAAACACACACACATGCACGCGCACACACACACGCACACACACACACACCACACACCTCACACATCTTGCTTTGGCTGTCAGAGTGGAACAGACATGGGTTCAAATCCCAGCTGTGTTACATACTATTGGTTGACCTTGAACAAATGCTTTCATTTTGTTGAGTTTTGATGTTCTTGTCTACAATTAAGGGATAACATCCCGCTCGTTGAATTATTATAAGAATGAAATGAGATGATGTTCCTGGTAAGCATTCATCCACTGTCTTGTATCTTGGGACTGAGCACAGTGCAAGAAGCTAGCTTGGGAGCCACTATTGTCAAAGTTGGTGACAGGGATGGATTGGTGGAGAAGAGACAAGATAAAAGGCATGAAGATGGGGTAGAAGCCAAGCCCTGCCCTCACCTCTCAACAGAGGATCTGCTTTCTCCTTACTAGAGGCAACTGGCTTAGCAACAGATGGGAGGGCCTCAGGCTTTGCAGTAATAGCAGTGGGCTGAGCATACTGGTTCATACCTGCAACCCTATCGATCAAGAGGTAGAGATAGCTTGGTGTGGTGGTGCATGGCTTTAATCCCAGCACTCAGGAGGCAGAGGCAGGAGGATCTAAGGAGAGAGGTATGGAGCCCACTTGCCATCACCAACTGTGCTGGGTAGCTTTAGTGTCAACTCGACACACCTGGGTTGAGGGAGCCTCAATTGGCTCCATTGGATTGGCCTGTGGCCACGTCTGTAGAGTATTGTCTTGATTGTCAGGCAATGTGGGAGGGCCCAGTCCACAATGAGAAGTGCCACCCTGGGCAGGTTGTTGTGTACCATATAAGAAGGCAGGCTGGGCATGAGCCAGGGGAGCAAGCCAGTGAACAGCACTCCTCCATGGCCTGTGCTTCAGCTCCTGCCTCCAGGTTCCTGCCCTGAGTTCCTGTCTTGGGCTCCCTAAGTGATGAACTGTGACCCTGGAGATGTAAGCTGAATAAACCCTTTCCTCCCCAAGTTGGTGTTGGTCAGAGTGTTTTGTCACAGCAATGGAAGACAGACTAGTACACCAACCTTAGAGACAGAACTCAGGACAAGACACTATGATTATCTTGAGAACCAGGGCTCTTTTTATTCTATGGGACAATGAAATTTCCTGCCTAGTATAGGTCTTTGCCTGAGGTAAGCAATCAATAACTTCTTGGGCTGGACTTCGGTGTCCCAGTCCTGTAAACTGAGTTACTGGAGAGAATGAGGCAGGAAGATTAAAGGTTCAAATCCAGCCTGAGTAATGCTGCCTCGAAATTAAATAAATAAATAAATAAATAAATAAATAAATAAATAGGCTGGGCACGGTGGTGCAAGCCTTTAATTCCAGTACTCAGCAGGCAGAGGCAGGAGGATCTCTGTGAAACTGAGGCCATCCTGGTCTACATGGTGAGCTCCAGGCCAACTGGGGCTATAGGGAGACCCTGTCAAAAGAAAAGAAAGAAAAAAGAAAGAAAGAAAGAAAGAAAAAAGAAAGAAAGAAAGAAAGAAAAAAAGAAAGAAAGAAAATTAAAAGGGGGGAGGGAGTAGAATATAGCTTAGTGGTAGAGTACCTGCCAAGCATATATGAGGCCCCACATTCAATCCCCAGTACCATAAACAAACACATAAACAAAATACTACTTGCTGAACAAAATAATAAATACCAACGTTCTATAAAATATGAACAGTCACTGACTTCTAATCCCTGTCCTTCCATTTTCTTAGCTGTATAATAAGATACAAATACCCACCAGAGCTGGGAACAGAACTCAGTTAGTAAAATGCTTTCCATACAAGGATGAAGAATAGAGTTTGACGCCCAGAACTTATGCAAAAAAAGCTGGGCGTGCTGGCAACCTTGTAATCCCAGCACTGGGGAAGCAGAGAGAGGCAGATATCCAGGGCTACTTGGCCAGTCTGCCTAGTCTAATTGGTGAGCTACAGGCCAATGAGAGACCATCTTAAAGAAAATAAAACAAACAATAACAAAAACCCCAAGGTAGACATCTGAGGTTGACCTTTGGCCTCCACACACATATACACACATGCATGTGCACAAGCACACATGTGTACATACACACACACAAATATCCATAAACCTCAAAAAGCTTTTATTATTATTATTGTTGTTGTTGTTGTTGTTGTTGTTTTGGTCTTTTTCAGACAGGGTCTCCCTTTAGCTCCAGATGGCCTGGAACTCACTACGTAGACCAGGCTGGCCTTGAACTCACAGAGATCCACCTGCCTCTGCCTCCTCAGTGCTGGGATGTGTGTGTGTGTGTGTGTGTGTGTGTGTGTGTGTGTGTGTGTGTGTGTGTATTTTGGTGCTGGGGTTCAAACCAGGGCTTCACACATGCTAAGTAAGTTTGGAGCTTCAGCGCCAGTGCTGCTGTTACTATTCAATGGCACAATAAGGGAGAGATGAGATGAAGTGAATCAGTAAATGTCTCATAAATACTTGCTGTCTTTGTTTTTCATTTAATCCTCACAGAGCCCTTTCAAGATCAAGTTTGATGCTTTATGTAATAAGCACTGATATGGACCTGACCATGCGCCAGGTGCAGTTCATGGTGTTTTACAAATATTAAGGTACTTGATCTTCATAAAAGCCCTTTGAGGCTTGAGGGTACAGCTCAGTTGGATGAGTGCTTGGCTGGCATGTACAAAGTCCTGGTTCTCTCCCCAGTGCCATGTAGACTGATCACGGTATCTCACACCTAAAAGGCCATGTAGACTGATCATGGTATCTCACACTTAAAAGGCCATGTAGGGGGGCTGGAGAGATGGCCTAGCGGTTAAGAGCGCCGACTGCTCTTACAGAGGACCTGGGTTCGATCCCCAGCACCCACATGGCGGCCGAGAGCCGTCTGAAACTCCAATTCCAGGAGAACTCCAGCTCCAGGGGAATCCGAGACCCTCTTCTGACCGCCGCGGCGTTGCACGACACGGGTGCACAGACTTGCATGCAGGCAGTACATTCACACACATACAGAACTAAATAAAATTAATAAAAAAAAAAATTACAAAAAAAAAAGGCCATGTAGACTGATCATGGTATCTCATACCTAAAATCCCAGTACTCAGGAGGTACAGGTAGGAAGATCAGAAGTTTAAGATTTTGCCTCAAAATTAATAAAGTTGGGCATGCTGGTGCATGCCTTTAATCCAAGGAGGCAGAGGCAGGCAGATCTCTGTGAGTTCAAGGCCAGCCTGGTTTACATAGAGAGTTCCAGGACAGCTGGGGCTGCAGAGAGACCCTGTCTCAAAAAGACCCCCCCCCCAAAAAAATAGAACCTTAGCTGGTCGTGGTGGCACCTGCCTTTAATCCTGCACTCTGGAGGCAGAAGCAGGCAGATCTCTGTGAGTTCAAGGCCAGCCTAGTCTACATAGCGAGTTCTAGGCCAGCTATAAGTGAGACCCTGTCTCAAAAAGACCCCCCCCAAAAAAACTCTAAAACACATGCTTGAATAGGTAATTTCCCCTCTAACACAATTATTAATTATAATAGTAAAGTGAAAGTATTTTTGAGTCCATTCTAATTGTTTCTGGATTTAAATCTGATCCAGAAATTCAAAATGGAAGATATCATCAAAAGTACCATCCAGTTGCTTCTGACAGAAGGAAGTTTATAGCTTGTGCATATGTTTTTAGGAAATAATATCACCAAGAAATCTTTGATGGCCCCCTTATGGGTAAAAAAATTATTTTAGAAAATTTATTTTCAGATCAGCATATTGTAGCATAATTCTTAAAGAAACTTTTACTTTAAATCAGTTTTATTGTGAGTCTGGAAAAGAAACAGGACCAGGAGATGAACCTGGTGTTGACAAGAAGCTGGTGAGATAAAAAGAAATATACTGTGGTGGTACTTGTTTTTAAGAAATGAAACTTGGGATTTATGTACCAGCTTAAAAAAGAAAAAAATCTCTCCAGGCACACTGTTCAGCAGGTATTTAGATCTTGTCTGAAGTTTTTAGTATATTTCAAATAAAAGCACATTCCTTTGTTTTGCAAGAGAGATTTTTTTTATACTCTTTCTTTAACAAATATTTTGTAGGCATCAATTATATACTAGGTTTTGTTGTTCAGGATATAAAGCCAGATGTCAACAGACCCTTCCTTCAAGGAAGTGTATATAAGGTATATTTCTGGAGACAGGAGTGGTGGTGCATGCCTTTGAACTCAGCAATCTAGAGGCAGAGACAGGTAGATCTCTGTGAGTTTGAGGCCAGCCTGGTCTACATAGCAAGTTCTAGGGTAGCTGCAGCTATACTATGGGACTGTGTCTCAAAACAAAAGCAAAAAAAATCTATTCCTGGAAACTGTTTAAATGTGTAGATCGACTCTTGGGCACTGCTGATAGAGCCAGAGTGGTGCTCTCACTCTAGAAAGCAGTAGGGCAGGTCCTCTAAAACTTAAAAGATGGAGTTGCCACCTCAGAACTGGGAAGAATACAGTGGATGATTATTTCATCTTATAAAGGAAATTCTGATAGATGCTACAACATGGATGAACTTTAAGTAGATGCACACAAATGCTGTTTGATGATTCCACTTCTTTTTTAAATGTTTTATTTATTATTATTTTTTTATGTGTATGAATGTACTGTCTGCATGCAGGTCTGTGCACCCGTGTCGTGCAATGCCGCGGAGGTCAGAAGAGGGTGTTGGATTCCCCTGGGACTGGAGTCAAAGACGGTTCTCAGCCACCATGTGAGTGCTGGGGATCAAACCCGGGTCCTCTGCAAGAACAGTCGGCGCTCTTAACCATTAGGCTATCTATCCAGCCCTGATGATTCCACTTCTATGAGGTTGCTGCAGCAGTAAAATCCAGAGCTGGGGTGCGGCTCGGTGGTGGAGCAGATACCTAACATGCCCCAGGTCCTGGGTTTGATTCTCAGCCCTACAAAAAAAAATTAATCTTGGAGACAAGGTCTCAGTATGCACCACTGGCTGGCTCGGAACTCACTATGTAGACCAGGCTGGCCTTGAACACACAGAGATCTGTCGACCTTTGGCTCCCTAGTGCTGGGATCAAAGGCATGCACTAGCACATTTATTTTTTAATCTGTAAAAAAAAAAAAAAAAGAAAACAGTCAAGGAGGAGGTAGTAGCACATACTTTTAATCCTAATATAGAGGAGGGCAATACTGGATGTAGCGATGCAGGCCTTCAGTAGCATTTGGGAGGCAGTGGGAGGAGGATCTCTGTGAGTTCAAGGTCAGCCTGGTCTACTCAGTGAGTTCCGGCCAGCTGGGGCTATAGGAAGGCCCTGTCTCAAAAAAAACAAAAATAAGTAAGTAAGTAAATAAATAAATAAATAAAAATAAGTAATAAAAGGGGCTGGAGAGATGGTTCAATGTTTGGGAGCACTAGCTGGTCTTGCAGAGGATCCAGCATCCACATGACAGCTAACAACCACCTGAAACTCCAGTTCCAGGGGTTCTGACACCCACTTCTGACCTCTGTGACCATTGCATGACACAGGGGCCTTTCATACATGCAGGTAATACTCTCATACACACATGTTTTTTAATTTAAAAAAGGAAAGAAAAGAACTGCAAAGAGAGGGGCTGGAGAGATGGCTCAGCAGTTAAGAGTACCTACTGCTCTTGCAAAGGACCCAGGTTCGATTCCCAGCACCCACATGGTGGCTAAGAAATGTCTTTAACTCCAGTTCCAGGGGAATCTGACACCCTCTTCTGACCTCTGAGGCATTGCATGACATACACATAAAAAAAAAAAAAAAAAAAAGCAGTTACACCAGATTCTGTGACTCAAGCCTATCTATCATCCCAGGACTTGAGATGGAGACAGGAAGATCAGGCATTCAAAGTCATCCTTAACTATATAGCGACATGCAATCTTGTCTCAAAACAACAACAAAATCCAGTTTTGTAGTGACAAAAGACAGGTAGGATGGGCTGGGCATGGTGGCCCGTGTGTTTAATCCTAGCACTTGGGAAGGGGAAAAAAAGATAGGTAGGATGGTTGGCAAGGATTGGGGAAATCAGTGTTCAATATATTCTGGGGATGGGTAATGGAGCTGGTTGCACTATATTGAATGCTATTGAATTATATACTTAAAAGGGTACATTTTGCTGGGCGTGGTGGTGGTGCACGCCTTTAATCCCAGCACTAGGGAGGCAGAGGCAGGTGGATCTCTGTGAGTTCAAGGCCAGCCTGGTCCTCAGAATGAGCTCCAGGCCATCTGGAACTAAAAGGGAGACCCTGTCTCAAAAACCAAAAAAAATGGTATATTTTATATTATACATTTTTTAAAATTTATTTCTGTATGTGTATGAATGTACTTTCTGCATGCAAGTTTGTGCACCCGTGTCGTGCAATGCCACGGAGGTCAGAAGCGGGTGTCGGATTCCTCTGGAACTGGAGTTTTCCTGGAATTGGAGTTTCAGATGTTCTCGGCCGCCATGTGGGTGCTGGGGATCGAACCCGGGTCCTCTGTAAGAGCGGTCGGCGCTCTTAACCACTAGGCCATCTCTCCAGCCCTATACATATATTATTAAACAAAGTTTCAAACATGTAAGAACTTAAGTGACACTGGGGACTCAAAAGAGGATGCACAACTATTTCCTTTTGGATTAATGAAAGCTTCTCAAGGAGACATTTGACCATGGAGGCCACAAATCTTATGGAGAGGGTCAGAAGTTCTGGGTCCCCATTCTACTCTGTCACTTAGTGATGGTGTGACCTTGGACAGGCTGTGGTGCGTCAGTCAGATGTGAGTCAGCTAGACCGGATGACTTGTTGAATCACCGTGGATTTTCCAGCTGGGTGACCTTGATCAGCCTAGAGAACAAACTTCCTTGTCTTTAGCTATGAGTCCAGAGGTTAATGTCCACCTCATAGAGTTGTTGGGAAGGTTTAATTAGATGCAAAGTGAGAAAGTATTTGTACAGTGCTTGCCACAAAGTAAATGCTCAGGGTCAAGGAGCCTTTGTTTTCATGATCAGTTGAGGCTGTAAATGAGAGAGCTTTGTAGAGAGAGGAGACAGCATTATAGAACGTGGGTTGTTAGATCTGCATGTGTCTTTCCGCTGAAGGGAAAATGGCATGAATACAAGGTAGGTGACCCCAAAGTATGAGGACATTAGGGTTGATTATGACATTGGGCATCTGTGAGATATTAACGGGAAAACTCTGGGGATAAAGAACTAGGATAGTTAATTGAGGACCTTAAAGATGGGGCTATGGAGCACATTGTAAAGGAAGGTCCTATGGAATGGAAGTGGGAATTTGCAGGCAAGGATCATGTCATGATTAAAACTTTTTTTACATTTATTTATTATTTAGTGTGTGTGTGTGTCTCTTTGTGTGCAACTGCATGCACACAGTGGTGTGCATGCGTAGGTCAGAGAGCCTGTTCAGAGTCAGTTCTCTTTCTTTATCATGTGAGTCCCAGAGATGAAACTCATATCATCAGACTTGGCAGTACGTGCTGTTACCCACTGTGCCATTTCCCTGGCCCATCCATGCCTGAATATGGCACTGAGAGTTCAGTCTGGAGAGTGTGTTAAGTCTTCGGGATGGTCCCCTCAAAGCGGTGGAAGTAGAGCTCTGGTGGCAATGTATGCCTAGCACGTACCATGTCCTGGTTTTAATCCCTAGCACTGCATAAACCAGACATGGTGGCGGGTGCCTGCAATCCTAGCACTTGTGGGGGATGGGTACAGACAGGAGGATCAGGAGTTCAAGGCCATCCTTGGAAACAAGGAATTTGAGGCTAGCCTGTGCTAAAGACCATGTTTTGAAATAAATAAATAAATAAATAAATAAATAAATAAATAGAAAAAGAGAAAAAGAAAAAAGAAAAAGAGAAAAAAAGATGGCCCCTAATAAACTTTATCTTCTGCTATTCTTGACTCTCTAACCTGTCTCTATGAGCTTGGTCTGGAGTCAATGACTTACTATTTTTTTTTTTTTTGTCTTTTTGAGACAGGATCTCCCTGTAGCCCCAGCTGTCCTGGAACTCACTCTGTAGACCAGGTTGGCCTTGAACTCACAAAGATCAGCCTGCCTCTGCCTCTCGAGTGCTAGGATTAAAGGCGTGTGCCACCACGCCCGGCTATGACTTACTTTTAAAAAAAGTATTTTTTTGAGGTGGCTGGAGAGATGGCTCAGCAGTTGAGAGTACCGACTGCTCTTGCAGAGGACCCAGGTTCAATTCCCAGCACCCACATGACGGCTAAGAACTGTCTTTAAACTGGGCGTGGTGGCGCATGCCTTTATTTCTAGCACTCTGGAGGCAGAGACAGGTGGATCTCTGTGAGTTCAAGGCCAGCCTGGTCTACAGAGTGAGTTCCAGGCTAGCTGGGACTATAGGGAGACCCTGTCTCAAAAAAAATTTTTTTTATGTCGATTGACTGACTGTGTGTGTGTGTGTGTGTGTGTGTGTGTGGTGTATGTACACAAGCAAGTTTGCATGCTACTGTGTTCACGTGGATATCAGAGGACAACTTGCTGGAATCAGTTGTTTTCTACTACCATGTAAGTGCTGGGGATCGAGCTAAGGTGGTGAGGTTTGAAGGCAAGTGTCCTTACCTGCGGACCATCTTGCCAGCCTTGTGACGGGCTTGTAATAAAGACAGCAAAAGTACTGGAACATCACTTCTGAGATTAGTCCACCAAAAGACTGTCTTCTGCTTTGCCCACCTTTTCTTATGGTCTGGCTTCTTTAGCCATACAGAAAGTGCTCTATGGAATAGTCTGTAAGTCAAAGACCTGAGGTCTCTGGCCAATCGTCATTGAGGTTTATCTAAACTGGGGAGTAATCTCCTGCTGGGGATTCCTTGTCATGACTGTTGCCTCAATTGCAGCTTTGCAAGAACTCCTCAGGAGGGTCTTAAGGAATAACTTTGTTCCTTGCCCTCAGAGGTCAACTAAGTCCCAGAGGACTATGCATGGAAACATCTCTTGAAATGTCCTGCAAGTGTGAGTCACCAGTCTTCCTGTGCAGGGACATCTTGGAGATCTACTAATGGGACTTCAGCCAGTGTCCGGTCTATAAAGAGGAAAGTCTGCTCATGCTTCAAAAAGGGAAGCCTGGTCTAGAAAGACCTGACTTTGTCCTCCAGTGGATGGAACTGGTAAATGAAAAGTCAAAAGGAGCCAGGGACTGCCCCCCTCCACAAAAAAAACAAACAAACCCTGAATGACCCCTGAGGACCAGATCCTTAACTGACCTTGAGGAAAACAAAAACCTTGGTTAACCTGGGCTAACTCTGTGGCCTTAAATATCCAAAAGGTTGGGGCTGGAGAGATGGCCTAGCGGTTGAGAGTGTGGCATACATATATGCATATTTTGGAGTGATGCAAATTGGAACAACAACAACAACAACAAAAAGACTGGGTCAAAGAACTGAATGAAATGGTGAACTTCTGCTTGAAACAGTACATTCTGCATCGAAAATTTTAAAAGAGACTGAGAAGGGCTGGAGAGATGGCCTAGTGGTTAAGAGCGCCGACTGCTCTTACAGAGGACCCGGGTTTGATCCCCAGCACCCACATGGCGGCCGAGAACTGTCTGAAACTCCAATTCCAGGAGAACTCCAGTTCCAGGGGAATCCGACACCCTCTTCTGACCTCCGCGCGGCATTGCACGACATGGGTGCACAAACTTGCATGCAGACAGAACATTCATACACATACAGAAATAAAATTAATTAAAAAAAAATTTTAAAAAATTAAAAAAAAAAAAGAGACTGAGAAAACTATGAAAAACATGTTTGGCAGAATGCATGAGCTCTGGTGGGGTGGGGGGGAGAGGAGGGGGAACGGGTCTAGACTTGATTGGGAAATTTTGTATGAAATGTACAAATTGGCTTTGAAAAAAAAAAGAGAGCACCTCAGGCAGAAACAATTAAGTCTATGTTATGGTTTGGATGGCAAATGTCCCTCACAGGCCCATGTGTTTGAACATTTTATCCCCAGCTGGTGGCAGTGTCTGGGGGATTATGGGAATTTGAGGAGGTGGTACCTCACTGGAAGAAGTAGGTCACTGGGGGCAGACATTGAAGCCCAGCCTTAGTTCCTGTCCTTTCACTCCTTCCTAATCCACATAGGTGTGAGCAAGCTCCCCCAGCACAGCCTAGCTACCAAGCCTTCCCTGCCATGATGGGCTGTTTCCTTCCAAACTGTGAGCCAAAATAAACCCTTCTTTCCTTGAGTTGCTTCTCTTGGGTATTTTATCAGTGAAGAGGGAAGTAACTAACACAATTCACATTTCTTTTTTTTAAAAAGGAAATGAGTTTTTTAAATTAATTAATTAATTAATTTTATGTGTATGAATGTACTGTCTGCATGTAGGTTTGTGCATCCGTGTCGTGCAATGCCACGGATGTCAGAAGAGGGCGTCAGATTCCCCCAGAACTGGAGTTCTCCTGGAATTGGAGTTACGGACGGTTCTCAGCCACCATGTGGGTGCTGGGGATCGAACCCGGGTCCTCTGCAAGAGCAGTCGGTGCTCTTAACCGCTAGGCCATCTCTCCAGCCCATTTTTTTTTGACAATTTTTATTGAAGTTTTGTGCATTCATACAAAATTTCCAATCAAGTCTAGACCCATCCCCCCTTCCTTGCCCCCACCCCACCAGAGCTCATCATTCTGCCAAACATGTTTTTCATCTTTTTCTCAGTGTCTTTGAAAATTTTCGATGCACAAGTTTACTGTTTTGAGTAGAAGTTCACTGTTTCAGTCAGTTCTTTGACCCAGTCTTTTTGTTGTTGTTATTCCTTCCAATCTGCATCACTCTAAAAATATGCATATATGCATGCCGCATATATCTTTTAGCATCTTCAGCTTATGTTTTTTTTTTTTTTTGTCTTTTCGAGACAGGATCTCCCTGTAGCACAAGCTGTCCTGGAACTCGTTCTGTAGACCAGGCTGGCCTTGAACTCACAAAGATCCTCCTGCCTCTGCCTCCCGAGTGCTAGGGTTAAAGGTGTGCGCCACCATGCCTGGCTGATTTTTTTTTTTAATTAGGCTGAAAGATGTCATGTTTGAAGGCTCCTCCTTGGCAAGCTCAAACGATCATCAATCTTGCCCTTGCACTCCACACTGGGGTTTTCCCTTCCCATGGTCACCAAATGAGGTCCAGTAAGAACCAAGTCCTGTCTTGTCCTCCTGTACTGGGTAGTCCAACAATGGCAGTCTATACTCTGAAGAAGCTGAAATCCCAGTAGTTGCTCAGTCCACAAGTTGGATGTCTTAGCAGTCCCCATCTGGCACTGAAGGTTTGGAGGATTTTTGGAGAGACATGAGTCTTCAGTCCATATTGGAAGGTTGAAAAGCTGTGTCTCATGTCTTTGAAGGATGGCAAAAGCAGTGGCAGCCACAGGGTAGCTGTTCTTGCCAGTAAGACAGGCAAAACAAGTGTGCTTTTTTTTTTTTACTCTTTGTCTTTTTACTAAGATCTCATTTTATACTTGAAGTACATACAGTTCACATTTCTAACACATAGAAATAGGAGATAATAGTTGTTTGTTCTTTCAAGCTTCGGGGGCATTTACAGTCACAGGATGACTCCTACAGAGAGGACTGTGGCCAGTTGGAGGCTCTGGCAGGGTCTTCGATGAGATCCAGGGATAACAGAAGGACTTGGAGCTCTGAAGATGGAGGAGGAGCTGGAGATCAAGCCATGTAGCTGGCTGAAGAGGGAACAAACTCACTATTAAGGATGAAAGAGAAAGAAAGAATGAAAAAGGAAGAGATGAGGTCTGGGGAGAAGACAGAAAATGATAAAGAGGAAGCAAAAAGAGAAGGGAGAGGGATGGGAAGGGAGAGAGAAGAGAGCAAACAGAGATGAGCAAAGGGGAGAGTCCCAGCTGCTTGAGAGGCTTAGGAGGCGCATCACTAGAACTCAAGAGATGGGTACCAGCCATTTATACATGAAAAAGTGATCAAGGCCAAGTAGCCAGTCAATGGTGGAGTTAAGATCTAAGTCTGCCTGACCCAGACCTGCAGCTCATAACTTTCTAAAATTTAGTGGTTCAATATAAGGCCTCATACATATTAGGCAAGCACTTTACCACTGAGATATAATCCTAGCCCTCTTTCTACATTTTGTTTGGGGACAAGTTATCACTCAATAATACAGGATGACCTTGTATTAACTTGTAGCCCAGTCAGGCCTATCCTTGGGACCATCCTGCCTCTACCTCCTGGATGGCTGGAATTATAGTCCTGTACCACTAGGTCTGGCCAGAGGTCTTAACTTGAGACTGCAACATCCATAGCTATAGCCTTTCTTTGTTAGACACTGACTTCCTTGTCCTCGGTATTAGGTTTGTGTTTGGCTGCATGTACTGGCAATATGTATACAGCACTGATTTAATAGAGAATTTCCTCCTCCCCTCAGAAAGAGATGCATGGAGGAGGCCATCCCTTGGACGGTGACTTCATGTGTCACCTGGGGCTTAGGCTTCTCCGTTCCTGCTTCACTATTACAGTGCTTATCCACCATTCTCAAGTTTACCTCAGGGCCCCAGATAACTCCCGCCATTCCAGCCTTCAATGGTAGGACAGGGAGATAAAGGGGAGAACAGGGAATTAAAGGGAGAACGAGTAAAGATCCTTTTTTTTTTTTTTCTTTTTTAGAGTCCTTTTTAACTAAGGTAGGTCTTTTTTGGTAGGAATCTTGGAAATTCCATCTCTACTTCTTTTTTTTTTTTTTTTTTTTCTTTTTGAGACAGGGTCTCTCTGTAGCCCCAGCTGTCCTGGAACTCACTATGTAGACCAGGCTGGCCTTGAACTCACAAAGATCCGCCTGCCTCTGCCTCCCAAGTGCTAGGATTAAAGGCGTGCGCCACCACGTCCGGCTCCATCTCTACTTTTTTTTTTTAATATTTTAAAAAATTTTTAATTAATTTTTCTCTATGTGTATGAATGTACTGTCTGCATACAGGTCTGTGCACCCGTGTCGTGCAATGCCGCGGAGGTCAGAAGAGGGTGTTGGATTCCCCTGGAACTGGTGTTTCAGACGGTTCTCAGCCGCCATGTGGGTGCTGGGGATTGAACCCCGGTCCTCTGCAAGAGCAGTTGGTGCTCTTAACTGCTAGGCCATCTCTCCAGCCCCAGGACCCAACCTTTTAATCACGTTTCATGGTTGGTTTTTCTGGTGACCACCAGCTGCCGTCTTGAGCTATGTCTTTAGCCTAAAGTCAGCTCTGATTCAAGAATTCATAAATAATAAATTAAAGCTTCCTATTACTTGGTAAATTCTAAAGATTTGGTATGTCACTTCACAGGAAATCAGTACAGGGAGCAGACCAGTCAGGCGAGGTGACTCATATAAGGCATTTGGGGTTATCTTCTACTACATAGTAAATCTGAGGCTCAATTGGGCTACATGAAATACCAGATCATGCCAGACCAAACCAACTAACCACAAAACAGCCTCCTTCCAAACAAAACAAAACAGGTTGGGCATGGTGGCACACACTTTTAATCCCAGCACTTGGGAGGCAGAGGCAGGCGAGTTTGAGGACACTGTGACTTACCTAGTGAGTTCTAGGCTAACCACAGCTGCATAGCAAGACCCTTGTAACAAACCAAAACAAATCAAAACAATGAAACTAAAAGAGACTCCCCCCCCCAAATGGAGGAGGGAGGTTGGAGTCTCATGTTGTCAGGCTGATGTTGAACGGGAGATCCTCCTGCCTCAGGCTCTTGAGTAGTTGGCATACAGGGTCTAATGTGTAATATGTTGCTGTGCCCTGCTCAAAAAACATTTTGATTAAGTGATTAATATAATATCTCCCTACACATGAGGCTCTAATATAGGCCATGCATGTGTGACTGTGCCCTCTCTCCTTCTAATATGGGCCACGCATGTGTGACTGACTGTGCCCTCTCTCCTTCTAATATGGGCCACGAATGTGTGACCGACTGTGCCCTTTCTCCTTCTTCTAATATGGGCCACGCATGTGGGACCGACTGTGCCCTCTCTCCTTCTCTTCCCCCACCCTCATTTTTCCCCCTTTTTTTCTTTTCGAGACAGGGTCTCCCTTTAGTCTCAGCTGTCCTGGAGCTCACTATGTAGATCAGGCTGGCCTTGAACTCACAGAGATCCCCCTGCCTCTCTCTGCCTCTCAAGTGCTGGGATTAAAGGCATGCACCATCACACCGGGCTTCTATTTCCCTTCCTTTAGGTGTCTACAGTGCCTATGCTACAAGGAACAGAAAACTCTATCAACAGAACTTTTCAAATAAGAACCTTATGTTAGAAACTCAGGGGTAGGGGGTTGGAGAGATAGCCTAGCGGTTAAGAGCACCGACTGCTCTTACAGAGGACCCGGGTTCGATCCGCAGCACCCACATGGCGGCCGAGAACCGTCTGAAACTCCAACTCCAGGAGAACTCCAGTTCCAGGGGAATCCGACGCCCTCTTCTGACCTCCGCGGCATTGCATGACACGGGTGCACAAACTTGCATGCAGATAGTACATTCACACACATACAGAAATAAAATTAAAAAAAAAAAGAAACTCAGGGGTAAGTGATTCCTGGTTCCGGGTGTTTAGTGATACCTTCAGACAATCTCACTCTCTTCCTCACATACTGTTTATTCTTTTTTTTTTTTTTTTTTTTTTTTTTTGTGGCTTTTCGAGACAGGGTCTCCCTGTAGCCCCAGCTGTCCTGCAACTCTCGCTCTTGACCAGGCTCACAAAGATCTGCCTGCCTCTGCTCTGCCTCCCAAGTGCTAGAATTAAAGGCGTGCACCACCACGCCCAGCTATACTGTTTATTCTTATTCTTTCTGTCTTGCTTTAAAAATTATTTATTTGTTGGGGCTGGAGAGATTCTAGCAGTTAAGAGCACCGACTGCTCTTGCAGGACCCAGGTTCGATTCCCCAGCACCCACATGGCGGCTAGAACCATCTGTAACTCCAATTCCAGGGAGAACTCCAGTTCCAGGGAATCTGACACCTTTCTGACCTCCGTGGCAATGCACGCACGGATGCACAGACCTACATGCAGACAGTACATTCATACAAATAATAAAATAAATAAATTAATTAATTAATTAAAAATTATTTATTTTTGTGTGTGGACACCTGCCACGTCCAGCCTGTGGGGGTCCACTTGCAAGAGTCAGCTATCTCCTTCCGCCATGTAGGTTATGGGGATCACACTTGTTTGGTAGCGAGCACCTTTACCTGCTGAGCCTCCCATTGGCCTTTCTTTTGCTTTTTTTAGACAGGATCTCATATAGCCCAGGTTTGCCTTGAGCTCACAGAATACCAGGAGATGACTTTGATCCTCTAGCCCCTCTCTCCTAAACACTGGGGTTACAGGTGTGGACATTACACCCAGCTTCTTCTCTTTTTCTTCCTCCTTCTTCATTTTTTTTTTTTTTTGACAAGGCCTCCCTGGGCTGGAACTTGCTATGTAGACCAGGTTGGCCTTGGTCTCACAGAGCTCTGCATGCCTGTGTCTTCTGAATGCTGGGATTAATGGTGTGTTTATTTTTAGCAAGCAATTTATTGCTTTTATTTATTACTATTAAGTATAAAGTTGATTATATCCCATATGATCATTTCATTTGCACTAGATGGCTGTTGTTGCCCTCCAGAACCAGTGCTGTATTCACGGATGGAGAGAAGCAGAAGACACAAGGAGAGAAGAGCCTTGTCATCCTTCCTTCCTTCCTTCCTTCCTTCTTCCTTCCTTCTTCCTTCCTTCCTTCCTTCCTTCCTTCCTTCCTCCTTCCTTCCTTCCTTCCCTTCACTTCCTTCTTCCTCCTCCTTCCTTTCCTTCTACTCCCCCCCCCCCACCGCTTGGAATGGCCTGAAACTTGCTAGGTAACAGACCAGACTAGGATGGAATTAATAGAGACCTGCTTACCTGCCTCTACTTCCAAGTGCTGAGATTAAATGTGTGACTCTCTCTCTCTTCTTCTTTCTTCTTTCTTTCTTTCTTTCTTTCTTTCTTTCTTTCTTTCTTTTCTTTCTTTCTTTCTTTCAATCTTGCTTCTTTCTTTCTTTCTTTCTTTTCTTCTTTTTGATGTGACCTGTCTCTCTCTCTCTCTTCTCTCTCTCCTCTCTTCTTTCTCTTTCTTTCTTTCTTTCTTTCTTTTTCTTTCTTTCTTTCTTATCTTCTTCTTTCTTTCTTTCTTTCTTCTTCTTTTGACAGAGGTCTCCTGTGTGCCCCAGGGCTGGCCTGGAACTCACTATGTAGATCAGGTTGACCTCCATCACACAGAGATCTACCTGCCTCTACCTTTGCAGTGCTGAGTATGACCGCCACCCCCAGCTCTTTCTTTTTGTCAATAAAGTCATCCCATCTTCCTGACAGGCTCAGAAACTAGGGACCAGGACTAAGCACATAGCCATCAGCATGAATCAGACAGCAAGAATAAGGTGAATCAAATGAGAGGCAAGCAACTGACAGTGTTGGCCCTAGTGCCTTCTGTGTATGTAGGAGACAACATTGGATTAATTACCATGAGGAATCAAATCACATAAATGATGGGGCTCTCCAGTAAGCTTTCTAGAAAGCAGGTATCCCAATAAATATCCTCTCCTCTTACTGTCTCTCCCTCTTACACACACACACACAGGTTCTCACTATGTAGCTTAGGCTGGCCTTAAAACTCTAGATCCTTCTGCTTCAGTTTCCTGAGGACTGGGATTGTAGGTGTGGGCTATCCATGTCTAATCAAATATTCTCTTTACAAGGCCTTATTGGAGAAAGGTAGACTGTCATTCCACTGACTCTGATTTGCCAAATACATCCTGGTAAGATAAACATTTTTTATGTCATAGATGCATGTCAGCTTCGAAGAGCAGTTCCATAGTCATTCTCAAGATAATGGAAACAATGGAACAATAGTACTTTGAGGAGCAAGCATTGAGGCAGTCTTCCTAAAGTGACAACTTAGAAAATGGAACTTAGCTGGGCATGGTGGCGCACGCCTTTAATCCTAGCACTTGGGAGGCAGAGGCAGGTGGATCTTTGTGAGTTCGAGGCCAGCCTGGTCTACAGAGTGAGTTCCAGGACACAGCGGGGCTACAAGGGAGACCCTGTCTTGAAAAGACCAAAAAAAAAAAAAAAAGAAGATGGAACTCATGGGCTTGGGAAGATGGCATAGCTGTTAAGAGTGCTTGCTGGACAAGCACAAGGACCTTAATCAGATGCCAGAACCCATGTAAAAAGCCAGCATGGTTGGAAGCATTGCTGGGGTGGAGATGGAGCTATCTGGGTTTAGCTTTCACATCCAATGCCAAACTCTCTAAGAATGGAGAGCTATGGAGTAATGATCCTACTCCTCAACTGTACACAGCCCTGGGCTCTAATTCTCACACAATTGTGTCATATACCAATTGAGACGATTCTTAGTTTTCACACACACCATATACACACACACACACACACACACACACATCACTGGCACAAAGAAAATGGAAGCTTTTCTTAGCTAAGCTTTTCTTTCTTTTTTTTTTTAAATGATTATTATGGTTTGTTGTGTATGGTGTATCTGTGTCGTGCTGTTTAATGCTGTAGCTGATCAGAAGAGGGTCTCAGATTCCCCTGGAACTGGAGTTCTCCTGGAATTCGGAGTCACAGAGTTGTCTCAGCCGCCATGTGGGTCTGGGATCAAACCCGGGTCTCTCTGCCAAGAGCAGTCGGCTCTCTTAACGCTAGGCTATCCTCCAGCCAAGCTTTTTCTTTTTTAAGTCAAACCAGTCATGTCGAAGTCACACCTTAAAGTATCTTTGGGTGCTGGAGAGATGTCTCAGGGTTAAAAAGCATTGGCTGTCTTGCAG
>VZQC01009846.1:619911-629911 GCA_009823505.1 Rhizomys pruinosus
AAAAAAAAAAAAAAAAAAAAAAAGAATTCAGGAAGGATAGTGATGTGCTTAGACACACATGATGTATCACATCTATCAGACTTGTGTTAGTTCCGTACCTTGCAACCATTGCACTTGTAACTGAGCTTAAATATATAAAGAGAAATGTCCACAGGTACAGGTTAAACAGTTTTGAACTTCAAGGCTAGAATACATGAGAGCACAGATTTTTCAGAAGTGCAAGGATGCAAATATTTGCAGTTACATTTTAGGGAAATTTTTGGCAGTTCATTTCAGTTTAGCTTTCTTGTCAGACTTTTTTGATTTAAAATATTTTTAGTTTTGATATAATGGTAAGGCCTAAGTGGAAGTACAGATTTAATTTAGAGGTTTTAGTTTGTATTTAACGTTATCTTTCCTGTGTATGGCAAACAACTCCATTAAGTTTTATGATTGCTTTTATTTTAGTATGTGCTGGGTGTATAGTATTTTAAAGTTGACCATTTGTAAGTTGACGCAAAGGTGTAGTCAAGTCTAGTATACTACATTTTCCAAGTGATGCTATTTAAATGATTAAATGTGATTGTGCTTAAGATTGTTAGGTTGGTAGTGGAGTTGCATTCCTTTTAAACAAATACTGTTTATATTCCTAAAAGTAATCCAGAAAGATGGTGGCTTATACTCTATTAATAGATACATATATGCTAAGCCATAACTAATAGCAAAAACTAAGAAAGCCTAAAGAAGTACTTTTCTTGCTTTTCATTCATCCTGTGGATGATTTCTTAATGATACATGATTCTTTTTGTCATATAGTTTAAATTTTGCAAATCAGTCATTTTAAATTACTGACTTAGAATATGTTGATTTTTGGTTACTTTTAGAATGCATTGTGATTTAAGATGATAGATGATTTTTATCTGATTATTGAATAAGACTCCTGGCATTGAATCTTGAAGGTTTTTAGTTTAGGAGACTAAAACCATATAATGCTCATTACATTCTGTTGTTTAATTTCCAAGAGTTTTCTTGCTATCAGGGTTCTAATTCAGTTTCTGTTGACAGCTAAGCACTGGAGTATTAACTGTACTGTGAATATGAAGATGGCCCCACTGATGGATGCCCCTCCTGAGCCCCCTGCTCCTGATTTGTATTTATTTTTTTGCCCTTTTAAAGTTTTGGTCTAGCCAGCTTGAGAACCACACAGCGCTTCATGTTTGGACATTCAGCAGCAGGCAGAATTCAATTAAGAAGTGTTAGTCCTCCAGTTGCTTCTTTGCACAGGGACTTAGTTCCACTGTTCTGAAAGGAAAGTGTGGTCGACCACATGTCAAAGGTGAGTTAGGAAAAAGAAACAAGTCTTTTCAGAGTCTAGGATTATGGTCAGAGAGAGCTTAGGTAGGGCTGTTCCTGTTTAAGAAGCAAGAGATAGCAGACAAAAGAAATTTCTGTGTTTTGAAAATTGTTTCTGGGGCTTTTGGAGATAACTTGTAAATTACATCCTCTTTTTGTGCATTGGCCATTGACCCAAGTTTGCACATTATCTCTTTTCTAAAAAGCCAGCAGCTGACAAAGAGTAAAAGCGGCTGTCTGGGCAGAGGATCCTGCTGCCAGCCTCTCTAAGCTGGAGAGGGATAGGATTTAAGTACTGAGTGATTGATGGGGGAGAAGCACTCTCTCTCTTCTGTTTTCTCTCCTACTGTCCATAGCTCCACTTCATGCTCCAAAACTAGTCTTAGAAGGAGATGGGATCATTGGATTCAGAGTCCTCATTTAAAATAAAACACCCCATGTAGACATTAGTGTTACCAAAGCAGAGCAAGCTGGGCAGTGCATTCCAGGGCCTGTCCCCCCATCTGTTTCTGCATTCCTGTGTTAGAAACATTATGGACTTAGAAAATAAGTGTTAGAAAATGCATGTATGCTACTTCATACTCATCTTTAAGTTATTTTATCTGTTGGCATAGTATCAAAAGATTTTTTATCCAGAGAAAGTTTTCCTGGTCATTTGTAAATACAGACCTGGAATATTGTGTGATGACTCTATTCTGCATGATAGAGGAGGTGAGAGCTGACGGTGGATGGGGGGGAACTCCTGCTTCAGTGGATAAGGCAATTTTGGTTATACTTTTCTTTTAAAATAAGACAAAATCATTTTAAAAAAATGCATGGATTTGTAGGACTGCCAGTAGATTTTGAGGTTTCTGATCAAGCAGTGAATACTGCCAGTTCTGATGCACACTGGGGACTTAGTTTGGAAAACATCTTATTTCTCCCCTACCAAATATGAAAAGGTATTTTTCTCCTGTTCTGACAGATAAATGGGTAATCTGCCACAATTACATTATTTTCTTGTTCAGAGGTAAGGAAAGTATACTTTGAGTATAAGATGCTTTTTCTTGAAAATGTATTCTTTTGTAAAATTTATTATACGGTTATTTTGGGCAGAAACATCTTTCATTGTTGAATTGTGACATTTATACAGTTTGAAAGCAACTAAAAAGTTATGGGCTTTAAAATCAAGATATGTGTCTGTTTTAAACTACCTGAGCAACCAGGGAGATAATTGTTGATAGGTTAAGATTTTTCTTCTGACTTTTTAAAGCAGTAGGTTGTCTTGTCTCTCAGTGAATCTCCCTGATGCCATGAGGTCTGCTTGACTGCATACTTCTTTTGCTGTACCCCCTTAACTATTCTAGGCCATGTTAATCTTGATTGTGAGGTGCTTTTCCTTATGAAACAATACATTGTCCAAAAAAATCTGCCTTCTTTACAAAACCCTTAATTATGAGAATTCAAATGAAGGGAACATTTTTTTTCAAGAGGAAATATTTTTAATAGTTTAATTTATAATCTGAATGATAGTATTGTGGAAAAATAGTGTATATTTAAAAAGTCAACACAATCTTTTCCTTTTTAAATGAAAGGTTAAAATACTCCTTGTTGATAGCTGCCAACCAAACTCTGATTTATTGCCACCACAAACCCTAAATAGCGTTCATTTACTAGTAATGTCTAATGGCATTACATGATGGTTTGCCAGATTTGTAGCCTTTGTGAGGCTTATAAGCAGGACTGACTTGGGAAGATCATAAAACTTAATGAACTTCTCTACTGCAGGAGGTGTCCACAGGGGAAGAGAAAGGCCTGCTTGGCTGGTTGGACTGGTTGAAGGATTTTTTTTATGTTTCAGAAGAAAATGACTATTAGCAATGCTGTACTTTAAAAAGAATCCTTCCTTAGAAAGTCATAAGAATTTTAGATAACAAAACTAGGTCAAGAATGTAGTTTACACCTGAGTTTTTTTATGTATTCAGTGTATTATGCATACACTGAATACATAAAACCTCTTATCTTTATTGTTGGGTAACTAGCTTTCAAAGGGGTAGAGTAGTACCCTTAACACTTCCATTTGATTCTTAGAGTTTCATTGGAGTCTTTTTCTGGTCTGTTTTCTTTTTAAGGCTTTCACATAAAAATTTGTTACAGTATTCATTGTACAGTGGTGTGTGCCTTTAAGGTGTGAAAATTACATTTTCCATCAAGTGGACATTTAGCAAAGAAAAATGAAAATTGTTATGATTCTAAATGTTACGGTAATTATTGCATATTCTGACTTGATCTTGTACTATATCTAATATAATCATCATCATTTGCTCCAAAGTTTTGAAAACAAATTCATTATTCTATGCGTGTATAACTTTCTTGTTTTAATGAGCCTATTTTCTAGTTTTTTAGAAGCTTTTTGTTATGGACAGCATTCAACATATATGCACATAGAAAGAAGAGAATGTTGAATATTACTCATTGTTCAACATCAACAATAGCAACAATTGGGCAATCTTGTTTTCTCTCTAACTCCTACCTGCCCAGAAATATTGCGAAGTGAATTTTAATGGGCCTTTAATGCCTCAAATTTTATATCAATTTTAGATGGACATTATTTTCTGTTTATACTGGAAATATGAAGTGATTAAACTGGAGAAATACAAAGTCAATGTGTGTTAGAAATGTCATAAATTATATTGCTTTATCAATACATTTTTCTTAAAACCGTTTAAGAATATTTTATTAATTTTTTTCCTTTACATATTTATATTACTTACTGGCTCTTTTATAGAAAAATTTGAAGGATGTAAAAGAATGACATTTTTCTAATGTCTTTTTCTCCTCTTCTTTCATTCTTAGGAAACAATACATATAATCTGTTGGTAGAAAACATGGAAAAATTGTCATTGCTAGGCTGTTTTAGAGCTTTATGACCTAAAGTATCATGCAGATATTACTTTTAAAATGTTGGGCTGTTTTTTAGCCTGTTTTTTTTTTCCCAATAAAAATATACTGAACCATGTTGTTAATCCTAACTTGATTTGTGTAAGTGATTCTTTAATATCTCCATTTTAGTGACCCTTATTACAGGTTTGTGGTTTTGTTTTTATTTTCCTTCTGGTCTTTTTGAGACAGGATTTCCCTGTAGTCCTAGCTGGTCTGGAACTCACTAAGTAGACGAAGGTAGCCTTGAACGGTTTTGGTATTTTATTTGTGACTTGACTGTCATTTTTATTAATTTACATAGCCAAATCAGAAATATACACTGTCATTGGCCCTAGCTTGGTGCCCCAAAACAAAAGTCCATCAATTTTTATAATATAAAACTACATTTTTCATATTGATGACTTTTCTTTGATTAATTTTACTTGTTTTAGATTTCAGTTTCGAAATGTTGTAAAATACTTCCAAAGAAAGATTTAAGTTAGGCTCTTATCTGACTAATATTTTTGTATTATATGGTGTGGCATGGTATAAGATGAAATTACATTTATGAAGTGGGTCTATAAGAATTGAAACTGCATTTTATGAACCACATCCTAAATCATTATTTTATATTCATACTATACAAGATCTATTTAAAATACATACTTGACACATCAGCACTAACATATCAAGTTAGATAAGGATTTAGATTATTTCCCCATTCATGTATATGTGAAAAATCTTTAGATATTTTTCACTTCAATATTGACACTATGAGAATAATGTTTTATTTGTTTTCTCAGTAGGCTTGTGCTTTAGCCATTTATCAGAGTGATCATCCTGATTTAGGTAGTAACTGTCTGACAAATATTGCGCCTTTCCCCCTCCCATGCTGACCTTTCCCAAGGGCTCACTCTACTCTTGTAGGCTATTCTAGTTAGAAGCATGAAGACAGTAGTAATTTACATCATGGTATAAATTATAAGTTAGTGAAGGTGTTTTGGGTCTGTTCATCATGTGTATATATGTATTTTTTTTCACAAAGTTATAGAAGTTAAATAGCTATTGCAGCTAGGTGTTAGTGTAATAGCAAATGAATTAAGAAATAATGCTTGAATGAGTCACTGAAATAAATGTACCATCTTTTATTCCTTTAGATGTAGTATATATTTTTAAAAATAAGTTTCATTAGTCTTAAACACTTGATTTTAGCTGTCTTCTTTGTAAGTACTTGCAACCGGAATCTTTTACTATCTTTTTCACAGGCATATTTTTTAAATGGAATATCTTTGGTTTTTAGTGCTAAGCATAGCTTGCTTGGGCACTTAGTTTGAGTATACATTTAATAAAAAAATTGACGTGATAGAATGTGTTGAATTGAATTGGCAGAGCAGTTATTTGACTAACTGCATGTAGTCAGTATCAGTTAGTAATTGTGGGTAAAAATACTTGTTTAAAGTTTTATACTTGTTTTCTTTCATCTTAAGTGCTTCTAAAATGATAAGCTATTTTGAATAATCCCCGTTTGTGTGCTCATATTAATGAGCACTTGGTAACAATGTAATCCTTTAATGCTGATGATTCCCCCTGATGTTTACACCATTATTTGGGATACTCCAACATATGCTAGTGCAAAATGATTTTTTTTTTGTTTGCTTTGTTTTATGTGGTACATCAGTTTTCAAAGCATATTTCTTAGGCATCAGAGTCCAGCAGGTGGCTTTTTACATTAAAAAATTCATAAATTTTAAAATCCCGTAAAATTTTATTTCAAATTCAAATTAACTAATTGAGAATGTCAACATCTCTACTGTCTCTATATTAACATTTATAATAGAACAAATGGTTGCATATAGAAATTATCTGCAACATAATCTAAATTAAGATTCTAAACAGGCATTACAGATGCTGGTAACTTTGGCAATTATCATTTTGTTTGGTGAACAGTAGTAAAACAGTGTGCGGTAAAAGTGTTTAGAGAGAGAGGATAAATAAATTGAGCAGTTTTGCAATGCAAAGTGGTTTGTGGTGTTTTTGAGGATTTCTTGGCTCTCTCTTAACTGCTATTGTGAGCCTGGAGCAGATTTCCCCATTGCTAATGCCCTAGAAGTATTAATTCACTTTGATATGCTAATTAGAGGGCATTATGCAAGAAATGAGATTAAGTGGCAGCATGAAGCCATTTGCCTGTCAGTAAATTGAGAGCTTTAGCATCAGGAGGAGCTTTGTTTTTTTTTTTTTTTTGTATGTTTTGTTTTTTTCTTTTCTCTACCCCCCCCTTTAGTTTCTTTTAGTTTTGCATATAAATAAATTTGATTGAAAGGTCTCCAGAAGCTTCTAGAACATTGGTGGATTCCCCTCTCCCCTGTGATTATTTAAATGTTACAGAATATGGAAGTTTAATTTTACATTCTGTGTGAAAATATATTAAAAATTTTGTCTTCTAGTTTCTTTTTTCCTAAACAACTTAGCATGGCTAGTGAACCATTCTCACTTCTCTCTATAAGTGTGACCATGTTTTTGTATTATGTACTAGTGTTACCAGTAAACTGAACTTCACAAGAATTTTTTTTTTTTAACTTGGAAGAAAGATGATGTTGAATTGGGCTTCAGGAAGCTATATTAAACAGGCATTAAGATTCTGACTTGAATTCATGAAAGCTGAACCAATTAGAATTAGTGGTTAAGCTTTGCCCTTTATACAACCTGTGGAATATATATATATATTTCTTTTTTGGGGGGTCTTTTCAAGACAGGGTCTCCCTGTAGCTCCAGCTGTCCTGGAACTCACTCTGTAGACCAGGCTGGCCTTGAACTCAGAAAGATCCGCCTGCCTCTGCCTCCCAAGTGCTAGGATTAAAGGTGTGCGCCACCACGCCTGGCTGGAATTTATATTTTGCCATGAATCTGATATATAAGATTACTGTATTTGATTTTCATGTTGAAAATGAAATTTTGTAGTAGATCAGATTTACTGATTTGGTGGTTTAATGTAAGGAAATGGATGAATGAATTCTGGGATTGGCTTGGGGAAGAGGAGGATAGAATTTCTCTGGACCTATGCAAAAGTTAAGGTTTCCTCTAACACAGAGCTTGGATCTGCATAACCCATTGACGGAACTCTAAAATACTAAGTATACATCTCTGAGTGTGGCTGGATGGGAGTGTTGGGATGAGACATTGTATCAGAGCTTGGTTCCGCTGTCTGAATTCCACCACTGTAGCTGTGATTCTAGACCCAATAAGCCATAACTTCTCTGCAGAGCCATATGGATTATTTAGTCACCACAGCTGCCATGCATGCACAGTACAGAGGTTGGCATCTACTCCGTGGGCATGGGTGGGCATGTGATACTGTTAATGTTAATGGGAGTTAGGAATGTGTATAGCGAGGAGGATGAGAGCCTCTCTTGAGACAAAGTCCTGATTACATTTCTCAGCAATGAGGACTTAGTAGGTTACACATTGACTTTTTTTCTAGAAGAAATACTTGCTCACTTTAAATTTTCATCTCTTTTCAGACTCCCTGAACTAGTTAAATCAATGTCAAATTATTAGTGTCTTGATTACTTACAAAATTTCATTTTAAACACATGAAGTTATTTTTGATTGAAATGGGAAAAAGCTTTTGAAATTGCATATTATTATTATTTAGACAAAAGATTTCTACAGGCTCTCTGGTAGTCTAAGCCTTGCAAATAAGAATTTATGGAAGATTTACTGGCAGGAGTTATAGAATAATTGCATGACATTTGATGGGAAAAATCAATCTCTACATTGAAAACAAGTGAAATGGCAGCCTTATCCGTCCACCTCGTCTCTACTACCCAGGTGCCCTCACATGAGGAAGAATTGGCTCAGGATAGTCTCAGAACTTTGTTTTTCTTTTTTCCTCACCTCCTCCCTTTCTTTAAAAAAAAATAGAATCTATGGATGAAGGTAGTTGGAATTCATAGTCAGATATATCATTTTCAACTTGGAATGGGAACTAGAGCAGGAAATTGATTTTATATTTATTATGAAAGCAAGAACTCTGCCACCAACTGACAGCCATCCATGTTTTAGTTTTGTGATAATTGTTCACAGACATTACGGTGCAGTTGGTCCAGGTTATTTACAGTGTTGATTGGGAATGTTGGTCCATTAAAAGGTATGTGTATAATGAATATCTTTAATTAAATGAGGTAATATTGAAATATTTTATTTTTCTTTTACATTGGCTGTAGGATTAACTGTCAGCACTGGTAAGAACAAGTTACAATAGATTGCACAGTGATTTCTCTGGCATCATGGATGTATTTATTACCATTTTTGAACAAATTATACTAACATGAAAAGTTGTGTTTGAAATGATTGTGTGCTAGATAAGGCGATACATTACAGGAATGGTTGGTTTATGGAGCTTTATGTAGAGGTTTTCTCAGAAATTATAGCACAGCGCTGTCACTATAAAACCCGGAGATACAGTTGGTAATAACATACAGGGAAGATATTTTTAGAGTTTTCACTTGTTAGTCAAATAAGAGAAAACCCTCCAGTTTTTTTTATCATATTTCTTTGTTAGAATCAATGAAAAAAGGCCTTTTCTTAGGTGTGGCTGGGGTGTGGGTGTTTGACTTGTCTCTTGTTTATCACTTGTTAGAACAATGTTGCTATGCTGAGGGCATCCCTAGGAACTAATTGGTGTGTCGGTTCTTTTTAAAGGTTTTAAAATTTTTATTTATTTTTATTTTGTGTGGATGAGTGTTTTGCCTGAACCTGTGTAAATGCACCTGTGTTGTGCAATGCCTGCAAAGGCCAGAAGATGGCGTTGGATCCCTGGAACTGGAGTTACAGGTAGTTTTTAGTTGCCATGTGGGTGCTGGGAACTGAACATGGGTCCTTCAAGAGCAGCCAGTGCTCCTAACTGCTGAGCCATCTCTCCAGCCCCAACATCTGGTTCTTGACCCTTTAGCTTTGATGAAAGAAATTGAGTGCCTGAGAACAAAATGGTGTGCCTCATAAACATAAGTTACTGACATGAACTGATTGTGATTGGCTAATTTGTAGCTGTTTTGTTTTTCTTACCCTAACACTCTTAGGATGGCTCTCAGGGCGGCTCAGGACCTCTGGTATTTTAAACAGCTACCCAGCTGTACTTAGTCTAATGTTTTGTTTTAATAAAGGCAATAGTTCTGGGGCTGGAGAGATGGCCTAGCGGTTAAGAGTGCCGACTGCTCTTGCAGAGGACCCAGGTTCGATCCCCAGCACCCACATGGTGGCTGAGAACCATCTGAAACTCCAATTCCAGGAGAACTCCAGTTCCAGGGGAATCCGACACCCTCTTCTGACCTCCGTTGCATTGCACGACACGGGTGCACAGACCTGCATGCAGACAGTACATTCATACACATAGAGAAAAAAAAAAAAAGGCAATAGTTCTTACTTGGAGTGTAATCATTCTAATAATGTTACAGTTTTCAACCTTAAAGCAGCTTATTTTTTTAGTGACTTATTTTCAGATGGCTGCATTTTTTTACATCCTTACTGTGTCTGTGTTCAGTTTCTAATATTTTATAAAATATTGGCTTGATATCTAATAATTTTTTCCCAGAACCAAACCATAACTAGTGAGTACTTTGTTTTAACCTGAAAAATGCAGATTTTAGTGTTATTCAGTGAGTGAATGACTTTAGAAATGTGAACTTTTTCTTTCAAATATAAGAAAGTAGCTGTTAATCATTATATTGTGAAAAAAATAGTTTTCTCTTTTCCATTGGCATTTACA
>VZQC01009846.1:632411-741063 GCA_009823505.1 Rhizomys pruinosus
TCTACACACTGGAACATTTTATCATATTTATTTTAAGAGATGAAATTAGTGAACAGTTGAGCTCTTTATATGTAGGAGATGCAAAAATAACAGAACATTTACCATTAATGAAGTGCAACATAAATATCTCAGCATCCATAAATTATACATAGTGGTAGTAGATTCTATAGATGTCTAATAAAGTTTCTTTCCCCCCCAGATCCTTTATCTGTGTTCTTTTTATAGTCTAATTTATAGTCAGTAGTGATATTAAATATTGGTTAACTTTTTAGAGTGATCTATCACATTTGAAACTATTGTATTTTGAATAGAGTAAAACGTTGTTCCAAATCATTACATTTACTGATTAAATGTTCACCGATTTTTATCCATCACTGTATTCAGCAATTTAAGCAAGAGTTTACTATAGTAATGCTTCAGTGGATAATATTTGGAATAGAGTAACCATTTTAATGAGGTTCATCGAGAGAGATTCAGCAGGGAGTATTTCAGGTGTATTATGGCTTTTGTCTTGTCATGATGCACATCTCTGTAGCATTAGAGGAAAAGCTTCAGAGCTCTACTCATCCCAGGTAATAATGATTATAGTAAAATAAAGCCAAAACAATAACCCAGAACCTCACTTTCTGGTAAAGTCTGAGCAGAAAGATAGAAAGTACAGGCAGACTGTGTGCTTTTAGGAAACTTGTTAAGTGCATTCCATTTCTGTGGGTGAAATTTCCATCACATTTTTAACTGTCCCAATATTGATCACCCTATAGAGGAATGAGACTGAAGTCTGGTAGTTATTAGTATAAAGAGGGTCAGCTGCAGAGACTGGTACCGAGCAGAGGCTCTCATGGTAATGATGCTGCTATTTATAGATCCCCATTTCATTAGTTGCAGAGTTTCAAGGAAGAGATTTTCTCTAGGGGAAATGGATACTTGAAGTTCATTTTCTTCCTCACATTAAGGCAGAATCGTGAACAACCTTCAGTATAGGACATACGATTATGATATTTTTTTCAGGGGCAGTTTATTCCCTAAATATATTTGTAGCCATAATGTTGTAAATTTAAAACATAATGCAGGAGTTCAGAATGGTGGTTGCTGTTCTGGCTGTATGCACATTGTTTTTAATATCTTTCTTGTCATTTTTTTTCTTGTACAAATTATTAAAATTTTCACAAATTGTGCAAAGCTGAGTATAATCATGACTGTATTACTTTTCTTCAGAGTGCTTTAGGGCCTGTGAAGGATTGCAAGAAGTGCAGGTTCCCCCAAAATACAGTCCACCCACAATGTATTATCTGTCTATATTTGTGATATAGGTAATTGTGCTTTCCTTTTGGAATTCTTGATGCTTGAGTTATTTTTTTCCCTTTAAGAGAATATTTACTTAGCTAGTATTCACTTAATTAGAACTGACTGTTTAATGTTTTCTAGGAGGGTATTTATGGTATTTTCTTTGCTATATTTGCATTCCAGAAATTAAGTCCCCCTGCCATTATTCGGCGAGCCTTTCATACATTAGAATGATGAATTGAAAGCAGAAATGGGAAAAAGACTGCAATGCAATGAAAATTTAATCAGCGTCTTCTGCTGCTTTAATAAGGCAAATAATTCTTATTGGCCGCTGTGTTAAGGTTTCTAATATTTAATTCATAACAAACCTTGCATTATTCTGCAGTAGCATCGACGGCTTCACTTTGCTCCCTGCCAACAGGCAGCCATAAAAACTTAAAAGCAGATGTAAATGTCTAAAACAAGGAGAATGATTAGATCTAAAGCGGTCAAAAGAATCAACAGTATTGTGAAGGAGTTTGATGGATCTCTATTTAGTGATGCAAAAATGATATTAATGAAATTTTCTTGAGCAAATTTTTCTTTACTTCGGGTAACCTTTTATTAAGCATAGTGTTTAAGCAAATGTTAGTACAGTGTTTGGTAATAAGTGTCTTTAAACTGGACACAAACTGTGCTGTTTATACTGGAAGTGTGTGGTTTATATTCCTGTGTGTATGAAGTCTCAGCAGATACAGTGGTGAAATTTAGGCAGTGGAATAAAACATTTCATGTTCAGTTCGCCCAGTTTAAGAGAAACAATAGCTTTTGAAGTCTAATTTTTATTTGAAATGCCCCTTAAAAAATTTGTCCTGGGATTGGAGGGAGTATATGCTTTCTTTTCTTATCCTGCATCTGATGATTCTGCAAAAACAGCGTTCATCTCTGTGGATTACCATCTGGATTATTAAGAGTTTTTTTGTGTGAGGTTGTTTTGGGCATTAAGTTTGGACCTGCAGAATGAACAAAAAGATATTGTTACCGATTACATGTAAACAGTCTGAATCATTCAAAAGGATGTGGAGAAGAGTATTTTACAATGTGAAGCCAGAGAAAATGGCAACCTGCCAAAGCTAGGTGCAAGCTCTTGTTCCATGGAAGGGTTGGGCCTGTTCTCATTTCTTCTTGAAATGGCTTAATTGGTGTCAGCACCCCAGGGATAAAGGCCTCTAACACTGAAATCCACACGATTCACCCTGTCTCTGCTCAGTGTAGGGAAACTGGTAACAACTGGTGGTGAATGAGGAGTGAACGGTGCTGTAACAATACTCGATGATGTTTGGGATGACAGAAATTAATACGCACTTGCTTGAAGAAAGCAATGATTAATGGCAGTGAGCACGGAAACGCCGTTCCTCCTTTTACTCCACTTTGATGGGGATTGAAAAGCAAAAGGCTGTTTTCATTCTCTGTAGAAAGCAGAGGTCACACAGAGTACATTATAGCAATTTTTCCTCTCTGGTTTTTTTATTTCATAAATATTATGATAAGCATAGATTAAATAGATTTTTTTTGTGAAAGCTTAAAAGGATATTTTATGTCATTTAAACATTGTTGTTTATGCATAAAGAAATCACACATTCTTCTCTTCACTTGTTAGATCATTTCCCCTCATGTCAGAATAATTAGTATAATTAGGAATTAAAAAAGCTCTCACAAACATGCAGTTGTGTTAAGGCTGCTTACCGTGTTAAGGCTGGGCTTGAAGGCCTTGTTTCTAGAGACTGTCAGGACAAGGTGGGACAGGGATGCTGCAGGGCTCTCCCCTTTTTTGTCCCCCCCCCCCGGTTTTCCTCAGTGGATGTTTGATGTAAATATATTTTGCAAGGTACTTGCACTTGTCAGCAGCTTTCTTAGCCATTTGATAAAGATTCTTTATTCTACACGAAAGCCTGAAATAACAGAACTGTACTTTGGATAATGAATTCTTCATCTGTGGAGAACTTTAAAACAAAGTACAGTGTTGGCATTTTTTTCTTTTGAGTGAGAAGGCTGATATATCTTTTGGATCCGACAGGAAGACATAAATTAATAGAGTTCTGGAGTTCAGCTTCTCATTAATAATCCATTTTGTCATGGTTCTTGGCATTGTCAGCCTAGGAGCTGGTTCATATTTTGCTGAAGGATAAAAGCAGATTATGTCTTGAGGCGCAAAGCAAGAATAAAGAGTTTATCACCTTTTGGGGGGAACTACATGCTCTAAGAAAAACATTGTTTTGCATAAAGTTTCAGTTTTACTTGGAAATACACTGTACATTCCCTAGGTAAACCTTTTTAAGATTTGAAATGTTTCTGAGAACCTTAGAATATTATCCTTTTAGATCATTGCTTAGAGTTGTCTTTACTGACTGACTGTGAAGGTTTATTTTTCAGAGCCCATTTTGGTCAAGTTAAACCTGTTTTTTGTATTTTTTTTTAGAACTCTATATATTAGGATGTGATTAATAGTTCAAGGACAAGTGCAGAAAAAGCACCGTCTTCTCTTTCCATTGGTTGTGTAGATATTCTGTGATCACTGCCTACATTCCTAGACATGGGGTCTTGAGGGCTGCTGTGAAGACTGCAGGGTTTTTAATCACATAAAATCTAGTAGATAAAATAGAACAAAACAGTCTTATTAACTTGATAATCCTATAATTACCTTTTTTTGATGGAGGCTCCAGAAACAATTTACATTGACATTCTAACAAAGTATTTTTTAAATTAAAAAAAAAATTTTATTTCTGTATGTGTATGAATGTACTGTCTGCATGCAGGTCTGTGCACCCGTGTCGTGCAATGCTGTGGAGGTCAGAAGAGGGTGTCAGATTCCCCTGGAACTGGAGTTCTCCTGGAATTGGAGTTTCAGACGGTTCTCGGCCGCCATGTGGGTGCTGGGGATCGAACCCAGGTCCTCTGCAAGAGCGGTCGGCGCTCTTAACCGCTAGACCTTCTCTCCAGCCCTACATTGACATTCTATATTGATCATAGATTCTCCTAAATGCATCACTTGAAGTTGCTTGGATTTGTGTTTTGAAGAACTTAGTTTGTGTGAAAATACTGTGTCCTGATATCTGCCACTATGCTCACTCCCTGCTTGGAGTCCATGCGTGAGGGCAGGAAGCTAGCTGAATGGAGATGGGACTGGCTAGTCTTGTCCTTCAGAATATTTGTGTGACTACTGCAAGTCTTGTACAGGCACAGTTTTTTAAATTATTTTTTTAATTTTATATTTTGTTTTGTACTTGTGAGTTTTTTTATTTTTTTTATGTGTATAAATGTACTGTCTGCATGTAGGTTTGTGTACCCGTGTCGTGCAGTGCCGCAGAGGTTAGAAGAGGGTGTTGGATTCCCCTGGAACTGGAGTTAAAGACGTTTCTCAGCGACCATGTAGGGTGCTGGGGATCGAACCCAGGTCCTCTGCAAGAGTAGTCAGCGCTCTTAACCACTAGGCCATCTCTCTGGGCCCCCAGGCACAGTTTTAGAACTATACAATTGAAGAACGTGTCTCCTCTTGGAAACATGGCTCTTATGCTGCTGTGCCTGGTTGGTTACCCTACTCTTAGTTCACTTTTAAACAAGTAAGGCTATGTGGGGTGTGCAAGCTGTGAAAGATTCCCGAGATGGCAAGCTGTAAGAAAGAGGAGTCCAGGTTCTACGATGCAGGGAAGAGTGCTGAATTACGACGTGCAGGGGAGAGTCAGGGGATTTTGCTTCTACTCTGAGGGCTTATTCTGGTTATAATTAGTAAGTCTTTGTGTTTTCTCAGTCATTAAGGTTCATCATTAGATAAAATTGCCCTGTTAATATTTATAAGTGGCATGCTACAAAGATTCTTTCAGGAATAAAGGGACTTTTTCTGTTTTGGGGGTCTGGGTCTCCCTGTAGCCCCAGCTTGCTTGGAACTCACTATGTAGATTAGGCTAGCCTCAAGCTCCCTGTTTGGCTCTGCCTCCTGAGTGCTGGGATTATCACACCCAACCAAGGGTGTTTTTTTTTTTTTAAACTCCCTCTTTTTTATGGGATTGTAAACTGTCATCTATCCTGTTAATCTCTCTCAATCTGTCTGTTTCTGTATGGAGAATGTACTCAATAATATTTATTTTTATTTATTTATATTTATTATTTTTATGTGTATGAGTGTATTGCCTGTATGTATGTAAGTGCACCCATATTGTGTAATGCCTATGGAGGTCAGAAGAGGGCGTCGAATTCCCCTGGAACTGGAGTTATGCACAGTTCTTAGCTACCATGTGGGTGCTGGGAATTCCACAAGAGCAGCCAGTGCTCTTAACCACTGAGTGATCTCTCCAGCTCCTTATTTTTTATTTTTATTTATTTATTTTTAAAATTTTATTTTATTATGTGTATGAATGTACTGTCTGCATGTAGGTCTGTGCACCTATGTCATGCAATGCCACGGAGGTCAGAAGAGGGCGTTGGATTCCCCTGGAACTGGAATTAAAGATGGTTCTCAGCCTCCATGTGGGTGCTGGGGATTGAACCGGGTCCTCTGCAAGAGCAGTCGGCGCTCTTAACTGCTAGGCCATCTCTCCAGCCATTACCTGATACAGTCTGCTGAACATATTAAATCTATACTATAGAATAGTATAGATAGAGTAGAAGAATAGAGAGTAGTAGTAGAAGTATATATATATAAAAGAATAGTAGTAGAAGTATAATAGAGTAGAAGAATTTCTACTCCTTCATATAGAAATTTACCTTAATTATTACAGCTACAGTATATATAAGAAAATTATCGGGGCTGGAGAGATAGCCTAGCGGTTAAGAGCACCGACGCTCTTGCAGAGGACCCGGGTTCGATCCCCAGCACCCACATGGCGGCTAAGAACCGTCTGTAACTCCAATTCCAGGAGAACTCCAGTTCCAGGGGAATCCGAGACCCTCTTCTGACCTCCGCGGCATTGCACGACACGGGTGCACAGACCTGCATGCAGATATTCACATACATTCACATGCATTCATACACATACAAAAATAAATAAATAAATAAATAATGAAAAAAAATTAAAAAAAAAAAGAAAATTATCATAGCTGCTTACCTGGATCTTAAATAATTTATCTGTAACTGTGGATAAAGTGATTTATGTATTGGTGTCCTTATTGCTACCATTAAATGGAGTATCCTAAAGAGAAAAATTTCTTGTGTTGAAGACCAGTGACATGCTTAATGTTGAATATTCACCTTTAAAGTTTTTACTTTAGTTTTAAGTATGATAAACAAGCTGTTTTATAGGTGGGATTTTTCATGTTTTTCCAAACAGAAGTTTTGAAATATGATTTAAGACATATTTCTCTATAGAGTTGGAAAGGATATTTGTTTTAGTACATGATAGTGAAATCTCAGTTGTAGATTTTGACAAGAGACATTTTGCTGACACAGAATATTTTGTTCATTTTGACTCTCAAATAAGTTCATCTGTCATAATGATTGATTTATATTCATTTTACAGTGTACAGTTTCATAGCTGAGTTTTCTATCTATAAGCTATGGAAATCCTTGTTTGAGTTAATGATAAATTTAATAATTATCTTCAAAGGTGACAGATTGTTCACGTGTATATGACTAGTCCCTGGGATTAGTTAGATCAAAAGGTTTTGCGATTATGAGCTATTTAAATGAGTGCTAATTTTAGATAGCATGATCAAGAACACAGAATATAGTAAGGCATCATTTACTTAATTGCTGTAGTTTTTGTTCTTTTGAACTTAATTTAATTATCTAGCTTACATTCTCTACAGCCTCTGTGAACTGTTTACTTTCTAATTTGAACTGGACACTGATCTGTTGTTCATGAGGCTAATGAAAGGCATGGGAAATCATGCTTCCTATTCACCTGCTTTCTTTTTTTAAATTAAATTGTTCTATTTTATTATTTATTTATTTATTTATTTATTTGTATTTTTGGGACAGGATTTCCCTGTAGCCCCAGCTGGCCTGGAACTCGCTTTGTAGACCAGGCTAGTCTTGAACTTATAGAGATCTCCCTGTCTCTGCCTTCCAAGTGCTGGGATCAAAGCTATGTGCCACCACTTCTGGTATTTATTTTAATTTTATGTGTGTGAGTGTTTTGCCTTCAAGTGGGTAGAGGCACTTGTATGTGCAATGCCTATAGAGGGCAGAAGAGGGTGTCGGATTTCCTGGTACTGGAGTTACAGTTGGTTGTTAGCCATCATGGGGGGCGGGGGTGGTGGTGGTGGTGGTTGGGAACCCAACCTGGGTCCACTGCAAGAACAGCCAGTGCTCTTAATTGCTGAACCATCTCTCCAACCGACCTCTCATCTACTTTATTAATTGAACTGTTAGAGCAGTTTGAAAGAATTAAAAAACAAAACAAAATACAACGCTAAATATTTGTACCTAGAGCCCATGGGAATGGTGTTGTGGATTTTCCCAGTTGTATTAAAAATTAGCACAGGTGACTAGTGCATTTGGTGAATGCCAAGTGCTGAGTTACATAGTAGCTCTGTGGTTTAGGTATGTGTCTAAATGTCAATCAGTGCTCTTAAAATCCATTACCAATCCATTTTGCTTCATGAAAATCATTAAGATGTGGAAAGCTCACAACTGTTTGACTAGTGATTATTTTATTCCTGTTTTTTCCTTATTGCTAAAATTGTGTAATTCAAATATTCTTGTTCTTTTTTTTCTCTGCATAACCATTAATAAGTCTGTCCATTATGCCATTCACAGCAGTCTAAGTTTCTAGAAAAGTACAAGTACTCATACAGGTTTTTGATTACCATCTCATAAACATCTTGAAAAAGGATCTCACTGGATTGGAAGTTTCTTTTTCTTTCCTTTTCCTTTCCTTTTTTTTCCTCATCTGTATTTTGAGACTGGGTCTCATATATCCCAGGTTGACCTGACTTTGAATCAGTGCTATATAGCAAAGGATGACCTTGAACTATTGATCCTCTGGTCTCCATCTCCTGAAGGCTAAGATTACAAGGGTGTATCTCTTCTGCTGTCCTAGTTTTAGGGTGCTAGGAAGGGAACCCAAGACTTCTGGATGGTAGGGAAGGATCGTACCAACTGACTTATGCTTTAAGCCTCCCTTTTCTTTCCTTCTTTCCTTCCTTTTCCAATTCCTTTTCCCTTCCATCCCCCTCTTTTTTTTTCTACCTTCCCTCACTTCAACTTCATTTTTAAAAATTTTGTCAAAATTTGTAAAGCAACTGCCTTTCTTTTTTTTTTTTGAGACCAGGTCTCCCTGTAGTCCCAGCTGGCCTGAAGCTTGCTATGTTGACCAAGTTGGCCTTTCATCTCACACAGATCCCCCTGTCTCTGTCTGTCAAGTGCTGTGATTAAAGGTGTGTGTGCGCCACCACTCCCAGCACTGCTTCTTCTTGGAAGCTATCAGATGCACTTTAAAAAAATTATTGTTTTTATTTTTATGGGTGTGAGTGTATGAGACTTATTTATTTATTTATTTTTTAAGTAGACATGTTTTATTCTGTAGCCTTTGCTAGGATTGAAAGAATTGGTATTTCATTTGTTACACTTTGCCTTATGAACACGTTTGAGGATTCTTTTTTTTTAATTAAAAAAAATTTTTTTTATGTGTATGAGTGTACTGTCTGCATGTAGGTAGGTGCACCCATGTTGTGCAGTGCTGCGGATGTCAGAAGAGGATGTCGGATTCCCCTGGAACTGGAGTTAAAGATGGTTCTTAGCCGCCATGTGGGTGCTGGGAATCGAACCTGGGTCCTCTGCAAGAGCAGTAGGTGCTCTTAGCCACTGAGCCATCTCTCCAGCCCAATTCTTTTTATTTATTTATTTTTTTTATTTTTGTGTGTATGAGTTTATTGCTTGTATGTTTGTAGGTGAACCTACACCTACTCTTTGTATAGACCAGACTAAGCTGACAGTGATCTACCTGCCTCTGGCTATCAAGTGCTGGGTTTAAAGGCATGTGCCAGCACATCTAGCGAGACATAATTTGTTGAAGGACTCATTTGGAAATTTGTATGTTGCCTTCTGATAATATTTTTTTTAATTTTTATTTATTCTTGTATGTGTATGAATGTACTGTCTGCATGTAGGTTTGTGCACCCGTGTAATGCAAGGCCGTGGTGATAATAATATTAATAACAGTAACAACAGCTCCACACCAGGTTTGCGACCTAGGTGCCAGGAGCTCCTGGGGAGGGGATTTGTTTCTTGTCAGCCCTTCTGCTGGTGCCTGGTTCTCTGAGATCCAAGTTTTTCTTTGAGGTAAAATTCTTTTAAAATACGTATATTCGAGGCTGGAGAGATGACCTAGCGGTTAAGAGAGCCGACTGCTCTTGCAGAGGACCCAGGTTCGATCCCCAGCACCCACATGGTAGCTGAGAACCGTCTTTAACTCCAGTTCCAGGGGAATTCAACGTCTTCTTCTGACCTCTGCGGCATTGCACAACACAGTTGCCCAAACCTACATGCAGACAGTACATTCATTCACATACAAGAATAAATAAAAAAAAAAAGAAAAAAGAAAAAAAAATACGTATATTCTTCGTGTATATAAAATAAGCAGACAATTTCTTGGGTCAGAATCTGTATTTCGGGGTTAGAAAGATGGCTCAGTGGTTAAGAGCATTGGCTGCTCTTGCAGAAGACCCAGGTTCAAATTCCAGTACACACATGGCAGCTAATACATACAGGCATAACACTCATACAAATAAAATAAAAATAAATTTAAAAAGAATTGGTATTTCATTTGTTACACTTTGCCATATGAACACGTTTGAGGAAAATGTCAGTGTGATTTTTTTTTTAATTTTATTTTTGTGTGTGTGTGTGTATGAGTTTATTGCTTGCATGTGTGTAAGTACACCCATGTCTTGCACTGCCCACAGAGGTCAGAAGAGAGCGTCAGATCCCCTGGAACTGGAGTTACAGTTATTAGCTGCCACGTGGGTGCTGGGAATTGAATCTGGGTCCTCTGCAAGAGCAGCCAGTCCCCCTTTTTTTTTTTTTTTTTGTCTTTTTGAGACAGGTTCTCCCTGTAGCCCCAGCTGTCCTGGAACTCACTCTGTAGACCAGGCTGGCCTTGAACTCCACAAAGATCTGCCTGTCTCTGCCTCCCGAGTGCTAGGATTAAAGGCGTGCGCCACCACGCCCGGCACAGCCAGTCCTCTTAACTGCCCCCTCTGTCAGTGGTTTTTAAACTTTGATCTCAAGACATCTTTACATTCTTTTTCTTATTTTTTATTTTTTGGTTTTTTTGAGACAGGGTCTCCCTGTAGGCCCAGCTGTCCTGGAGCTTCCTATGTAGACCAGACTGGGATTGAACTCACAGAGATCTGTGTGCCTCTGCCTCAGGAGTGTTGGGATCAAAAGTGTGCACCACCACACCTAGCAAATTCTTAAAAGAATTTTTGTTTATATGGGCTTAATATCTATCAGTGTTTAACTGGAGTAAAAAATTAAAACAAATGAAGAATATTTAAGTTTCTGTTAGGCCTGGTGGCACACACCTTTGATCCCAGCACGTTGGGAGGCAGAGGCATGCAGATCTCTGAGTTCAAGACCAGTCTGGTATGTTTCTAAGCCAATTCTTTGTATGCTAACATAACTAACTTATCAGCTCATTACATGATATCCAAGACAGTATTTTCTGAAACAAAATAAAGCAAAAGAAAATAGTGAGAAAACTGGCACTGTTTTACCGTCTTTGTGTGTGTAAAACTATTTCTAGGCTTGCTTGGTAGAAGGAAGATAGCTAGATTCTCATATCTGCTTCTGCAGTCAGTTCATTTTCTTTTCATATGATTGATGCTCTCACTATGTAGACCAGGCTTACCTGCAACTCACTATGTAGGTCAAGCTGGCCTGCAGTTTGCATGGATCTTTCTGCCTCTGCCTCCAGTTTGCTGGGATTATAGGCATGTGACACCATACCTGGGTGGTGTGTACTTTCAATGTTTCTTCTACTCATATATGACTTAGAAACATCTTGTCTTTTTTTTTTTTTATTGTCTTTTTCGAGACAGGGTCTCCCTGTAGCCCCAGCTGGCCTGGAACTCACTCTGTAGACCAGGCTGGCCTTGAACTCACAAAGATCCTCCTGCCTCTGCCTCCCGAGTGCTGGGATTAAAGGTGTGCGCCAGCATGCCCGGCTGAAACATCTTGTCTTAATAATTTCGAAGTACTGATATGGGGATCCTTCCAAATGTAGTGATCTATTGATCATTACACTGTATCAAAATTTATTTATATATATATATATATTTTTTTTTTTTTTTTTTTTTTTTTTTTTTTTGAGACAGGGTCTCCCTGTAGCCCCAGCTGTCCTGGAACTCACTTTGTAGACCAGGCTGGCCTTGAACTCACAAAGATCCACCTGCCTCTCCCTCCCAAGTGCTGGTATTAAAGGTGTGCACCACCACGCCCGGCCCTCAAATTTATATTTGTCCATATCACAAAACTAACCGGTTCACCAAATTAAAAAAAAAAACAAAACTCAGTTGAACTGGGGCTATATTTCACTTTACATATATTTTATCTGTTTCACCTGTGTGGAAAAGTTACTTAAAAAGCGACAGGTTTGGGGCTGGAGAGATGGCCTAGCGGTTAAGAGTGCTGACCGCTCTTACAGAGGACCCGGGTTCGATCCCCAGCACCCACATGTCGGCCGAGAACCGTCTGAAACCCCAATTCCAGGAGAACAACTGTTCCAGGGGAATCTGATACCCTCTTCTGACCTCCGCGGCATTGCACGACATGGGTGCACAAACTTGCATGCAGACAGCACATTCATACACATACAGAAACAAATAAAAATTAATAATAAAAAAAAAAAAGCAACAGGTTTTTCAGGATGCTGATTCTGAAGGTGAGAGTTTACCCTCTCAAGTCATTGTTATAATCTGGGCTGGGGCTGTGGATGGGGTTGGGAGTGATATGTGTTAGGTGCCTTCTCGAAATAATGTTCTTCTAAATACTCTTCAGTTCTAAAACTGGCTTTGCCCTTAGAGAATGGACCCTGTAATCAGCCTTGGCTACACACACAAAGGAATGAAGGACAAATTCAGTAGATGCACATTTATTGAGGTGTAGCTCTCCATGCAGAACTTGTATCAGCTTCCTGGGGCAGGGCAAGACTTTGATTTACAAAATAAAGGGGTTGGCTTAGATGTTTAAGGCATCATTCATTCAGCTCAACTCCGCATGATTCTTTGATTACCAATCAGCAGTTAACCAACCTTCCCTCCCTCCTTCCCTCCCCCTCCCTCTTTCAATCCAGGATCTCACTGTATAACCTTGGCTGGCATGTAACTCACAGAGGTTTGCTTGCTTCTGCCTGGGATTAGGGATGGGTGCACCACCACATCTGGCCACTGCATTTGTTCTTTAAACTGAAGGATTAGATGCTTGCCATCATCATTTAGATTAAGCATTGATGGTTTTGCAGTATCAGAAAAATGAAATACATAAAACGAAGAAGAATGGATTTATAAACGGAGGTGGCTTGTAGGAGCAAGTGGAAATTTCTGTGCAAAAGGTGCATTGGGAATATTTAATGGTCCTGAATTCAGTCTTGGTTTGTTTTTTTGTTTTGTTTTTTTTGGTCTTTTTTGAGACAGGGTCTCCCTGTAGACCAGGCTGGCCTTGAACTCACAAAAATTGGTCTGTCTCTGCCTCCCGAGTGCTGAGATTAAAGGTCTGTGCCACCATGTCCAGCCAGTCTTTATAACTTTTACTAGCATAGCAGATATGGAATATTTGAATTTAGACATAATTTGACAGTTTGTAAGTTGGAAAGTCTGCCATTGGTAGACCCTGGTTTTGCCATGTGTTTTGTGAACTTCTGAAAAAAGTCTCGCAAGTCAGAAGCAGATCTTAACATAAATTCTGTTGATTCAGAGGTTCTCTTAGTTCCATTAATTACATTTAGAGGGAGAGAGAGAAAGTTGTACTTTATTTTCGAAAGGGAAAACAGGTTTTGGATAAAATATGTATGATTTTCCACTGGCATTTTACAAGAAGGAATGTGCTCAGTAAGAGAGAAAAAAAAAAAAAAAAGGCCTGCAGATCATGGATTCCTGCCCAGCCCAGTATCCATGGCTCTTTTCATTTTTAGAATGGAAGTGGAGGGATCTGGTGGATCCTGAAAGGTGCAGTTAGACTTTTGAAAAGTAGAGAAGGCTCTTGTGATGCAGTTTTATGTTCAGGCAAATCAAATCGGAAAGGTAGGAAACCTGCCATTGTGGTAGTGTTTAAGGCAAAAAGACTCCAGAGACTGTGTTTTAGAAATATTTGGCAACACTAGCAACATCAACTACCGACAAAAAACAAAACAAAACAAAACAAACAAACAAACAAAAACTCTGGCAACTTCCACAGCTGTGCCTGGAGAAGCAGCCTCGTCGGGAAGTTCTCATAAGCTGTTGTCAGCTCTGCAGTAGCTTCACAAATCAGAACCAATATCTTCAGGCGCTGCTGTCAAGTGTTATTCAAATAATACCAGCCTCACATTTGAATAACAGCAGACATTTTGAATTAATTAATCAGGTGAGATAGTCTAGGCCTTTTCTCATTAGTCTGTGGGTCAGGCTTGGGAAGATATATGTGTTGGTGATGATAAACTTGTCTTTAATCATGATTTATGAAGATTTAGGATTGTGTGTGATTTGTCAAAGGTTCTGGGAAAGACTGGTGCATATTTCACTACCTAATCTGAGATTGATTTTATGATACTAAGAGATACCACACCGTGGTTCAGATGCGTGGGAAGTATAGGGAGAGAAAGCATCTCAGGCTTTTTACTGGCTTATCTTTGCAATTGTCAAACACTGCTGTAAACTTTAACTGCTTGTAGTTAACAATTCCTGCTTTAATAGGTAGATTTTTTTTTTTATTCTGTCTAAAGGGAGAAGTTCCACTGTATTTAGCTAAAATGAATACCAGACATTATAACTATGGCCTGGTATGAATCTTGGTCAGAGTTGGTAAATTTCATGGGTTGGTCATGGTAAAAATATAAAATTTCATGCTTTGTCAAAGATTAATAGAAAAATATCATTAAAATGGTGCAAATAGTAGAAGGACAAATCAGGGTACTTTCCCTGCATGTTACCTTCCCTCCTAGGACAAATTAGCAAAACTGAAGTGTACAATAATATTTTTGTTATTCAAACAACACTAATCTTTTCGTTAATGGAAATAATTCATGTAAACACATCTAGTGCACAACCTGTATTCAGTAGTCACAGTATTGTTGCAAATTTCCTGTTTCTGTATACTTCTTTCTTTTTCCTTTTTATATTTAAGGTTCTGTTTTCTTTAACTTTTTTCAAAGATATTTTATATATTATTTGTGTATGAGTGCATTGCCTGAATGTATATAATGTCATGCAATGTCCAAGTAAGTCAGAAGATGGCGTTGGATCCCTTGGAACTAGAGTTTACAGACTGTTGGTAACCACCATGTGAATGTTGGGCACTGAATCCTGGTCCTCTGCACGAGGAGGCAGTGCTTTTAACTGCTGAGTCATATCTTTAGCCCCCAACTTTTACTTCTTAAACAATTTTAATTTTTTTTTTTTTTTTTTTTGGTCCTTTTGGAGAAGGGTCTCCTGCAGTCCCAGCTGTCTTGGAACTCATTATGTAGACCAGACTGGCCTTCAACTCAGAGAAATCTGCCTGTCTTTGCCTCTGAAGTGCTGGGATTAAAGGTGTGTGCCACCATGCCTGGCATAACTTTAATTTTTAATCCTGTTGACCTTAATTTTTGTTAAAAATTTTTATTTCCAGGGCTGGAGAGATGGCCTAGCGGTTAAGAGTGCCGACTGCTCTTGCAGAGGACCTGGCTGGGTTCGATCCCCAGCACCCACATGGCGTCTGAGAACCGTCTTTAACTCCAGTTCCAGGGGAATCTGACACCCTCTTCTGACCTCCATGGCATTGCACAACACGGGTGCACAAACCTACATGCAGACAGTACAGTCATACACATAAAAATAAATAAAATTAAAAAATAATTTTGTTACTAAAAATTTTATTACTTTAAATTTTATGTGTGTGAGTGTACTGCCTACATTATGTAAGTGTACCCATGTTGTTCAATGCCCATGGAGGTCAGAAGAAGGCATTTAGACTGTTGGAACTGTAGTTATGGATGGTTGTTAGCCACCATGTGAGTCCTGAGAATCAAACCTAGGTCCTCTGCAAGAGCAGCCAGTGCTCTTAACTGCTGAGCCATCTCTGCAGCCCTGACCTTAATTTCTTGAGGAATGTTTATTTTGGGAAGAAGAAAGCAAGAGGGAGAGGCTGCCATCTTAGTAGTTTGGATAACTGGGGCGTAGTGTGATATCATGGGTATGTTGTGTCTAGTCATGGAGTGTCTGTGCTGATGAGGGTGAGTACACAGAATTAACTTTTTAGTATTTGGGAATTCTACTGTGTAATTCTAAGTGGATCTTTTTGTATCATCTACCTCCTGAGGGCAGTTATATCTATAAAGTAATCGATTGTTTTTCTTTTCTCAAACAAACTAAAATGCATGTTATGTGAAATATTGACTACTAAGGTAGTTTTCAATCTTGTTATACAAACTTTAAAAATTACTTTGTTTCCATTTTTAGGCATTTGACTGACAGGTATTTTATTATTGGGGTGACTGGTCTGTTCATAAGCATTATTTCTTTCTCATTGGCAGTGCTATGGGAACTGGGTTCATATGTGTGCAGTGATGCCTGGCACATCTTAATGCAGTTGGAGGCAGACAGTTCTAATTGATGTTCACTTTGGGGAAGGCACTTTCCAAATAACAAGATGTGTTGCTATTCAGAGAGAAGTATTTAAGAGTAGTTGGGAGGCAGCCTGCTGGAGAACAACACCTCTTTCTGAATTTAGTCGATGGGGTTCCACACTCACCAGCTACTTAATTGATTTGTAACCTTGGCAAGTTACCTAATCTTTTCTGAGCTTTGTTTTTCTTTTCCCTACAGTGAGGCCATTAATTCCTAGCTTTCAGGATGGTGGTGAAGATTAGAGGAGAATGTATGTACAATACCTAAGGAGACGTCTGTATATAATAGGTGCTTCATAAATTACAGCTGTTGGTGTTAATTTATCTGTTCACTAATGTTTTTATAGAAACATCGAGGTTGCCTGGCATGGGGGCACAGGCCTGTAATCCCAGCACTTGGGAGGTGGAGGCATGGGGTCATGAGTTCAAGGTCATTCTCTGCTACAAATGAGTTTGAGGCCACCCCCTCGCACAGGAGATCCTGTCTCAAAACAAACCAACCAAGAAACTTACTGAGGACTTGCTGAATGTCAGGCAGGAGACAAAGCAAATGCTTTTTTTTTTTTTTTTTTTTGTCTTTTCAAGACAGGGTCTCCCTGTAGCACCAGCTAAGGCTGAACTCACTGTGTAGACCAGCTGGCCTTGAACTCACAAAGATCCGCCTGCCTCTGCCTCCCAAGTGCTAGGATTAAAGGCGTGCGCCACAACGCCCGGCAGCAAATGCTTTCTGTTAAGAAACAGTGATCATGTGGATGGTGCCAGCTGAGAGTAAGAGAAGCAGGAGCCCAGTGGATAGGGACCATCAGGGAGCCCACCACTGAGCCTCTGATTGTCCAAGAAGGGGAAGGTCTTCAGTCTGATTGGGTAACTTCTGACTGGTGCAAGTAAGCGGTCTAGAATGTTCTACACTGTGCTACAGAAACAGTATAGTTGTCAGTCAGTGATGCTATGTACCTGCAGTGCTTAGTAGCAGGCTTTAAAAAAAAAGGACAGCGGGGCTGCAGAGATGGCCTAGCGGTTAAGAGCACCGACTGCTCTTGCAGAGGACCCGGGTTCGATCCCCAGCACCCACATGGCGGCTAAGAACCATCTGTAACTCCAATTCCAGGAGAACTCCAGTTCCAGGGGAATCTGAGACCCTCTTCTGACCTCCGAGGCATTGCATGACACGGGTGCACAGACCTACATGCAGACAGTACACTCACACACATACAAAAATAAAATTAAAAAAATAAAAAATAAAAAAGGGCAGCAAGCATTCTGGAGGCAGAAGCAGGGGGAGATCTCTGAGTTCAAGGCCAGCTGTTACTACAGGGGGACCCTGTCTCAAAAGAACCAAAAAAACCCAAAAAAGGTGTGTGTGTGGGGGGGGGGAAGAACTGTGGTTTTAAAATAAAACTAAAGCCGGGCGTGGTGGCACATGCCTTTAATCCTAGCACTTGGGAGGCAGAGGCAGGTGGATCTCTGTTAGTTCAAGGCCAGCCTGGTCTACAGAGTGAGCTCCAGGCCAGCTGGGACTAAAGGAAGACCCTGTCTCAAAAAAATACCCAAAGAACCCAAAACAATAAGAAAAAAACCTAAATATGAGGAAGATTAGATGATTGTTGAGAATAATTTTTTCTTCATTCACTTTGTGGTTTACTCCTATTCTTCATATCCTTGTTCTTCTAGAAAGTTTTAGAAAATGTTTTCAACTCTGCGTGTGTGTGTGTGTGTGTGTGTGTGTGTGTGTGTGTGTGTGTGTAGGCCAAAAGACAGCTTTGTGGAGTTTGTTCTCTCCTTCTACCTTTACATGGGTTCCAGGGATCAAACTCAGGTCATCAGGCTTGGAGCGTCAGTGCTCTGCCCACTGAGCCTCTGGTGGCCGCTCCCTCAGGCTCTTTTCATTGTCTCATGTGCCCTGATAGCATCCTGTTCTTTTCTCTTTGTTATTGTGCTTATTACATTGTCTTTAAATTCTTTAAGTTTCCTTTGCTCAGTGAATTATGAACTTTATTAGGCCAAAGATATACTGTAACTCCACGTTATTTTCTTAAGTGTGTTCATACTTCTGTTCATACTAGCAGTATATGTTTGTTCATTGCATGAAGATTATTATTATTATTTTTTTTTTGGTCTTTTTGAGACAGGGTCTGAACTCACAGAGATCTATCCACCTCTGCCTCCCAAGTGCTAGGATTAAAGGCGTGTCCCATCACGCCCAGCTGTGAAGATTTATTTTATATTTAGATATAGCAACTTAAAATTATCCATTTTAAGTCTATAATTCAGTGTCATTTAGCACATTCACAGTATCTATCTAAACATTCTCTAAAAATAATAAACATCCATCCCTCAAAGGCAGCCTTCTAGAACCTGTTTTGAAGGACTCTCTTCTCCTCACTCCCTGTCAGCCATGAATGTACTACCTATCTGTATAGATTTACTTTTTTTTTTTTTTGCCTTTTTGAGACAGGGTCTCCCTGTAGCCCCAGCTGGTCTGGAACTCACTCTATAGAGACCAGGTTGGCCTTGAACTCACAGAGATCCACCTGCCTCCGACTCCCAAGTGCTAGGATTAAAGGTGTGCACCACCACGCCCAGCTTTATTTACTTTTTTTTTTTTTTTGTCTTTTCGAGACAGGATCTCCCTGTAGCCCCAGCTGTCCTGGAACTCACTCTGTAGACCAGGCTGGCCTTGAATTCACAAAGATCCACCTGCCACCTGCTTCTTGCCTCCCAAGTGCTAGGATTAAAGGCGTGAGCCACCACGCCTGGCTAGCTTTATTTACTTTTTTTAAAAAATTTTTTTATTTATTTTTGTATGTGTATGAATGTACTGTCTGCGTGTAGGTTTGTGCACCCATGTCGTGCAATGCCGCGGAGGTCAGAAGAGGGTCTCGGATTCCCCTGGACCTGGAGTTTTCCTGGAATTGGAGTTACAGACGGTTCTTAGCCGCCATGTGGGTGCTGGGAATCGAACCCAGGTCCTCTGCAAGAGCAGTTGGTGCTCTTAACCGCTAGGCTATCTCTCCAGCCCCCTAGCTTTATTTACTTTTAAGGATTCTCTTCTCACTACCTGTCAACTATGAATGCACTGCCTATCTGTATATATTACTACCTATCTGTATATACTTACTTTTCCTAGATGTCTTCATATTAATATCATAAGTGTGGATCATATAATGTGTGGTCTTTTTGACTGGCTTCTGCCAACTAATGGTGTTTTTAATATTCTGTGCTGTAGCTTGCATCAGTATTTCATTCATTTTTATGGTTGAGTAATATTCCATTATATATGGTTATTGAGTGCTATATGATAATGCCATTTACCTTTCTTTGTGTGTGTGTGTGTGTGTGTGTGTGTGTGTGTGTGTGTGTGTGTGTGTTATGCTGTGGACTGGACCCAGGGCATCATACATTGAGTCACATCCCTAAACCCCTGTGTTTAACTTTTTATTTTTATTTTTTTTGAGACAGGGTCTCCCTATAAGTCACTCTGTAGACCAGGCTGGCATTGAACTCACAGAGATCCTCCTGCCTCTGCCTCTTGAATGCTGGGATCAAAAAGGGGTGTATTACCATGCCCCATGTTGTATTTTTTTTAAGAAATGGCAAACTTTACCACAGTTGGGTGTAACATTTTATAGTTATACCAGTAATGTGCAGGGTTCCAGGTTTTTTTTTTTTTTTTTTTTTTTTTGAAACAGGGTTTCCCTGCAGCCTCACCTGGCCTGGAACTCACGCTATAGACCAGGCTGGTCTTGAACTCACAAAGATCTGCCTGCCTCTGCCTCCCTAGTGCTGGGAAGGGTTCCAGTTTTTCACCAACATTTGTTTTCTATTTTTTTCAGGTTGTAGTCATCCTAGTGAACATAAAGTGTTTTCTTGTGTTCATTTCCCTAATGGATATGAGAACCTTTTGGAGTGCTTATTGGCCATTGTGTATCTCTTTTGGTGATGTATGGCTATTTTTTTGTTTGTTTTTTTATTCCAATGTTTTGCTCGAGTGTATGTAAGTGTACCACAGTGTGCAGTACATCGAATCCCTTAGAACTAGAGTTAGATGGTTGAGAGACACTATATGGGTGCTGGGGACTGAACTCAGATCCTTTTTAACTGCTGAGCCACCTCTCCAGCCCCATCAGCCTCATTCTTTAGGATGTGAATAATCAGTTGTCTCAGCAGCATTTGTGTAAGATTCTGGTCTTTCTCCATTGAATGGTTTTGGAAATGTTCTAGTTTGCTTCTCCATTGCTGTGACAAAACACTTTGACCAAAACCAAGCTGGGAGGAAAGGATTTATTTGGCTCCCATCTCCCAGGTCTCAGTTCATTGCTGAGGGAGCCCAACACAGGAACTCAAGGCAGGAACCTGGAGGTAGGAGCTGAAGCACAGGCCATAGAGGAATGCTGCTTACTGGCTTGCTCCTCTGGCCCACGGTCAATCTTCTTTCTTATATAATATACAACAACCTGCCTGGGTGGTACCAACCACAATGGGCTGGGCCCTCCCACATAGCTCAACAATCAAGACAATACTCCACAGACATGGCCACAGGCCAGGCCAATGGAGGCAGTTCTCCAACTGAAGCTGTCTCAACCCAGGTATCTCAAGTTGACACTAAAGTTATCCAGCACAGTTGAGCCCTTGTCAACTTGACACACAAAACACATCACTATTAAACCACAACCTTTCCATTTCTTTTCCCCAAGATATGATGTTAACATTAATATCACAACATAAGACAGTAAACCTTAAAAGCCCTAAGTCCTTAATTCCAAACACTTAAATTTCACAGTCTGTTAAAAGTCACCTAACTGTGGACTCCTGCAAAATCGAAAACAAGTACTGTCTTATTTCAAAGAGAAGAATCAGCCACATCTAAGCAAAACCTAAGGCCAGCAAAGTATCTCAAGGCTGGACACCTGGATTCACTCAGGATCTTCTGGGCTCCAAAAGGTTTGGCAGCTCCACTTCTGTGACTGCCGTCCACAGAACACACAGCTCGTCTCAAGGCCCAGGCCAGCTCCATTCTACACATGCTGCTGCTCTTGGTGGTCATCCCATGGTCCTTGCATCTTCAATAAACTGGGGTCTTCACTGAAACTGAGGCTGCACTTTCACTGGTGGGCTTTTCTGGTCTCTCATAATGCCAAGCCTCAGCTTCTCTCCATGACCCCTGCAATCCTGGGGGTCTTCACTGCAACCAAGGCTGCACTTTTGTCAATGGCCTTTCCTGTCCTTTCACATTTCAACACCAGAACTATATAGGAGACTCTTATATGTTACCAAGTCCTGCTTCTGGCATGAGATGGACTCAGGCCTCCTCGGGACCACAGCTTCAGTGTGCTGACCCTGAGGAAATTCTTCCCAGAAGATTTCACCACAGTGATGCTGGTCTCTTGTTACTTGCAGCTGATTTTTCAGCCCCAGCTAACCAGCATCAATTGTCCCAGTAAAACAAAGGTTTCACTTCAGGTTCTGGTCTCTGGTGGAGGTTAAAAGATAGTGGTTGGGGGGCTGGAGAGATGGCTCAGTGGTTAAGAGAACTGACTGCTCTTGCAGAGGACCCAGGTTTGATTCCCAGTACCCACATAGCGGCTAAGAACCATAGTAGGCCCGGCATGGTGGCACACGCCTTTAATCCCAGCACTCAGGAGGTAGAGGCAGGTAAATCTCTGTGAGTTCAAGGCCAGCCTGATCTATGTAGCGAGCTCCAGGCCAGCTGGGAATAAAGGGAGACCCTGTCTCAAAAGGACCAAAAAAGGGGCTGGAGAGCTGGCTCAGCAGTTAAGAGCTCTGACTGCTCTTGCAGAGGACCTGGGTTGGATTCCCAGCACCCACATGACAGCTAAGAACCATCTTTAACTTCAGTTCCAGGGGTATCCAATGTCCTCTTCTGACCTCTCCGGCATTGCACTACACAGGTGCACCAACCTACATGCAGACAGTACACTCATACACATAAAAAATATAAATAAGCCAGTTGTAGTGGTGCACGCCTTTAATCCTAGCACTTGGGAGGCAGAGGCAGGTGGATCTTTGTGAGGCCAGCCTGGTCTACAGAATGAATTCCAGGTCAGCTGGGGCTACAGGGAGACCCTGTCTCGAAAAGTTAAAAAAAAAAAAATATATATATATATATATATGTATATAAATAAATTAAAAATATTTTAAAAAGACCAAAAAAAAAAAAAAACAACCCAAAAAGATAATGGTTGAGGCCAAAATAGAGTGTATTTTTTTTTCTAAATTCTTTTTCTTTTAATACAGAGTGAGTTCCAGGACAGCTGGGGCTACAAGGAGACCCTGTCTTGAAAACACACACACACAAAAAATTATTCTAAATTCTGTATTATGAGTAGTGCTTTTTTTTTTTTTTTTTGGGTCTTTTCAAGACAGGGTCTCCCTGTAGCCCCAGCTGTCCTGGAACTCACTCTGTAGACCAGGCTGGGCTAGCCTTGAACTCACGAAGATCCGCCTGCCTCTGCCTCCCAAGAGCTAGGATTAAAGGCGTGTGCTACCACGCCTGGCATGAGTAGTGCTTTTTGAAAGTCCTCTTTTCCTCCCACAAGACTCATCTTACCACAGAGATACATGCACAGCTATATTTATTGCAGCTCTGTTTACAATAGCAAAAAGCCGTAACCAACCCAAATGCCCCTCAACTGACAAGTGGACAGAGAAAATGTGGTACATCTACACAATGGAGTTCTATGCTGCAGTAAAAAAACAACATCTCCGGGTATGGTGGTGCATGCCTTTAATCCTAGCACTTGGGAGGCAGAGGCAGGCAGATCCCTGTGAGTTCAAGGCCAGCCTGGTCTACAGGGTGAGTTCCAGGACAGCCAAAGCTAGAGGGAGACCCTGTCTCAAAACAAAAAACAAAAAACAGCATCATGAACTTTGCAGGTAAATGGATGGAACTAGAAGATATTATGTTAAATGAAGTAACACAGTCCCAGAAAAACAAACGACGAATGGTTTCCCTCATCTGTGGATGCTACACCAATTACCTAGTTGTAAATATTTCTTGTTGGGAGTGCTGCATATTGGAAAGAACAATAGCAACACCAACAACATAAAAGACTGCATCAAAGAACTGACTGAAGGGGTGAATCTGGTGGGGTGGGGTGGGTGGTGGGTGGGAGGGGGACATGGGTCTATATGCGATTTGTAACATAATCTTGTACAAAAATATATATAAAACAATAAATTAAAAAAAGATCAAAAGAACGAGAAAAAGAAAGTCCTCTTTTCCTGAAGAAATGTTCTGTCCACTTTTTTCAGTTGTTGCTTTGCAGCTTTTTGCTGCAGGCAGCTTTCTTCTCCTTTACATGTTTTGTAGGAATGTTCCATTTTTCTATCTGAGTGACTTCTGTGTTAGGTGAAACAAGCTTCAACCTTCTATTTGTTCTTCAGACAGATCCCAGCAAGTCAGAACAAATACTGTCCTTCGATAATAAGATTTGTTCTGCTCTTTTCAGAACCAGAGGTCAGCATCCCACCCAGACATCAGTGTGATTTTGGAAATGATTGCTGGCAGGGCAAAGTTGGGAGATTGGGAGTGAAACTAAAAATGCCATGAGCTCGCCTGCTGGGGTTTTGTTTTTTGGTTTTGTTTTGTTTTGTTTCATTGCTTACTTGGTTGCTATAAAGCTTTCTTTTCTAGAATTCTGAAAAATTTGATTCAGTCAGTTTTGTATGAATTTTCGACATTTCTGTAGAAGGACCAGCACTGGATGCTGCCTGCTCCGTTTCCTGCTGTTCTTTTTTGTTTTGTTTTTGAGACAGGGTCTTCCAGTAACCCTAGTGGCTTGGAACTCACTGTGTAGACCAGGTTGGCCTCCCTCTTACAGAGAGCTGCCTGCCTATGCCTCCTGAGTATTGGGATCAAAGGTGTGAGCCACCATGCCTGGCTCTTCCTGTTCTTGAAAGGGAGGGTCAGCTTTGCTTATGTTGACTTGAGGTGGTTTGGGAGCTCTGTATATTCTAACAGTACTTTGATCTAAGAGTGAATATTTTCACCTTAGGGAATAGATCAGAGCTATAGATAAGGGCTGGGGAAAATACAAGAAATTCTGAATTAAAGTGAGAAAGTGCCATGATTCAATCATCCAGTCAGTGCACCTACAGAGGTTGAGGACAAATGGTCACAGAGTAGGATCTGGAAGCCTGTGGAAAGTGAAAGCTAAAAAGTAGAGTTTCAAAGACTCAGAGGGTGACTGCCCCTCAAAGTACATGATACAGTGAGATCCAAGGATCTGAAGCCATCCTTGTCCTAAACTGTTTCAGTAGAACAATGACATTTGAATGAGAGGAGGAAAGAAATTGGGTGGTAATTCACACATGATTTATGATGTAAAATTTTTTTTCCTCCATTCAGACAGAATGTTTGAATATTAGGTTTGGGAGACAGGAATGAAAGATAGAATGAAGTATCAGAGGAAGACTATGAGTTAAGATTATAGGTGGAATTGAATGGCAGGGTCTCCCCATAGCCCTGTCTGTCCTGGAACTGGCTATGTAGACCAGGCTGGCTTCAAACTCACAGAGATCTGTCTGCCTTTGCTTCCCAAGTACTAGGATTAAAGGAGTGTGCCACTATGCCTGACTGAAAGTTTATTTTATGTGTATTTTCCCTGCATGTACCTGGTATGTGCAGAGGCTGAGGAAGCAAGAAGAGGGCATCAGATCCCCTGGAACTGGAGTGATGGATGGTTGTTAGCTGCCATATACACGCTAGGAACCAAACTTGGGTCCTCTGCAAAAGTAGCCCATGTTCTTAATCACTGGGCCATCTCTCCAGCCCTCCTGTCCTGAGTTTTACAAAATATCTTTAAGGGAATTCTGACTTGGGATCAAAGCAGAATCTCCCAACAGTTTCCGAAATGACCCCCCAAATACTTGTACTATGTATTCATAGGAAGCTGCATTCTCAGCATTGACGAATGCAGAATCAAAATATGGAGCATGAAGACTCAAACCTATAAACCTAGCACTCAGGACGCTGAGGCAGGAGGATTATCACAAGTTCCTGGTCAGCATGTCTGAAAACATGAAACAACAGAATACTGAAGATGCTTTGTGTACTGGTGTATCAAATATTCAGACAAAACTTAATTATTTATGTAAAAATAAACAAGCACATCCACCTAATTAGTATGTAAATTTTCTTTCATCTTTAATAAATGGCAAAATTATGTGCAGAACTGATTTATAATCAATTTACTGGGGCCGGGGAGATGATTTCATCAGTAAAGTACCTACCATGCAAGCATAAGGACCTAAGTGAAAATTCTCAGGACACATGTAAAAGCTGGGCATGGCAGTGTCCACCTGTAACCTCATTGGCTGGGTAGAGACAGGCAGATCCTGGGGAACAGCCAGTGCAGCCCAAACAGCCTCCAGGTTCAGTTAGAGACCCTGCCTCAAATAATAATAATTATAATAATAAAAAAATAAGATGGGGGGCTGGAGAGATGGCCTAGTGGTTAAGAGTGCTGACTGCTCTTGCAGAGGACCGGGTTCAATTCCCAGCACCCACATGGCGGCTGAGAACTGTCTTTAACTCCAGTTCCAGGGGAATCCGACACCCTCTTCTGACCTCCGCGGCATTGCATGACACAGGTGCACAAACCTACATGAAGACTGTACATTCATACACATACAAAATAAAATTAAAAAATGATTAAAAAAAATAAGATGGAGAGTGATAGAGAAAAATACCTGAAGTCAATGCTGGCTTCCACATGTGCACATACAGGCAAGCACACTTGCACAAACATGTGCGCACATAAATACAGTTAAAAATAAAAGCCCTCAGGCCGAGCTTGGTGGTGCAAACCTTTAATCCTAACACTTGGGAGGCAGTGGCAGGCGAATCTTTGTGAGTTCAATGCCAGCCTGGTCTACAGAGTGAGATCCAGGACAGCTGGGGCTACAGGGAGACCCTGTCTGGAAAAGACCAAAAAAAAAAAAAAAAATAAAAATAAATAAAAGCCCTCTTGTTCTTTATTCTTCTGTCTGTCTCCTATGGTGCTTTTCCTTTGCTTTTAACTGCTCCTTGCTCTCAGTGTTCTTTTCATAATACCATATTTCAAGCACAGTAATCTACAAATTTATATATCTCATATATGAATATACATTGAATACATATTTAACCTTTGTATTTGAATATATAAATATGCATGTATAAATATACATAATGTGCATGTAGTACTTTTATTAAGTAATATGCAATACACAACTGTAGTAACATTCATTTTTAACATTGGTGCCAAAATATAAGGCATAAAAATATAAATATATAATTGTTATTAAAATGGTTTTTATTTTTTTTATTTTTATTTATTTATTTTTTTGGTCTTTTTGAGACAGGGTCTCCCTGTAGCCCCAGCTGTCCTGGAACTCACATTGTAGACCAGGCTGGCCTTGAACTCACAAAGATCCGCCTGCCTCTGCCTCCCAAGTGCTAGGATTAAAGGCGTGCACCACCACGCCTGGCTAAAATGATTTTTATAACTAATGCTTTCTTTTTGTCAGACATTATATATTCAGCTAGGAGCCTAAACCACCGAAATCAAATCACTTCTCCCATGTTTTTAATCATATATTTTCATTATTCCACAATTTTTAAGATATTTTATTACTTTTTTTTATGTGTATCAGTATATCACCTGCATATGTGTAAGTGTATCTGTGTCATGAAATGCTGTCTAGAGAGCAGAAGAAGGCATTGGATTCCCTTGGAACTGAAGTTACTAACAGTTGTTACCTGCCATGTGTGTGCTGGGAATTGAACTCAGGTCATCTTGCAAGAGCAGCCAGTGCTCTTAACTGCTGAGCCATCTCTCCAGCTCCATTTTGTAGATATCGTAAAATAAGAACTGGGACTACAGCTGAGTGGTAGAGCTCTTGCCTAGAATGCATGAGGCCCTAGGTTCAATTCCCAGCAGTCCAAAAAGATATTTATTTTTATTTTTGTATATGAATGTTTTGCCTGCATTAAGTGCACCTGAGCATGCAGTGTCCTTGGAGGCCAGAAGAGGGCATCAGATCCCTGGAACTGGAGCTGTGGATGTGTGTTGGTCACTATGAGGGTGCTGGGAACCTAACCATGTCCTCTATAAGAGCTTCCAGTCTCTAACACAAAAACAGAAATCTTAAAGCGACTGGTCACTTTCTCATAAGCATGGGTTTAGGCACACAAACTGACAATTTATGGTAACAAATTAGGAACTCCAACTCTTCTCAGTGTTCCTAACAAGCCTAAAAACCATTCTTGTGGATTTCTACTTTAAACAGGTTTTTTTTTTTTTTAAGTCAAGTTTTCCTAGTAAAGTAGACATTAGAAGATATTTCACAGCATCTAGTAAAGTGACTTGTGGATACCTTATCTTCTCAAATGGTAGGCAGTCCCCAAATAACCCTACCCCCAGCTAGTCACACCCTTATGTAATCCCCTTTACTTGAGCACAGAATGGTCTTAATGATTTAACTCTACCAAAAAAGTCCATGGGAGATATAATAGGATTCTAAGATCAGAGAATAATATACTCTGCCTTCTGCCCCCCCTGGGTTCCCTCCCTCATTCACTTGTTCACTTACTCCAAGGGCAGCCAGCAGCTATGCTGTAAGCTGCTCTATAGAGAGGCCAAGTAGTAAAAAGCTGGCCATCTCTAAGAAGCTCGACTTACTAATAGCCAGATGTGTGAGCAGGGAGGCAAATCCTTCCCTAAATAAGTAAGTCTCTACATAACTGCAACCTGCTGGCACTTGCTTATAATTATGTGGGAACCAACACAGAGACATGTAGGTAAAACTATACCTAGGTAACTAGCCTACAAGAAAAGTGTGAGATGATAATGTTTACTATTTTAAACTGCTAGATGTGAGGGTGATCTGTTATGTAACAATGCACAACTGGCTTCAAAAGGCTATAGAGGCTAGGTATAATGGCACACACCTTTAATGCCAGCATTTGGGAGGCGGAGGCAGGTGGATCTCTATGAGATCAAGGCCAGCCTGGTCTACATAGCAAATTCCAGGCCAGCTGGGGATACCAAGAGACCGTCTCAAAAGTACAAAAACCAAACAAAAAAAGAATTAAGAAATTACACAATACTTGAATACCTAATGGATACTGTATAATCAGGAAAAATTAATGAACTTTGGCTAAATATGTCAATATTGGATGTTCAGAATTGTACATTCAGAACCAAGACTGCAGTGCAGTGAAGCTGAACACCTCTGATTCATTACTTGTTAGATTTTAAATTTAAGTTTTGATCATTGCATATTCAGAAACCATTTACTGACGGTTGCCAGGGTTTCATGACCTCCATATTTAGTTATGTGACTACACACCTGGGCATGACCCACAGTTTAAGAGTGCATAGTGCTCTTGCAGAGGACATGAGTTTGGTTCCCAGCACCCATGCCAGGCAGCTCACAACCACCTGTAGCTCCAGCTCCAGAAGGTCTGTCACCATCCTCTGTCCTCTGAGGCCACCGGCACAAGTGTGCACACAGACGCACATACACATAAATAAAAACTAAATACTAAAGAAAGAGAAGCTGTGCCTTGGTTCACTGATTGGAAACTGGCTTGTTGGCCTCCAGGGTGCTATTCTTCAGGTGGAGGCTTCCAGGGCTAGCCTCCAGTTACTGCTCACATGAGGAAGTAATGATTTCTCCTGGAGAATTGCACACCATGTTTTGCTTCTTCATGAACACAATATTGAGAATGTATAACTTTTATTTTTGCTATTTAAACAGCTTTATTGAGCCATACGTCATTTATAATAAACTGCCCATACTTAAACTTTACAGTTTAGTCAGTTCTGACAAACGTGTGCTTGTGATGCTGTTACTGTGGTCAGGGGAAGGAGCACCAGCCCTGAGATTCTTTGTGTCCATTGCATGAATTTTTGAAATATGTTATGCTAAAATGTATGCAATAAAATCATTCTTTCACATTTTAAAAAGTTTTCTTTTTTCTTTTTTTTTTTTTTTTTTTTTTGGTCTTTTTATGAGACAGGGTACTCCCTTTAGTCTCAGCTGGGCCTGGAGCTCGCTGTGTAGACCGGGCTGGCCTTGAACTCAAGAGGATCCTCTTGGCCTTATGCCCTCCTGAGGGCAAAGGATTAAGGTGTGAGTCTACCATGGCCCTGAGATGGTGTCTTGGCCACCATGTGGGTTGCTGGAATCAAACCCAGGTCTTCTGCAAGAGCTCAGTGCTCCTAACATCTGAGTGATCTCTCCAGACCCCCCTAAAAAGTTGTCTATTGTAGATTTTTTAAAACAGAATTAGAAGGATAATTATACATACGGTGTAAGTAAGTGTGAAGCCATACTAACAGAGTAGGGGGTGGCATTTTAATCTTAGGTTTATGAAGTTTTTGCCTGTTTTTTACACTTAAGTGTTCTCTTTTTTTCAAAAGGCTATATTATGTGTATTCTTTGTTTTACAAATGAGGAAATTAAAGTATGGTGCTATAGAACCACTGGGAAAAATGTCTTACAGGAACATGGAAGGAAAAACTATGTTTTTTTTACTTCTGTGTTCCGTAGATTCTTGCTGTTTAAAAGTATCCTCTGTAGAGTGTCTGGCAGCATGACCATGATCACCTGGGAACTTATTAGAACTATAGATTCTCCTGCTGCATCCTAGACCTTCAGAATCAGAAACTAGATTAAGTTTCTCAGACAGTGTCTTAGTTTGCTTCCAATTACTGTGATTAAAACACTGTCCAAAACCAACTTGGGGAGGAAAGGGTTTTTTCATCTTACATGTACATGAAAGAAGCATAGGCAGGAATTCAGGGCATGGAGGAATGCTGCTTACTTGCTTGCTCTCTGGCCTGTGCTCAGCACTAATTTTCTTCCTTTTCCTTTTCTTCCTTCCTTTTTTTTTTTTTTTTTCTCCCTATAGCCCACGCTGTCCTGGAACTCACTTTGTAGACCAGGCTGCCTTGACTACACAGAGATCCACCTGCCATCTGCCTCCCGAGGAGCTGGATTACGGGTGTGCACCACCACTCCCAGCTCCTGATTTTTTTATATCACACAGGAGCACCTAACCCAGAGGTAGCAAACGTGCAAACAGTGGGGCTGGCTCCTCTCATATCACTCACAATCAAGAAAAGGCCACAGACAGGGCCACATGGTCAAGCCCATGGAGAGAATTCCCATTCAGGTTCCCTTGAACCAAGTGTACCATGTTTGAAAATAAGCTATCCAGCACAGGCCTTGCCTAATACTATTTGGACAACTATGAAGTTTAAATAAAAAAATCTTGTTAAATACAACGAGGTCACGGAAAATGGGAGTGAAGAATGATGTGGTTTAGTTTTCATCCACCTCCCTTGCTCCCCGCCTCCCTCCCCTCCCTCCCCTCCCTCGCGCTCCCTCACCTCCCCCCCTCCCCTCCCTTCTTCCCTCCTTCCCTCCTTCCCTCCTTCCCTCCCTCCCTTCTCCCTGTAGTCCCAGCTGGCTGAGAACTTGCTTTGTAGAGCAGACTGGCCTTAAATTCACAAAGATCATCCTGCCTCTGCCTCTGCCTCCTGAGTGCTGGGATTAAATGTGTGCCCCACCATGCTCAGCTGGTTTCTGCTATTGAATGGCACCATATGAGAAGTATTTTAGCTTTCCCCACATCACAGTTTCCAAGTTATTAAATGTAGTCAGTCCTCCAGGCCTGCTGGGGAATTTCGTGGTCCAACCGTGAACAAAAGGGGGTGAGAGGCACAGAGTCAAGACACAGACCCTGGGAATCAGGTGGACACAGGCAGAGGGCAAGCTGCCACGGACTCGTTTATTGGGGGCAAGGCTAGGGTTTATGTACTGTTCACATTCCGCTCTCCTCTTAGTGCAGTCGTCATCGTGTCACCTTGTGATTGGCCCAGGTCTGTAACTCAGCTGCTTGTATGGTCTTGCCTGCCTAGGGCAGGTTAGGTTGATGAGGGACAAGCTCTGCGCAGGCGCACTGCGTAAATTCTCAGCATACTGGCTACTACAATTAAATGATTTGGATAGGTCAGTACTTAAGAGTACTTCTTCCAGAGGAACCTAAGTTCATTTCCCAGGACATGGCAAGTGACTTATACCTGCTTCTAATTTCAGCTCCATGGGATTGATGCCCTCTTCTGGCTTCTGTAGGCACCTGTAAACATATGGCATACATTTGCACACACACACACACACACACACACACACACACACACACACATAAACAAATCTTAGGAAAAAGATTCTGAGGACAAAATAACAAATAGGTACCCTAAAATATTATACTTATCTATTTATGCCTTTAGCTAAGAATATGTTTAGCCTTGTTATTTTTGTTTTGAGACAGGGTCTCCCTGTAGCCCCAGCTGTCCTGGAACTTGATATGTAGACCAGGCTTGCCTCCATATCACAGAGATCCTCTTGTCTCTGCCTCCCAAGTGCTGGAATTAAAGGCAAGCACTACTCTGCTCAGCTTACTTTTAAAGTAGCTCCACAAGTTAACCATGTATAGCAGCAGCTACTGGCTTCACCCTTACCCTAAGCAGCCACACGTAATGCTGTTTCTATTGCCATATCTCTTATATATAGCTGTCCCATTATAATTTCATTCTTTGTTTCCATACTCCAGAAGTGGTTTCCAGATGAGTGTTACTTGTTCATGAAGACCCTTTCTGTATGTTCTCAGGTAAAACCCTGTAAAGGGGATGCTTAGTCATAAGATTTTAGCATCTTAATAAAGAAGTGTCAATGCTGTTTATCTAATTTGTAATATTAACATATAATGCTATATTTTCATACCCTTCCAGCAGGTGGGAGGAGGGGTGTTACTAATTAATTTAATTTAATTTTTTAAAATGTTGTATTCTTTCAAATGAAAGTGCTCTAGAGTCAACTGGTAAGTAACTTTCCATAATTCAGTTTTACAACTTAAGTGGATCCTTGAGTTCTAATATGTTCTCAGTCAAGTAATCATCTATAACATACAAACTGCAGTGGCTCCAGTGGTACCTTATTGGGTCCAAAGGAGCCGATGTATTAGATCTCACTCTATGGTAGTGGAGGGCTTTACCTAGTGGAATTGTTTCATTGACATTGTGAGATGGAACCATTAATATCAATATATCCCCATTTAGATACCAATGAGACATTTAAAAATAAATGTGAAAGCTAAAATAAACCTTTAGTGTATGATCCCTCACAGTAGTGAGGAGACAACTTGTTGAACCGGGAGCCACATTGTGAGCTCACTGTATGAAAGATATGAAGACATTGTAGATATTCAGATTTTTATGTTAGCATTATTTGGAGCTTTTTTTGGGAGAATGTTATCAGTATTCTGGATTGTCTTCAGTTGATTTCAATGTCTAGCTTGTTCTTTTACAATGTTCTATATGTCCATTTACAAATTTTGATTTTATAATTAATATGTACTAAAAATATCACTAGTGTGGGAATAACTGAAATTAAAAGTAGAAACTGGACTTAACATGTATTCTGTGTACTTCCAGGGTTAAAGTCCAGAGCCACAAAGTAGATCTTTACCTTTCTCTTCTGTATTTAGCTTTACTGATGATTTGAAACCATAACAGTTAATATGCTTTAGCCTTTGCTTTTACAGATGAGAAATGGATCTTATACTTATATCACCAGGTTTCAAAACTATTTCCACTAAGTGGGATGGTTTACTACCTCAGGGGTAGTGCATTAAGCCTATTGCTCTCGAGGATCCATTTTCATCTCTTCTCACCAATTGATGGGACAGATATGACAAGCCTTTAACGTTGAGTGGAAATTTTCTGTGGGGCGGGCTGTTGTATTAAATTGTTCCTTATCACAACCATGGATGTTGTAAAGTCTTGTGAGTGGGTAGCTTATGGCTAAGAAAAGAGATATATTGTCTGCAGCACAGAGGCGGTAAGGTCTGAAATAGGGAATAGTTAGTTTTCTTCCTATCTGCCAACTGTTTTGGTCTCCTTTAAATCATGTGTTGAGTCTATGCACTCAAAATAGGTTTTCTTGATTAAACATCACCAGAAAGCACTAGCTAAGTTCTTAATTGTGTATAGTGCTTTGAGAGACTTGGTTTAAAGATAATCGTATGCAAGGGCTGGAGAGTTGGCTCAGCGGTTAAGAGCACTGGCTGCTTTTGCAGGGAACCCAGGATTGATTCTCAGTACCCACATGATAGCTAACAACTGGCTGTAGCTCCAGTTTCAGGGAATTCCAATGCCTTCTGATTTTCTTGAGCATTGAACAACACAGGTGTGGTTACATACATGCAGGGAATATACTTATACACATTAAAAAAAGATAATTGTATGGAATCATTATACATATAGTTCCCAGTTTATATCAATATACTTACTCTTTTAAAATTTTAAAGGCCGGGGATGGCGGCGCATGCCTTTAATCCCAGCACTTGGGAGGCACAGGCAGTGGGGTCTTTGTGAGTTCAAGGCCAGCCTGCTCTACATAATGAGCTCCAGGCTAGCTGGAGCTATAGGGAGACCCTGTCTCAAGAAGACCAAAAAAAATTTTTTTTAATTTAAATTTTATTTTATTTTTATGTGTAGAAGGTCAGAAGAGGGTTATTGGATTGCCCTGGAACTGGAGTTACAGAAAGTTGTTTGTAGCCATATGGGTGCTAGGAATTGTCTCTCGGTTCTGTGCAAGAGACAAAAGAGCCAGTGCTTTTTTGTCTTTTTTGAGACAGGGTCTCCCTGCAGCCCCCGCTGGCCTGGAACTGTCTATGTAGACCAGGCTGGTGGGCCACAAAGATCTGCCTGCCTCTGCCTCATGAGTGCTGGATTAACCACTGAGCCCCAATATCAATATATTCTTACATAAGAAAGAATTAGTTTATGAGTATTTATTGATATTGCAATTACCTAATTAATGTGGTGATCACATCTGAATTCTTGGTTTTAAACATCCTATTGCCTGTATGTTAATGATCATTCATTTTTCTATTGCTTTTATTATTTTTTACTCATAGAATTGAAATACAACTAAGAAAGTTATAAGACATTAATATATAATGTGAAAAGAAAAAAAATGAAACTTTTGAAACATGATAATTACTACCTAAAGGGCCTGCATTCTATTTTAATAATGTATTTAGTAGGGCGTGGTGGCACACGCCTTTAATCCTAGCATTTGGGAGGCAGAGGCAGGCGGATCTTTGTGAGTTCAAGGCCAGCCTGGTCTACAGAGTGAGCTCCAGGACAGCTGGGACTACAGGGAGACNCTTACAGTCAAATTCTGGAAGGTAACCAAGAGCAATGGCAATATTATGTATCTTGGGATATCTAGGCATCTCACTGTCCAACTTTTTTTTTTTTTTGAGACAGGGTCTCCCTGTAGCCCCAACTGTCTTGGAACTTGCTCTGTAGACCAGGCTGGCCTTGAACTCACAGAGATCCACCTGCCTCTGCCTCCCAAGTGCTAGGATTAAAGGCGTGCACCACCATGCCCTGCTAACTGTCCAACTTCTAAAAGTGGTAGCCTATTCCTGGCACTGGGCTTTCTGTTGGCCTGTGATGTTGAGTAGGGGATTTGTCACCCCATTATAGGGTAATTGCATTTAAACTCTTTGAATATCCATATGTAGATATTTTAGGAAGCTTCTATCATTCGTGAATTTTGCAAAGTTCTTTACTGTTGTTCCTGATTTCCTTCCTCTACCCTGTCCTCCCATCCCCCATCCCATTTAACCTTACAGCTAGTATGGTAGCATGCACAAGATCTGTGCAAGCTCAAGCTAGACAAAATCCCAACATGGATGGAGTAAATGGGCTAGAAATTCCAAACTTAGCTGAGAAGCTATAATTGAGAGTTGCTGAGTAGAGGGAGTCAGTTTTCTTTAAAGATGCAGCCCATTAGGTTGGCCACATGTCAGTATATGGCCCCACATCCAAGAATATACAGGCAGCACAAATGGGACTTGATGGTTTTTAGTATTTTTTATTATGTGGGTAGGAAAGTGAGGCTAAATCTGGAAGTTGTTGGGGGGGGTGAATATGATCAAAATACATTATATGGATTTTTCAAAGAATTAGTAAAAATAATTTAAAAGTAAAAATAAAATTTCTGTGTATAAAATTTCTCCTTGATAATGTTTTTAATTCATTTCTAAATCACATTTAACTGTTAATATTTTGAAAGATTAATGTTTACTGTTTGCTTATAAAAGTAATCTGAGTAGCCAGGCATGGTGGTGCATGCCTTTAATCCTAGCACTCAGGAGGCAGAGTCAGGTGGATTTTTGTAAGTTCAAGGCCAGCCTGGTCTACAGAGTGAGTTCCAGGACAGCTGTGGCTACAGGGAGACCCTGTCTTGAAAAGACCAAAAAAAAAAAAGTAATCTGAGGGGCTGGAGAGATGGCCTAGTGGTTAAGAGCGTCGACTGCTCTTGCAAAGGACCTGTGTTCCATCCCCCCCATGCTCACATGGCAGCTGAGAACCATCTGTAACTCCAATTCCAGGAGAACTCCATTTCTAGGGGAATCCAGTGCCCTCTTCTGACCTCTGCGGCATTGTGCAACACAGGTGCACAAACCTACATGCAGACAGTACCTTCAAACTCATAGGAAAAATAATAATAATCTGAGCCAGGCGTAGTGGCACATGCATTTAATCCCAGCACTCAGGCAGAGGCAGAGAGGCAGAGAGGCAGGCAGAGAGGCAGAGAGGCAGAGAGGCAGAGAGGCAGAGAGGCAGAGGCAGGCGGATCTCTGTGAGTTCAAGGCCAGCCTGACCTACATAGTGAGTTCCAGGCCAGCTGGGGCTACAGGGAGACCTTGTCTCAAAAAGACCCCCCCCCAAAAAAAGTATGCAACCATATTATATTTATATATTAGAGAATATGTAAATGGTAAAAATTATTGCTGGCACATATTAGCATATTTATCTTACATAGTTAGCCATTGCCTCCCTCTACCAGGCAAGAGCAGCTATAATTTTCTCACTTGGCAAAATACTGAGTGATGATTAACTGTAGTCCTTTCATTGTTAGTTTCTTTCCCTTTTAATGATGTCTAGTGAGAAGCAGGGCCTAGTGGGTGAGGCAAGTGCTCTGCCTCTTAGCTGCCCCATAGTCTTCATGTTGTACACAAGATTACTACATTAGTGTCTTATGTATCTGTTGACAAGAGTTCTTATGGAAAACTTACTATGCTTTCTTCTCCAGGTGTACGGTTTATAAACAAGGGATTAACAGAAACAAGTTTGTCTGTAGAAATATTCCTCCAGAATGTGAATCCAGACATGAAGTTACTTTTTTGGGGGTGGGGGTCTTTTTGAGACAGGGTCTACCTGTAGCCCCAGCTGGCCTGGAACTCACTTTGTAGACCAGGCTGGTCTTGAACTCACAGAGATCTGCTTGTCTCTGCCTCCCGAGTGCTGGGATTAAAGGCGTGAGCCACCATGCCCAGCTGAAGTTACTTTTATTTATTATAAACTCTGAGAGAAACAGCAACTACTTTGATTTTTGTGTCCCTGATGCTGATTATACATATTTCTATTGGCTTTTCACAATGTGTTTCTGGGGAACAAAGTTCAATGTAGTCTAGATGCAAATATATGCTTGTATATATAAACCAAGCATTTAAATCTATTATTACTTAAACTAATAACAAATAGTCCTCTGTCAATGAACTTAAAAGGTACAGAGTTCACAGTAATTCTCAGATAGCTTAGTAATTATCCAGACAGCTTGTTGTTAGAAAAGCTGTTAAAATCTAGGATTATGAAATATACTGATGGTTATTTTACTCCCATGGAGTTTCAGAGATTGTTAGTACATTTGTCTATAATTATATACAATATCTCAGAGTCTTCATTAATGAAACTTATAGTCTAAGCCAGAATTATTACATATGAGCTATACTGGCTTCTTGCTATCCTTTTTCTTCTAAGTTCTTAGTTACCCTTAGGTATTGGTTGTTAAACCCATACTAAGGCTTCTTTTTTTGTATTTTATTTCTTACCTTTCCATTTGTTTGGGGTGAAAACTATGTAGAGTAGTACAGTCACTTAAAAAATTTTTTTTAAGACAAGGATAGGGTCTCATGTAGCCCATGCTGACTTAAACCCTCTGTCTGTGTAGATGAGGATGACCTTTAGCTTCTGATCCTCCTGTTTCTCCCTCCAGAGTGTTAGGAGTCCAGGTGTCCGACTCCACATGGCTAAAAGTGGTGCTGGGATCAAGGACAGGGTTTTGTAAATACTAGGCAAGTACTCTACCAACTGAGCTATACCTCCAGACTTTTTTTTTTTAATTAATTCCTGCTGGGCATGGTGGTGCACGCCTTTAATCCTAGCACTTGGGAGGCAGAGGCAGGCAGATCTCTGAGTTCAAGGCCAGCCTGATCTATATAGAGTTCCAGGACAGCTGGGACTAAAGGGAAACCCCGTCTCAAAAAGACCAAAAAAAAAATTTTTTTTAATACAAGAATTTCTTACCTTCTGAGACCTTCTAGGGTGAAGAGGTGCTTTATAAAGGTAATTCCACAAAACCGAAACTTTAATGTTTTATCTTAATTTTAGAATCATTGCTGCATTATATCACCTTTATATGTTCCTGGCAGAACATGTACGTGCACTAACCATAGAGAATGATTTTTTATTTTTTGGTTCTGGTTTTTTTTTTTGAGACAGGGTCTCCCTGTGGAGAGAGGGTCTCCAGCTGGTCTGGAACTCTTTGATGTGTAGACCAGGCTGGCCTTGAACTCATAGAGATCTGACTACCTCTGCCTCGCTAGTGCTGGGATTAAAGGCGAGTACTACTATGCCCAGCTGAGAATGAATTCTTTGATATCCTGTTTGAACATAACTAAACAAGAAACTAAAACTCTATTTGTCTTATAATGAAATTTCCTTAGCTACCATTTTTAAAAAGCAAACCCCTAACATGATTATTTCATGTAGATTAAATTATATACACATACATATGTACATATATACATACACATATGCATATATAATTTTCAAAAATATCTTAGAATGAATATTTATCATTTAAATAAACATCACTAAAATATTTAACTTGGTAAATTATATTTTGTTTTTTAATTTTTTTGGTGTTTGCAATTTTTTAGTAATTGCAAAATTCCTATACTTCTCTGTTTAGTCACAGTTTAGTAGCTTCAGTTATTTCTTTGTTATTTCATCTTAAGATGATACATGTTTTAAACTCTGTCTTAGAAGGTAGATGATGATAGGAAGTGGTAATAATTAAAGCTAAGGAAATTTTTTCTTTGCTAGGAAGTTTGTTGACTATTTTTTCTCTCTAAAAATATTGTTAGAACTTGAAGCTTGTGTTCCTCACTGAGTTATCTCGAACCATTATAGTCCAAGCAACATTTTCTATTCCAGGGAATAGATTGGAGAAATGAAGAGTAGGTTATTAGCAGATGACTCTATCCTGAAATACATGTACAATCCTAGTTTATGGAATGGGGTCAAAGTGTTAGGAGCTGAAATTTATTATTATTATTTATTTTATGTGTATGTGTGTATTGCCTGGATGTATGTAAGTACATTCATGTCACTGCCTGTAGAAGTCAGAAGAGGGCTTTGGATCTCCTGGAACTGGAATTAGGACTGTGGTTAGCTGCCATGTGGGTGCTGGGATTCAAGCACAGGTCCTCTGCAATAGCAGTCAGTGCTCTTAACCACTGAGCAGCATCTCTCCAGCCCAGGATCTGAAATTTAATAGGTTTCTATGTGATATAAGCAAAGATGAATAGAACTGGGTTCTTACTCTTATATCAGGGACAGTCTATTCATTAAATTCAATCCTGTCTAATTTTTGGTACTTTATTTCCCAAGATTTGTATATTCAGTATATTTTTCTTGATTCCTTCATGGGGACATAATTCAAGATACTCCCCCATTATTTTAGTAGCATTTATTGTTGTCATTATTAACTCAAAATCATTAGGATAGAAATAATAATTATAATAAATGCTATAAGATATCTGAGGTTAAAGTAGTAATCATAGTCTTCCATACTTACTTCTTTATTTGGTTATTGTTTTACCTGTGGACTCAGTGATGCTTACTCATAGAGCTGTTCTACTTCAAAGAAACATCACAGAAATTTGATTTGGTTTCAATTTAGTTTTTGAGACAGGCTCTCCCTATAGCCACAGGATTACATGTGTCTCCAGTTGGCCTGGAACTTGCTATGTACTACAGGCTGGCCTGTATCTCACAGAGATGGGCCCGTCTCTGCTTCCTGAGTGCTGGGATTAAGGGCCTGCACCATCATGTCCAGGACACCACAGAAATTTATAGGAAAAAAGATGAGCCTGGTGTGGTGGTGCATGCCTTTAATCCTAGCATTTGGAAGGTAGAGGCAGGCGGATCTCTGTGAGTTCAAGGCCAGCCTGGTCTACAGAGTGAGCTCCAGGCCAGCTGGGACTAAAGGGAGACCCTATCTCAAAAATACAAAAAAAAAAAAAAAAAAAGATAGAGTAGGTTGTAATGGCAGCAAAGAGTAACTTGGTGAATGAGGAAAAGCTGAATTGAACTGGTTATGGATTTTGTCTCAGATTTCACATGGAATTAGGCTATGTGTATGGTTACTAGGTGTATACTTTTTGGTGGGACTTACTGTAATGTTGAACCAGAAAGCTGTGCTTTGATGCATTATTCTCATGCCTTAAGTTTTGTGTTCTAGCAGTCAGTTATTGAGACAACAAAGAGTTTTTATATTATTGTATTTAGTTGCCTATGACATGGAAAACTCTAGATGTCAACATCTCTATCATTCCTCAACACAAATCTTTCAACTGTCATCATCCACTGCCTCATTGAAGCCCACCTCTTGGAATGGCTTGCTGTGGAGGCACTCTTTTTAAGCTTCATAGAATGTTTACTAATGTCATTTCAGTGTGTAACTTGTATTCTTTCATTTGAAGGTTTTAGCAGGAACACTAATCATATTACTACCGTTAATTGGTGATCTTAACCTTACAGCCTTATTAAGGTCTCAATGCGCGACCATAGTTCTTGAAATCTGTGGGGAATTGTATTTAAGTGAGATGTTTATAGTATGTATCTACTAGTGTTCTATGATGGTTGGAGGGGATCTAAGGGAGAATAAAACCTGAGCTCTCTCTTCGAAATTGGCGACAGGTGCATGTGACCACGTCTCGTGTCGTGCAAGTGCCTCGGAGGATCAGAAGAGGGTACAAGATTCCCCTGGAACTGGAGTTCCCTGGAACTGGAGTTACATGAACGATTCTTATGCATCCGAGCCATCATAGGGCAGCTCCAGTTGCCTCCCAGAAAGGATCCTGTTGGGAGATGATTGCGCGAAGTATCACCTTGGAGTTCTTCCTAGCTCTGACAATAGGAGCGCAGTGTGAGCAGGGCTTTAACAATTCCTCTAACTACACATGCTAGGGGCTCTAAAAAACCATCTATTTCATTTAATCCTTCTGCATGGCGTCTCTCCACCAAGTTATTCTCTATTTCACCTGTTGTCACAACAACTAGCACTGGCATGAATGAGTGCTATGTAAAATTAAATTAAAGAGTAACTCCACCTGTTTCCAATAAGGTCATGATAATGCATTTATATTAATATATTGATGTTTAAGTTAACAATGAACAATTAAAACACCTTGCAGATGGTTTTTGATGTTAAAAGTATCCTATTTTTCGGGCTGGAGAGAGATGGCCTACAATGGGTTAAGAGCGCCGACCTCGGTCTTACACAGGATCTGGGTTCGATCCCCAGCACCCACCATGGCGGCTTGGACCGTCCTGAAATTCCAATTCCGAGGAGAACTCCAAGGTTCCAAGGGAACCACACCCTCTCTTTGACCTCACGCGGCCTCATTGCACCGCCACAGGTGTACAGAACCTGCATGCAGAACAGTACATTCATAAAATTAACAGAAATAATTATAAAAAAATAAATAAAAAATAAAGTATCTCTTTTTCTTCTCACTTATTTATGATTCCATGCAAGCTTGACTAGACTTATATGCTTGCATATTTTTCTTAAGTTTTTTTTTTTTTTTTTTTTTGGTCTTTTTTGAGACAGGGTCTTCTGTAGCCCCAGCTGTCCTGGAACTCATTCTGTAGACCAGGCTGGCCTTGAACTCACAAAGATCTGCCTGCCTCTGCCTCCCAAGTGCTAGGATTAAAGGCGTGTGCCACCACGCCCGGCATTTTTTAAATTTTTAAAAATTTTTTATTTCTGTATGTATATGAATGTACTGTCTGCACGTATGTTTGTGCACCCGTGTCATGCAATGCTGCGGAGGTCAGAAGAGGGTTTCAGATTCCCCTGGAACTGGAGTTCTCCTGGAATTGGAGTTACAGATGGTTCTTAGCTACCAGGTGGGTGCTGGGGATCGAACCCGGGTCCACTGCAAGAGCAGTCGGTTCTCTTAACGGCTAGGCTATCTTTCCAGCCCCTATGCTTCATATTTTTATTCAGCAAAATTCTGTTGGTGTGTGTGTCTATACAAGTTATAACAGTGTTGATTCTAGTGTAGGAAAATTTTTCATGCCATTTTTCTATTTTTCTTCTCTTTATCTCATGCAGCTTTGGGAATGACCAAGTAAAATGATTTCCTTTTGAAATTAGTATATGATTTCCAAGTGCTTTGATATATTTGTTACCATAATTTTCTCCATTGTTAACAAAAGAGCATAACATTACAAACACATTTTCACATAAGACAACACTGTTCTTGATAAAGATTTGGTGCAGAAATTTTTTCTCCCTCTTCTCACAATAAAATTAGTGATGTATGTTTTTGTGGGATATTTTCTCATGTTCCATCTTATTCTTGTTCTGTCTGAGGTAAGTCTCTAAGATTTCATCTTCGAGCCTATATGTTCTTCAAAATGACCTCTTCTGTACTTTTTTGAAGAAAACTATTTCTATATTAAATGTGTATCTGCATATGTGTGCATGTCCTGTTTCTTTTTCAGAACCATGTATAGATTGCCAAAATATTAGACTATTAACATCAACAACTTCAGTGCCTATTTTCTAAAGTCAGGGATCTCTGCTTTTATTACCATAACAAAATTGATTAAATACTATTAATCTGTAGATCTCATTTCAGCAAGTTTCTCATTAATGTGTTTTAGAGCAAAAGGGAAAAATTTATTATCCAGGACTCAAAATATAGGTGTGAATTATATTTAGTTTTTATGCCTCTTTGTTTTATTATTATTATTATTAATTTATTTTTTGGTCTTTTTTAAAATTTTTTAAAATTTTATTTATTTCTGTATGTGTATGAATGTACTGTCTGCATGCAAGTTTGTGCACCCATGTCATGCAATGCCGCGGAGGTCAGAAGAGGGTGTCGGATTCCCCTGGAACTGGAGTTCTCCTGGAATTGAAGTTTCAGATGGTTCTCAGCCGCCATGTGGGTGCTGGGGATCGAACCCGGGTTGTCTGTAAGAGCCGTAGGCGCTCTTAACCGCTAGGCCGTCTCTCCAGCCCTTTTTGGTCTTTTTAAGACAGTCTTCCTGTAGCTCCAGCTGGCCTGGAACTCACTAGGAAGACCAGGCTGGCCTTGAACTCACAGAGATCTGCCTGCCTCCGCCTCCTGATTGCTGGAATTAAAGGCATGTGCCACCATGCCCAGTTTTCTCTATCTATTTTAAAGTGAATATCTCCGCCAGGCATGGTGGTGCATGCCTTTAATCCTAGCACTCGGGAGGCAGAGGCAGGCGGATCTTTGTGAGTTCAAGGCCAGCCTGGTCTACAGTTCTAGGACAGCTGGGGCTACAGGGAGACCCTGACTCAAAAAGACCAAAGAAAAATAAATAAAATAAATAAATAAATAAATAAAATAAATAAATAAATAAAAGAAAGTGAAAGCTCCTTAACCCTTCTCTGTGTTTTTTTTTTTTTTTTTTGACAAGGTCTCTCTATAGCCCCAGGTGTCCTAAAACTCACTCTGTAGACCAGGCTGGCCTTGAACTCACAGAGATCCACCTGCTTCTGGTTTGGAGTGCAAGGATTAAAGGCGTGCATCACCATGCCTGGCTTAAAGACAGTTCCTAGCCACCATGTGGGTGTTGGGAATAAAATCCCCTTCTTTTTCTTCATTAAGAGAGAGTCTTATATATTACTCAGACTGCCCTAGTGCTCATAGTCTTTCTTCCTTGGTTTATTGAGTGCTGCAATTACACTCGTGAACCACTAGGTCTGACTTTGGTCTATATATTTTTGTTGTTGTCGTTATTTTATGTGTATTGAGTGTTTTGCTTGCAGGTATATAAATGTACCATGTGTGTACAGTACCCACAGAATCCAGAAGAAGGCATTGGATCCATGGAACAGGAGTTACAGAAGGTTGTGAGCTGCTCTGTAGGTGCTGGGAACTGAACCCAGGTCCTCTGCAAGAGCAGCAACTGCTCTTAACCATAGAGCCATCTTTTCAGCTGTATTTCATTTATTTATTTATTTATTTATTTATTTATTTATTTATTTATTTATTTATTTATTTATTTATTTATTTATATGAATGCACTGTCTGCATGCAGGTCCATGCATTCGTGTCATGCAATGCCGAGGAGGTCAGAAGAGGGCATCAGATTCCCCTGGGACTGGAGTTAAAGACGGTTCTCAGCTGCCATGTGGATGCTGGGGATCGAACCTGGGTCCTCTGCAAGAGCAGTCGGCGCTCTCAACCGCCAGGCCATCCCTCCAGCCCTCAGCTGTATTTCTTATAAGAATTTAGAATATCAAAATTGGAACAGATCTTAAATGTCACATACTATGTAAGATAACAAACCCCTTGGCTTTCCTGGTGGCTAATCTAGCTGTGTGTCTTCTTATGATTCACAAGTATCACAGCACTCAGAAAGCTAAGGAAGGAAGACTATGGCTCTAGGGCAGTCTGGGTAATGTATGATTCTCCCTCAGTGAAGAAAAGAAGGGAATTTGATAGATGATAGACAGACAGATAGATAGATAGATAGATAGATAGATAGATAGATAGATTTGGATGAAAACAAATTATCTGTGTGACAGCCCTGCCTGCCAAAAGAGTGCAACCTCAGTCCAATTATACACGTTACTATTTACTATAGGGTATGGCGGGATTAAGAGGCTCTGGTTTTACCCCAAACCCAGTTAATGTTTAATCTCTTCTGCACCATCTACCAAACAGTGACTTAATCTGAGGTGGTTTTTCTTTTTTTTTTTTGAGATAGGGTCTCCCTTCAGTCCCAGCTGAGGAGCTGGAGCTCGGAGAAAAATATAGCCAGAAGGACATAGAAAGTATTAGAGGAATGGAGCAGAAATAAATATTTTTTGCTAAGTAGCTGGAGATCAGTCCTTATTTGAGTTCACACAGCTGAAGAAAGTGATGAAATGGCAACAACACAGATATCAAGGGAGGAACATTCTAGTAGAAGCAAAGGCAATGGAATGTTCCTGTCTTAGGAGTAGTAGTAGGCCTAGCATGTTAGAGGAACAGTGAAGTGACCACAAGGGGGTGGAGGGAGGAAATCAGGACCATTTGCTGTTATAACAAAATACTTTAGACTGGGCAGTTTGTAAGCACCTAATGTACTTATAGTTTTGGCCAAGATCAAGATGCAGTCAGGTTTGCTGTTTGGCACATGCACAGGCTTGAAGATGGCTTTTTTTTTTTTTTCCCCTTTGGTCTTTTTGAGACAGGGTCTCCCTGTAGCCCCAGCTGGCCTGGAACTCACTCTGTAGACCAGGCTGGACTTGAACTCACAGTGATCCTCCTGCCTCTGCCTCTGCCTCCCAAGTGCTGGGATTAAAGGCGTGGGCCACCATGCCTGGCGAAGATGGCATTTTGAATGAATGCTATGGCAGAAGGGCAAAAAGGCTTTAAATGGAGAACCTGACTGATTCCTTCTGACCCCCCCTTTTTTTTTTAAATAAGTAGGAAGCCTTTATTTCAACAAAAAACTCTTTATTTCTTATTGAGCTATATAAGGTACTTCAGAGTATCTATTATTCATGATGCTCCAAGCATCAGTGGACTCCCTTTAGTCCCAGCTGGCCTGGAGCTCGCTATATAGACCAGGCTGGCCTTGAACTCACAGAGATCTGCCTGCCGAGTGCTGGGATTAAAGGTGTGCGCCACCATGCCTTTGACCCTTTTGTAAGATGAGGTTTGTAAGATGAGGTTTGAGCCCAGCAAGCTCTTCCCAGAGGTCAGACTTCTTACTACTGATGCTTTGGGCATCAGGCTTCACTATGAATTTTTTTGTGTATGGTGTTTCTTTTTTGAGACAGGGTCTCCCTGTAGCCCCAGCTGGCCTGGAACTCACTATGTAGAGCAGGCTGACATTGAACTCACAGAGAACTGCCTGCCTCTACCTCCCGAGTGCTACCACATCTCGCTTTCACTGTGAATTTAGAAGGGACACAGACAGTTCAAACCTTAGCAACATGCATGGAAAGAAATCCTAGATTTCTAGACTTACTCAGTTTCCATTGGGTATTTAGTAACCAGCTAGGATTAGCACAAACAAAATGGAATTCCTGATGTTCCCTGCAAACCTTTTGTTCTGTCACTGTGAGCCAGTGTTACTCATGTAGTAGTTCCAGACAGAAACCTTGGAGTTGCCTCCCCTATCTCCTTGCAGATTATATGTATTTTATTGCCAGGTAGAGTTGTTTCTTTAAATAGAATCCAAAGAGCATATAAACAAAGACATCCCGGTAGCAGTGTCTACAAGTAGCACTCAGATTTTGGTTTCTAATGCTATTTCCCCCTAAAACAAACAGTGTTCTTTGGTTAAAGAAGTGATACCAAGGTTGGTGCAGCGTAGGCATAGAATGATTCTGAAGTATCTTATAATGGTTGAATGTTTGAAAGTGTTGAAATTGATGTTGGGAACTTGTCACAAAGACATAGGCACCAGCTTGACGACCTTCCACTAGCAATTCTGGGCTAATTTGAATACCGAAACTACACTAGATAGGAATTCATGAGTCCATACTGATAACAGAGAGATAAATGAGTTAGAAAGAAAGGAGGATTCTTACAAAAGAATACTGAGGCCAACTAGAAAGTGGGTTGGAGAACCCTCAGTTTTCAACCATCACAGTAAAGGTCAGGTCAAGCAAGAACTGCTAACAAATTCAGATCAAAGGAGAAATTGGTTTATCTATTTTTATTTTATAAATTTATTTTTAAAAATTGAAGTTAAAGATTTTTATTTTAAGTGTGTGTGTGTGTGTGTGTGTGTGTGTGTGTACACGAGAGTTCAGGTGCCCTTGGAGGCCAGAGTCATTGGATTCCTACAGGGGTGGAGTTACAGGTGATTGTGAGGGGCCTAATATGGTAGCTGGGAATTGAACTCAGGTTCTCTAGAAGAGCAAGAGCAAGTGCTCATAGTTGCTGAGCCGTCTCTTCAGCCCTCAAGGGGGAAATTTTGATTAGGAGCAGACTGTGAGGGGTGAAGTGTGCTCCTGGAATTGCTTATTAGTGGTAAGGGGGGAAATGACAGGGCTAGTGCAGAGGAGAAATCAGATAACACTTTGACCTGGTGATTAACAGCACTAGTGAGAGACAGATGGGCATCCTGTGTCTCTACTAAATGTGATACCCTGAGATGATCTCACCATCAGCTGCACATACTGAGGTTACAGAATAACAGAAACCCAAACTCAAGCTGGGAACATGTCATGAGAGGGGACATGTCAGTGTTATAAATTTCCTAGAAGTGTTCCATATTAAAGTTGTCTAAAGTGATTGACAGTTACATGCAATATCTATTGTTAGACTAGATCCTGAACTGGAAAGCATAAAATGCTAGGACATTATTGGGTTACCTGACAAAATGGAGTACAGATAGTGGTTTAAATAAAAGTTTCGTACCATGTATATTTACTGAGATTGAATCTGAAATATTTAGGAGAAAAGAACCATGATGTAACTTAGTCAAATGGTTCAAACAAATTTTGTGCATAGAAACACATCTGTGTACATACACACAAACACACACACCCATTGTATATGCTTCACATGTGAACTGTTGCTAGTGAGCAACAGGTAAAGTGTATATGAATACTTTTTGTTCTTTGTTATTTTGACATTAAAAAAATAAGTGGAACTGGGCATGGTGGTGCATGCCTTTAATCCCAGGATTCAGGAGGCAGAGATAGGCAGCTCTCTGTGAGTTTAAGGCCAGCCTGGTCTACCTAGTGAGTTCCAGGCCAGCGGGGGCTACAGGAAGACCCTCTCTCAAAACAAAACAAAACAACAAAACTTGAAATTATTAAAATAGGAACAGAAGTCAGGCATGATACTGCATATCTGTTCCTGGAGTTAGGAGGCAAAGGTAGAAAGATCACAAGTTCTATGCTAACCCGGATTACATAGCAAGACCCTGTCTCAAAAAACAAAAACCTCACAAAGACAAGAACAAAATAAATACCATAACTCTAATTATAGTTTCTTCCTGGCTTTGCCAGATAATAATTCTGCCTTACTCAGGTTGCCTCAGTAGCCTCCCATCATGATCTGTCTGCTGCTCCATTGCCCTGTGGTCATTTCTTCACACAACTGCCAAATAAATTCTCTTAACATATAAGTCAGATGATGTCACTATTCTTGTGGCTGACTATTCTATTCATCTGGGGCTTGCAAGGCCCATGTGCTCTGGTTGTCTTTAGCCTCTGTGATATTATCCCTCCATCATTCTGTGCCTTACTTTCACTCCTACCCAGCAGGCCTCCATGTTCCTACAGGAGGCCATGCACACTTTTCTTTCAGGGGCCACATATTTGCTTTTCCTCCCCTGCTATTCCTGTCTGAACAGTATTTGCCCAGATGTCCAAGGAGCTTCTTTCCTTTGTTCTGGCCTCTGCCCAATTCTGTTTGTAGAGAGCTCTTCCCTAAGTAAAATAGCATCTCTTCTCCTATCCATCCTCCTTTGTTGTTTTACTTCTGTTTTCTAACCCTAACTCTTTTTTGGGGCAGGGTCTCCCTGTAGCCCAGATGGCCTGGAACTCAATATGTAGACCAGGCTGGCCTTGAAGTCACAGAGTTCTGCCTGTCTCTGCCTCCCAAGTGCTAGGATTAAAGGTGTGCACCACCATGCTTGGCAGATCTTTGTCTCTTAGCTAGGTCATTGTCTACCAGTTTATTGGCTCGACATTAGGAGAGAAGGTTACAGAGGTGTGTAAACCTGCCTTCCAATGTTCTGGAAGCAAAGTGGTGCTGTGGTCCCTTCTCATGCCCTTGGTTCTTACTTCTTTTGTGCTGTGTTACCTTTCCTCCTTTAATGTGTTGTAGTATAGTTTTAATAAGGAGTGGAGGCAAACAATTGTGTTTGTTCCATCAATATAGGTGACTCTTTTACTAGAAGCTAAGACAACTGGGAAAATTGCTGCTTCATTTCTAATATTAGGAAACTCGTGGGCATGAGTTTTTTGCTCCCATTAAGCCACGTCTTTCCATCTAAAGGAGAACTTCTCAAATCATAGTTCTTAGTCATTAGCCACCTTGGCCATTGAGTACTTAAAACATGGGTTGTTTGAATTTCAGCAGTCATTGATATAAAAAACAAAACATTTTTATACATAACAGGTTTAAGAACACTGAAGATTTTGAAGCCTGCAGAAAGAATAAGCAGTAATGCATACTCTTTTAAATATGATATGAATATACTGGATTAGAGTATATTACTAAAGTCATTATACGTATTTATTTTAAAATGTGGCTACTAAAAAGTTAGAATTGTTAATACAAATATGGCTTACATTACAATTGTTTTAGACAGCATTGCTAAAGAGGTCAACACCTAAGGCAAATGTATTTGTCAGAAGTAGTCTTGAACCCTAGAGATGCTAGAGTACTGTCTGCATCAAAGTTAACAGGTTGTATTCCCCCCATTCCTCCAAATACGGGCACTTCCATGGTCTCCCACTTATTACAGTTTTGAACAGCTGTTATTCTTTTTAAAAAAGATTAATTTATTATTTTTATTTATGTGTCTGTGTGGCATGTATACATGAGTGCAATGCTTGCAATGCCAAAGGCATCACATTCCCCTGGAGCCAGAATAACACATGGTTGTGTGCTGTCTCATGTTTGTGCTGGGAACTGAGCTCTGGTCCTCTGGATGTGCTATCTCACCAGACCTCAATTGTTACTCTTGTTAACTTTCAGTTTGTAGATTTGAATCTGCCAGCTTGTCCTACCTACTCCTTTTCTCTTTTTTCTTTTTTCTTTTTTCTTTTTCCTTTCCTTTCCTTTCCTTTCCTTTCCTTTCCTTTCCTTTCCTTTCCTTTCCTTTCCTTTCCTTTCCTTTCCTTTCCTTTCCTTTCCTTTCCTTTCCTTTTCCTCACCTCCCTCCCTTTCCTAGTCCTGCAGTGTTTTACTCTTGTAAAACTTTCAATAGATGTTGAATCTGCCAGCTTGTCCTAACCTACGTTACCTTACTTTTCTCTCTTTTTCTTTTTCTTTTTCTTTTTTCCTTTCTTTCCTTCCTGTTCCTACTTTTTTCCTTTTCCTTTTTTTCCTTTCCTCCCCTTCTCATTCCCTCCCTCCCCTCTCCCCACCCTCCTCTACTCCCCTCCCACTCACTCCCCTCCCCTCTCCTCCCCCTCCCCTTCCCCTCGCACACCCTCCCCTCACTCCCCTCACTCCCTTCCCCGCCCTCCTCACCCTCTCTCCTCCCCTCCCCGTCTTCCTTCCTCCCGCTCTCCTCCCCTCCCCTTCCTTCCTTCCTTCCTTCCTTCCTTCCTTCCTTCCTTCCTTCCTTCCTGCCTGCCTGCCTGCCTGCCTGCCTGTCTGTCACAGGGTCTCTCTTTAGCCCCAAGTGGTCTGGAACTCAATATGTAGACCAGTCTGACCTTGAACTCAGAGATCTTCCTGCCTCTGCCTCCCAAGTGCTGGGATTAATGGAGTGCGCCAGCCACCACACCTGGCTCTTTTTTAATTTTATGAAGTGTTTCAGGTTATAACCTATTGGATCACTCAGCCCTCAATGGTGTTAATTCGGCCCTTCCATAATTAAGCCATCCACCATTCAAACCGATTAACAACTTCTAGAATAGGAATTTGAGTCTGAAAATACTATTCCCAGTTGCCACTCTTCATCCTAAATGAGTAAGAAATTCTAGCTCCTCTTTTATCAGAATGCTGGAAGGCAAAGTCTTCCTTAATTTTCAGTTTTGTTCCTTTTTTCTTTTTTAAAAAATTTATTTATTATTTTTTATGTATATTGAGTGTACTGTCTGCATGTAGGTTGGTGCACCCATGTTGTGCAATGCCGAGGAGGTCAGAAGAGGGCGTTGGAGTCCCTTGGAACTGGAGTTAAAGACAGTTCTTAGCTGCCATGTGGGTGCTGGGACTCAAACCTGGGTCTTCTGCAAGAGCAGTTGGTGCTCTTAACCACTGAGCCATCTCTCCAGCCCCTGTTCCTTTTTTCTTATGTGCTTAGGAAGACTTTCCCCCACAACCTGAAGAATTCCTGTGTCCTCTTGCCATACCTCCTTCCTATGATCCTTGCAAAGGGGACTACATTTATCTTGTTTTTAGTTTTTCCAATTATCCACCATAAATTTCAATAATTTAAATTTAACAACTTAAACTGTAAATTTTAACTGCGTGTATATTTTTTTCCAGGCTGAGGACTTTGTTTTATTCACACAATCTCTTGCTTTCTTTTGTTTGTATTATTTTCACTTCTGGTATAGGTAAATTTCATAAATAATATACTCTCTAGTTTTGATTTCATCAACATACTGCATTTCTTGAGTTACATTATGAAGCATGAGAAAATTGGTACCCACTCAACTGTTATGCTTTTAATTTTATATTTTAATTATTTTTGAATAATAGTTGTTTGGCTTACCCTAGGGGCAGATGATCTTTTTTGCAGTGACTGGATTATTGTGTAGAAAGTGTAGGAGTGGGCAAGTGGCCCAGGTGTTAATCAGACTTTCTTTTAATTTACTGTTCCCTTCCTGTTGCTGCTTTCTGTTCAAGCTTGGAGCCTTTCCCAGTCCTTGCTGGGAAAAAGGGCCCTGCCTGTACTGCAGCCCATTTCTCCTGGATCTGGGGCTCCTATATGATGTATTTGTTCACGTAGTTAGTACCTTCTTTACTATTTGTGTCCCAGAAATGTGCAAGAATCTGGTGCCTTGCAGCCCCTCCTTCTCAGTTGATTTATACCTTTTCTGTCTTACCCTTCGGAATTTGGAAGGGAGGGAAGGAAGTGAAGCATAGGCACTCAGTCTGTCCCCCCCCCCAACCTGAAGACCCATAGGTGACACTTGATTCTCATGCATCTTAAGTTCTTCAATATTTGTATGCTGTTTTGGTATAATTGATTCAAATGCTTGGAACAGTTTTTTGTTTGTGAGGACATTATTATTGCTTTATGTATCAGGAAACTGGGGTTAAGCCATTTACTGAAGTTCATTGCCTAAATTGAAGAGCCGATATAGATGTTAGGGCTAAAACCTTCTAGTTCTAGTCCAGTTAGTTTTCTTTTCATTATACTGTTTGATTGGATATAGAGTCTTCACTGTTCTAGTTTTTTCTCTGTTGCTCTAAAGTTCTAAAACTATTTCTATAGTTTTTTTTTTGGTAAGGAATTTTGTTTTGTACTTTCTACCTTTCATTCTCTGTTGTGTTATTTTTACTTAAATTGTAGGTTATTTCATAATTTAAGTTAGGAAATTAAATAGCCAGGACATATAGTCAACACACAAATACATATGACTATACACAGAGAAATATAGGAATCAGAGCATTTTAGCACTGAGTCAGAGCATTTTAACACTGAAATTTTCTTTAAAATCAATTTCCTGGTCTTTGTCCTTTATCTTCTTTGAAATAGACTCCCCAGTTGAATACTTTCTCTTTTTTTCATTTATATTTTGCATGGAAGAATACTACTTTCTTTTAGTTGTTATCTATTGTCTCATCTTTTAGAATATTAGATGATTGGGCTTTTCTAGCTAGTTTTGGAGAAAACTGGCCTTCCTGTGTTTTCACTGGGTATGTATAGATGTGTAGCTGGTATTTATCCCACTAAAAGATTAAACCAAACAAAACAAAAACTCTTTGCTATATATATATATATATATATATATATCCCAGCTATCTCCCAAATGCTAAGATTACTGCATACATAATTATATCTAGCCCTGAGCAATTTTAATTTTTTTTTGTATGTGTATGAGTGTACTGTCTGCATGTAGGTTTGTGCACCCGTGTCGTGCAATGCCTCAGAGGTCGGAAGAGGGTCTCAGATTCCCCTGGAACTGGAGTTCTCCTGGAATTGGAGTTACAGACAGTTCTTAACCACCATGTGTGTGCTGGGGATCGAACCTGCGTCCTCTGCAAGAGCAGTCGGTGCTCTTAACCGCTAGGCTATCTCTCCAGTCCCAATTTTAATTTTTTGAGACATGGTTTCATGTAGCCTCGGTTGGCTTCACGCATTATGTAGCTCAGGCAGGTATTGAACTCTTTTTTTTTTTTTTAGGTTTTATTTTTGTTATTTTTTATGTTTTTATTGATGTTTTGTGTATTTCAGACATCATTTCTCAGTTCAGTTTAGACATATTCCCCTTTCCCTTCATTGAACTCTTAATCCTGCCTCTACCTCCCAAGTGCTGCCTGCATTTTTTTTTTTTTCTGAGATAAGGTCTTGCTATGTATCCGTGGCTGGCTAGCCTGGAGCTAGATGTAACCAGATTTGCCTTGAACTTATAGAAATTCACTTGCCTCTGCCTTCTGAGTGCTGGGATTAAAGGAGTATGCCATTCATCCTCAGCCCTGTGCAGTTTTAAAATCAGTATTTTTTGCTTGGTTCCCATTCTTACTTCCTGTCTCCAAAATCAGTTATGAAATTAGAATTAAGGATTATAATGTGCTTGCTGATATCAGTATTATTTTCTTTTAGACATTTATATATATATTAATTTTATTTATTTTTTATGTGTATGAATGTACTGTCTGCATGTAGGTCTGTGCACCCATGTCGTGCAATGCCGCGGAGGTCAGAAGAGGGTGTTGAATTCCCCTGGAACTGGAGTTCTCCTGGAATTGGAGTTACACACGACGGTTCTAAGCCTCCATGTGGGTGCTGGGGATCGAACCCAGGTCCTCTGCAAGAGCAGTCGGCGCTCTTAACCGCTAGGCCATCTCTCCAGCTCCCACTATTATGTTTTAGTAAGTAATTTGATTGTACCAATGTGATTAGTCTTGCCCATCCCATCCCTTTGTTTTTGGTGCTGAACTTAAACCAGGGTTTTGTGCATGCAAAACACATACCTTATCACTGAGCGATAGCATATCCAGATAGCATATCAAGAAACCATTTGGAAAGCAGGTGAGGCATAGTGGTTGAATATAGTACATGCTGACACAGAGTTGTGTTTTTGCCACACCTAACTAGATAAACATCAAATTGCTACAACATCTTTACTATGTTCCAGGTTGCCATGTTCTTCAAAGCTCTATTTTCCTAGTGATCTTGGACATAAACTAAGAGATAGCTGTGATGAATGTGGAGATGGATGCATCTATTATAGATGAGTAGATGAGACTTTGTGCTGCAGGTACATATTCTGTTGGAGAAGAAACACATGAGTGTGGACATATGCATTGTGAGTCCATCTTTATATAGACACAGATTTTCTCTGTTACATAATGTCCACATTACATCCTGTGTAGTGTACTATGTGAATGGTATCTCCCAGAATTGTGCAAAATTGCTGCTCTGTCTAATTTAAGAAGTTACAGAATATAATTTAATGGAATCATTTAAGTTTGGAAGTATTTGTTCAGCTTTGATTCCATCTTTGTAAAAATATTACTTATTCTACAAAAGAAAAACAAAAAACTGCTTTACTACCCACTTGCCTCATAGAGAAGATGCAAAATTGTTAGATTAAAAAATATAGTGAAATTCTTTGGAGACAAGTTCTTTATGAATGAAACTGCACTAGCTGTAGGCAATAAATACTACTGGAGACTCTACCCATAGATATTAAAACTTCTTAGTTATAGAGTTTGAAAATGAGCTTTCTAAATAGATGTACCTGTTTTTTTTTTGTTTTTTGGTTTTTTTTTTTTGGTCTTTTTGAGACAGGGTCTCCCTGTAGTCTCAGTTGTCTTGGAACTCTTTTTGTAGACTATGCTGGCCTTCAACTCACAGAGATCTGCCTGCTTCTGCCTCCAAAGTGCTAGGATTAAAGGTGTGAGCTATCACACTTGGCCTGTACCTGGTATTTTTAAGTTGAACTTGGACTCAATATACTTTTTACAAAAGGGGTTTTATTATTTGGATCTATTGCATATATGACTCATTGATTTATATGCTATCCATTTGTTGAATTATTCTTAACCTTATATTTTCTAATATATAATTCTAAATCTAAAACTAATCTTTTAGTTTTAAAACAGTTTCAAGGCAATATTTAGTATTTATTTAAGGATCCTTGACTTTCTTTTTTTTTTTTTTTTTTTTTTTTGTTTTTTGTGCGCCCGGGTCTCCCCCGTCCAGCCTAGCTGGCCTGGGCCGTATGTAAGACCAGGCTGGCCTTGAACTCAAGAGATCCACCTCCCGAGTGCTGGGATTAAAGGTGTGTGCCTTTTTTTTTTTTTTTTTTATTATTTTTTTATTTATTTATTTATTTTTTTTCCACATAAATTTATTTTTATTTTTTTTACAAATCTAGACCCGTGTCCGCCCATTCCCCTGGAGTCTTGAATTTATAATAGAGTAATTTAACTCTGAAACTAGGAATCATGGCATTTTTTAAATTTATTTATTTATTTATTTTTATGTGTATGAATGTTTTGTCTGCATGCAGGTCTGCGCACCCGTGTTGTGCGATGCCGCGGAGGTCAGAAGAGGGTCTCGGATTCCCCTGGAACTGGAGTTCTCTTGGAACCGGAGTCACAGACGGTTCTCAGCCGCCATGTGGGTGCTGGGGATCGAACCCGGGTCCTCTGCAAGAGTGGCCGGTGCTCTTAACCGCTAGGTCATCCCTCCAGCCCTGAATCATGGCATTATTATTGATATCTTTCTTTTTTTTTTCTTTTTTTTAGTTTTACCCTTTTTTTTTGGTATTTTTGAGACAGGGTCTCTCTTTTAGTACAGGTGTCCTGGAGCTGGCTCTGTAGACCAGGCTGGCCTGGAACCCACAGAGATCCACCTACCTCTGACCTCTGCCGCCCGAGTGCTGGGATTAAAGGCATGTGCCACCACGCTCGTCTGAATATCTTTTTTTTTTTTTTTTTTTTTTTTAAATTTAATTTTTTTTGGTATGTGTATGAATGTACTGTCTGCATGCAAGTCTGCGCACCCGTGTCGTGCAATGCCGCGGAGGTCAGAAGAGGGTCTCGGATTCCCCTGGAACTGGAGTTCTCCTGGAATTGGAGTTTCAGACGGTTTTTGGCCACCATGTGGGTGCTGGGGATCGAACCCGGGTCCTCTGCAAGAGCGTCGGTGCTCTTAACCGCTAGGCTATCTCTCCAGCCCATATCTTTCTTAATTGCAATAAAATGATTAGATGTAAAGATACCAATATCCTCACTTATGAGTGTATGTCTACACATCCTCTCTCTCTCTCTCTCTCTCTCTCTCTCTCTCTATTTGTGTTTGCACCTTATACTGTCTTTATATTGTCTACTTTTAAGTTGGTTTTAGATAGAAAGTTTCAATATGAAAAATTAGAATATGGAACAGAAAAAGACTACAAGATTGAAGGCCTCTCTGAGCTTTTTTTGTTTTTTTAAAGGTATTAAGTGTTCTGGCACTTTATAATTAACTGCTATTTTGTCTCATCATGTATCACAGGCTGGCCTTGAGCTTGTGACACTCCTCTCTCAGCCTCTTCAATGCTGCAATGCTGGAATACAGGTGTGCACCACACTTGGCTAATTAGCTATGTTTTATGCTTCATGTGTAAATTGTACTTGTATACTTAAAGGAGTAATGAAGGAATTTGTATAGATTTCTGGGAAATGAATTTGGAAAAACTTGAAACCTATTGCCTCAATCGCTTGAATCCCCTAGTGCCTGTATTTATACTTAGGTATGTGTTAGAGGTTTGTACTATACTTAAGCAAAAACTGTGAAATCGTTGAGAAAACTGTTGACCACACTGGTGTGTAGCCAGAGCTGTTTATTGTCAGAGTGCTGTATTCTGAGTACATTTGCTAGATTTTGAAGCTTTCTGGTTGTTCTTAACAATGCTGGTTGGTCCTACTATACCACCTTTGTTTGGTCATTGGGTTAAAACAGAATGCTGAATTCTGGGATCACAGGCTGACTCTAGACAATTCCTGCTTCTATTCAGCACTTTCTACTTAAAAAAATTATTTATTTATTTATTTTAATTTATTATTTTTTATGTGTATGATTGTACTGTCTGTATGTAGGTTGGTGCACCTGTGTCTTGCAATGCCTTGGAGGTCAGAAGAGGGCGTCGGATTCCCCTGGAACTGGAGTTAAAGACGGTTCTTAGCCACCATGTGGGTGCTGGGAATTGAACCCTAGTCTTCTGCACACTCTTAACCGCTGAGCCATCTCTCTAGCCCCAGCACTTTCCACTTTTTATTTATTTATTTATTTTTATTTAAACAGAAAGGAGCAATCAGGGTGTTGCAAGTCCTGATTACGCAGAGACGCTAATCACGTATCATGCAAACTCCAATCATCATTTTCTATCTGCCCTCCAAAAGGAGGAACAGGTAAGGATTATCCCACCTGACGATCCACTTTTAAATTAACTCTAGGTGTATTTACTGCAAGGAGTATCAAAAGTCTCAAAAGACCTTTGATCACACCCAGCTCTCAGGAGACAGACAGGTGGATCCCAAGCCTGGTCTACATAGCGAGGTCCAGGCCAGCTGGGGCTATAGGGAAACCCTGTCTCAAACAAAAACAAAAAACTCTCAAAAGATGCTTATTTTTGTCTTTTTATCTAATTATTGATAATCTCAGTTGAAGATTAAAGTTATAGCTAATTGTTTCTCTAGTTCTTTCTCTTGTGAATAACTTGAGAAAGAATTCAAAACTTTTCCCTTTATCCTCAGTAAACCTGTAGCATTTGGAAGAAAAAAGTACAGTGTGACTTATTGGCACCATGGTGCCTAGCATCGAAGAATTCCATATTGTGACAACACATCAAAATAAATTGCTGTCAACAGACCAAAACACCAAGTACTGTGATTCTGTTTGACACGTGAAGATCCAGACAGGCTGTCCTGACAGGTTGTGGTGTAGCATACGCATTTGACAGAAGACAGTGATAGAAATCTGATCTGCTTGATATGAAACACCTCCATAGACTTAATGCTGGTGACAGTTGGCATGAAATTTCCAAGACACGAGTATGATTGTACTTTGCCTCTATTATGTAGTATTATTTTGTGGGCACATTTTAAATTTCACTTGCTTTCTGTTTGTGTTTCTAGTTTGGATTTGAAATGAGAATAATAACAGAAAATGTTACCAAGTTAAGGTTTAGTTCAGTCCTTAAATTTTTTTTATATCACTATTGTTATAGGAAATATAATTATAGTTCCTCAAAAGAAGAAAAAGCAGTGAACTCTTATTTTATACTAATCCATAAAATAATCATAGTTGAAGTATTAATTTTGTAACTCACAGCCAAAATATTGAAAATATCGGGTTAAAAGTCATGAGTTACTATAAATCTCTCACCAGCCACATTCGACTTTAGAGCCTTCTGAGGAGGTAAAAATCATTGGATAGGTGGTTAATTTTTACCTTTCATTACCAATAAATGATAACTTTTTATAGTGCCACTATATATCACAGGTCATTTAAGAATGTATAAAACATACCCTAGCTCTGGAGTTTAATTACAGAATTTCCACCAGCTTCTCAGTTTCAGTGCTTCGTGCATCTGCAGACTCTAGGCACTCCGTTGTTATAGTGGAAAGCTAGTAAGAATTAAGAATTGTGAATTTCTAATGTTTTCTAACTAAATCCTAAAGTTTACATGATATGAACAATAGACTTAATTCAAAGAATCTTCTTAAAAGGAAAAAGTACTCCTAGAAGGTTTAGATTATAATATTAAAAATATTAGGACAATTAAAAAAATGGAATGAAGGCAAGATACATTACTAATTGTATTTTTATTCTTGACAACTTGTTTGTAGTGCCTTATGTTGAGAATTGTCTTTGTTCAAATATGGAAATCTATTCAGTTTTTCCTGGTCTCAAAGATGCTCCTGTTTCTATCTAATTTATTGGTTATTTCATTTGGTGATTAATTTCAGATTACAGCCAATTGTTGCTTTTGTGTTTTTCCCGTGTAAAACAATTAGAAGATTCTTCAAAGTTGAGAAAAATTGAAAACAACACTGCCTGCTATATAGTTTTAGAAAGTATAAATTACTTTTTAAAAGTTACCGTTCATTCTTGACTGTATTGTTATTTTATCCCTTAAAGGCTGCTAATGAGAAATAGAGCCTCATTATGATTTTAAGGATGAGAGAGGAAGGCTTTTAATTAATGATATGTAAATGGTCTTGAATTGATTATGTTAGAATATCAAGAGAGATGGGTAGAAGCTGTGGTGTAATATATTTTAATTAAGAATTAATTAAAAATGATGGCAATTTCATAAAGCCTCACAGAAAATAGTGGAATTTACTTTCTGTCAGGAGTAAATTAGCCTGTGATTAAATAAAAGGCCTGCATTAATAGTGGAGTTATTTTTAAACTCTGCTATGAAGAATTATGTAATTTTTCCTAAATAAGTAAAATTAAAATTTAATATTTAAAGGTTACTACTAGTGAATGGTGGCAGAAAACAAACTTATTTTTGTAATTACAATATATTGTTTCTTTGTTAGAAAAAATTTTGGTAAGTATTTAACCTCAGTGTATATACTGTGTATTGCTTTAAAAGAATGGTCTTTTTTGTTGCCCTCTTAGCCCAGGAGATAAGGAATGTGCTCATCAGTCACCTTCCCATGCATTCCTACAGCTGTGTTGTACATAAGTTCTGAAAAAATCCTTCACTGGCCTTTTTGCAGACTTTTAAAAAATTTTTATTTATTTATTTTCATGTGTATGAATGTACTGTCTGCATGTAGGTTTGTGCACCTGTGTTGTGCAGTGCCACGGAGGTCAGCAGAGGGCGTCGGATTCCCCTGGAACTGGAGTTAAAGATGGTCCTCAGCCGCCATGTGGGTGCTGGGGATCGAACCCAGGTCCTCTACAAGAGCAGTCAGTGCTCTTAACCGCTAGGCCATCTCTCCAGCCCCATTGCAGATTATTTTTAAGGGAGGTATTCCCCTGACCCTATAATTTTTTTTCAGAGTCAAAAAATTTCTTTTCTAGATGTGGGTTTTCATTATAAATAGTATTTTTACTGAAAGGAGTAGCATCTCTTTAGAAAGTCCAAGATGTTTATATTTCTTTAGCTAGATACCCAGGATTTTCCTGAGTTTACTGTGGTTTTTTTTTTTCTTTCTTTCTTTTTTTCTTTTTTTGGTCTTTTTGAGACAGGGTCTCCCTGTAGTAGCCCCAGCTGTCCTGGAACTCGCTCTGTAGACCAGGCTGGCCTTGAACTCACAGAGATCCGCCTGCCTCTGCCTCCCCAGAGCTGGGATTAAAGGTGTGTGTCACCATGTCCCCAGCTACTGTGTATTTTTATGAGACAGTGTTTCATGGAGCCCAGGCTGGCCTTGAACTCTTGCATCATTCTGGCTTCTCCTTCCTTGCCTGGAATTACAGGCATGCATTAGCATGCTTGGCCAGTTTTGTTTTTTTTTAATTTTATTTATCTTTGTATGTGAATGTACTGTCTGCATGTAGGTTTGTGCACCCATGTCATGCAATGCTGCAGAGGTCAGAAGAGGGTCTCAGATTCCCCTGGAACTGGAGTTCTCCTGGAATTGGAGTTACAGACAGTTCTTAGCTGCCACGTGGGTGCTGGGGATCGAACCCGGGTCCTCTGCAAAAGCAGTCAGTGCTTTTAACTGCTAGGCCATCTCTCCAGCCCCAGGTTGGCCAGTTTTATAATTTGAGCATGCTCTTGTGTGTTTTTGCTAAATAAAGTAGCTTAAAAGTGTTCATTTCTCTCAGTAATACCATTGATGAATTTTCCTCTGCTACCTCTTTGCCTGTTTAGTAAGTGTTCATCTTGTAGATTTGTATTATGTGATGTTCTATGGTGCTTAAACTTATAAATACAGCTGTGGGAAGAGCAGAAATAGATATTGCTTTGTTTTATCTGCAAAATAGTGACCATTGCTGCTCATTATTAATATTTTCTTTTTTTTTTTATTTTTTGGTCCTTTTGAGTCAGGGTCTTCCTGTAGCCCCAGCTGTCCTGGAACTCGCTTTGTAGACCAGGCTGGCCTTGAACTCACAAAGATCCTCCTTCCTCTGCCTCCCAAGTGCTAGGATTAAAGGCATGTGCCACCACACCCAGCAATATTTTCAAATTTATAGCAGTCATTGTGGTTTGTAAAAATATGACAAATATAGGGGCTGGAGAGATGGCCTAGCGGTTAAGAGCACCGACCGCTCTTACAGAGGACCTGGGTTCGATCCCCAGCACCCACATGGCGGCCAAGAACCGTCTGAAACTCCAATTCCAGGAGAACTCCAGTTCCAGGGGAATCCGAGAGACCCTCTTCTGACCTCCGCGGCATTGCACGACACGGGTGCACAAACTTGCATGCAGACAGTACATTCATACACATACCGAAATAAATAAAATTAATAAAAAAAAATATGACAAATATCATACCATGCTGGAAAAGCAGGTGTGTTGATATGTTGTTTGACATTTACTCTCATAGATCTTGTGTAGTGAGTAGGTTTTATGTAATTCTGGATTATTCTATCCATTGGAGTATCAGCATAGTAGCCATGGTATCTCTTGTTTTTCAAAGTCTTAATGTTGATTTCAAGGAACAACAACAACAAAATAAATAAAAAATAGTAGCCCCAGCTGTCCTGGAACTCGCTCTGTTGACCAGGCTGGCCTTGAACTCACAAAGATCCCCCTGCCTCTGCCTCCCAAGTGCTAGGATTAAAAGCATGCGCCACCACGCCTGGCAAAAATATATATTTTTTAAAACTGAACTTAGTGTGTATAATGTTTATATGGACCTTTTAATGGAGAGATTGCATTTTTCTTTTGGTAGTGTTTAAAAATGTCTTCCGGGGACTGGAGAGATGGCCTAGTGGTTAAGAGTGCCGACTGCTCTTACAGAGGACCTGGGTTGATCTCCAGCACCCACATGGCAGCTAAGAACCATCTTTAACTCCAGTTCCAGGGGAATCCGACACCCTCTTCTGACCTCTGTGGCATTGCACAACATGGGTGCACCAACCTACATGCAGACAGTACATTCATATGGATTAAAAAAAAAAAAAGTCTTCTGCCGGGCATGGTGGTGCATGCCTTTAATTCCAGCACTCAGGAGGCAGAGGCAGGTGGATCTCCGTGAGTTCAAGGCCAGCCTGGTCTACAGAGTGAGCTCAGGGCCACCTGGGACTAAAGGGAGACCCTGTCTTGAAAAGACCAAAAAAAAAAAAAAGAAAGGAGGGAAGGAAGGAAGGAAGGAAGGAAAGAGAGAGAAAGAGAGAGAGAGAGAGAGAGAGAGAGAGAGAAAGAAAGAAAGAAAGAAAAAGAAAGAAAGAGAAAGAAAGAAAGAAAGAAAGAAAAGGCTTCTATGCTAGGTCTAGAAATAATTTGGCATGTCAGGTTATTAGTGATTGAAGGCTAAATGAGCCATTAGTGCCTTAATGAAATTTCTAGGGTACCTACTTTGGGTGCAGTGCTTTTTTATTTATTTATTTTCTTTTTTATTCCTTACTAGAAAATGAGGAGCAGTTAAATCCCCCCAAAGCAGTTTATAGCATTGCTTCCCTGGCCATAACTCCTATGGACTGAAAGCCTTCTGTTGGCCTTGCCTAGGGAAGATATGGGTGTATTCATTCGCTCATTTCATTCTCATCAGTTCAGTGACTTAGGTTCCTGGTTCCCAGAGTTTTTGTTTCCATTATCTTTCCATCTGACTTAGAACCTTGGGAGCTTTTGCTAACACTCACTGTATCTCTTGATATTTGCCACATTAGAAATAAAAAATTAATTTTAAAGTAATAATAGTAAAATAATTGCATATTGATAATGAATAACATTTTAAAAATAGAAAACAATATTTTTCTAAATACTTAGAATGTTTTATAATTTTGTCTTTAATGTCTTTGATAGCTTGATATCTCTCCTCTCTCTCTTTTCTCTCTCTCTCTCTCTCTCTCTCTCTCTCTCTCTCTCTCTCTCTCTCTCTCTCCAGGGTCTCCCTGTAGCTCCAGCTGGCCTGGAACTCACTATGTAGACCATGCTGTCCTTGAACTCAAATCTTCCTGCCTCTGCCTCCCAAGTGCTGGGATTAAGGGCTTGTGTTCAACCACACCCAACCATTTTTTTTCTCTTATGATAGTGTAGTTCTTAGAGCTTCCTGGAATCCTCATTGTATACTCTTGAATAAATGAGACCAAAACAGGCAATTTGATGTGTTCATAATACTATGAAAGCAGGTTGACCTTGCAGACCCTTCATGGGCCTCTTTAGGAGGTCCTTGGTTCCACTTGAAAACCACTGGTTTAGGAAGTGTTTACCAGTAACCATTATTGTGTACTTTTGCTCAGAAGTATCCACTTCCCTCAGCTCTCAACTTTGACATTTAAATGATTGATCCATGATTGTGTGCCCCACACTTAAGGCTATGGCTTCCCTTGGTTTAGGAATCTTAATTTGAGGACTTTCTTGGAATATCTCAGATTTAATATTGCATTGGGAAACATTTGCTAAATGTTAGCAGTTTTTAGTCAGTCACATTCTAGCACAGTGTCTTTGAATGAGAAAGGCAAATAACATTAATATTAAACTAAATTTCAAAGTTTCAGTGTTTATTTCCAGGAGAAACCTGTTAGAATTGAATATTGAGATTACAGCTTAGAAAGTTTTCTCTCTCTCTCTCTCTCTCTCTCTCTCAAAATTTTACTATTTTTATTTTAAGTGTACAAGTATATTGCTTGCATGTAGGTAGGTGCACCTGTATTATGCAAGCCTATGCAGGTCAGAAAAAGGTGTCAAATCCCCTTGAGCCATTTGGGTGCTGAGAATCGAACCTAGGTCCTCTGTGCTCTAACTGCTGAACCACCTCTCCAGCCCCTAAATTCTCTTATTATAATCTCAATAAGTTTCTTCTGGAAATTATTTTTACCTTTTTAAAAAATTTTTATTTATTATTATTTTTTAATTTCTTAAATTTATTATTGTATGTGTATGAATGTACTGTCTGCTTGTAGGTCTATGCACCCGTGTCGTGCAGTGCCGCGGGAGGTCAGAAGAGGGCGTCGGATTCCCCTGGAACTGGAGTTAAAGATGGTTCTTAGCCGCCATGTGGGTGCTGGGGATTGAACCTGGGTCCTCTGCAAGAGCAGTCAGCTCTCTTAACTGCTGAGCCATCTCTCCAGCCCCAATTTTTACCTTCTTTAACATGCTTTACTGGTCAGTTCTTTCATATATAGGATTTTTTTTGGAGAAAAAAAACTTTTGTATTTGAAATTTAAACAACTTATGTAAAGTGCATAGTGATGGGCTGGTGAGATAGATGGCTCAGTGGATAGTTTGCTGTCAATGCTGGTGACCTGAGTTGTATCCTGGAAACCATGTGGTAGAAGGAGAGAACTGACTTCTCCAAATTGTCCTCTAAAGACACAGACACAGACACATACATATACACACATGAAATAGATGTAAAAAATATGGGGCTGGAAAGATGGCCTAGTGGTTAAGAGCGCCGACTGCTCTTGCAGAGGACCTGGGTTCAATCCCCAGCACCCACATGGCGGCTGAGAACCATTTATAATTCCAATTCCAGGAGAACTCCAGTTCCGGGGGAATCTGACACCCTCTTCTGACCTCTGCGGCATTGCCCGACACGGGTGCACAAACCTACATGCACACAGTACATTCATACACATAAAAAAAAAAAATAGGCCAGGCGTGGTGGCGCACTCCTTTAATCCTAGCACTCGGGAGGCAGAGGCAGATGGATCTTTGTGAGTTCAAGGCCAGCCTGGTCTACAGAGCGAATTCCAGGACAGCTGGGGCTACAGGGAGACCCTGTCTCAAAAAGTTAAAAAAAAAAAAAAACTATTTAAAAAGGATTTATTAAAAAAAGAAATAGGGGGCTGGAGAGATGGCCTAGCGGTTAAGAGCGCCAACTGCTCTTGCAGAGGACCCGGGTTCAATCCCCAGCACCCACATGGCGGCTGAGAACCGTCTGAAACTCCAATTCCAGGAGAACTCCAGTTCCAGGGGAATCCGACACTCTCTTCTGACCTCCGCGGCATTGCACGACACGGGTGCACAAACTTGCATGCAGACAGTACATTCATACACATACGGAAATAAATAAAATAAAATAAAAAAAAGAAATTATTAAAAAAAGAAATAGATGTAAAAAATAAAGTTCATAGTGACTGCAGCTTATCGGAAATATTCTCAATATAGAATCATTATTGATTAGGGAAATTTTTAATTTGAAAATAGATCTTGTTTTTTTAATTTTTATTTATTTTATTATTTTTTTTATTATTATTATTATTTTTTTGTCTTTTCGAGACAGGGTCTCCCTGTAGCCCCAGCTGTCCTGGAACTCACATTGTAGACCAGGCTGGCCTTGAACTCACAAAGATCTGCCTGCCTCTGCCTCCCAAGTGCTAGGATTAAAGGCGTGCGCCACCACGCCCGGCTTAAATTTTTATTTTTTATGTGTATGAATGTACTGTGTGCATGTAGGTCTGTGCACCCGTGTCATGCAATCGTGCAATGCCGAGGAGGTCAGAAGAGGGTGTCAGATTCCCCTGGAACTGGAGTTCTCCTGGAATTGGAGTTACAGACGTTTCTTAGCCGCCATGTGGGTGCTGGGGATCCAACCCGGGTCCTCTGCAAGAGCAGTTGGTGCTCTTAACTGCTAGGCCATCTCTCCAGCCCCTGAAAATGTATCTTATAACTGCTACAAAAACATAAGTATTGTCATGTTAGTACTAAGTATTTAGGCAGTTTAGCTTTCTTTTTGAAGACCTTACTAAGAAGAGATTCCTCTCCTTTAGAAATTACAAGCATAATTGCCAACCTAAAAATAATTATACTGCATAAAGAAATGTATTTGAATGAAATATTGATGGTCTTTCTGAAATAAGAGGTCATTAGGCTGTATGGAACATCTACATTTTAATTTTTGGTTATGAAATATTTCAGACACATGGTTATCCATATTCCTTTCTGTTTGATTTAATAAATATTAACATTTTGCCATATTTGCTTCAGACACTTAAAAAAAATACCCAGTTATAAACTGAGATTAGTGGTGCAGGCTTGTAAACCCAAGTATTTGGGATGCTAAGGGAGGGAGTTTGCAAGTTCAAAGCTAGCCTGGGCAAGTTAGTAAGACCTTGTCTCAAACAAACAAACAAACAAACAAAAAACTTTTTTTTTTTTGAGGCAGGGTTTCCCTGTAGCCCCAGCTGTTCTGGAACTCAGTATATAGATCAGGCTGACCTTGAACTCACAGAGATCTGTCTGCCTCTGCCTTCTGAGTGCTGGGATTAAAGGCGTATGCCACAATATGGGGTGGGATCTTGTCTTAAGGAAAAAATGAGAAAAGAAAAATAATATATGTGTACCATATTATCGTCCATATGTAAAAATTCCCCCAAGGTGTGTAATAGGAAGTAGAATTTTCATTTATAGAGTGCACATGCATCCTGCTTTTCTTAGTGTTCCCAGATTGCTTTTCAAATGGTGTACGTTGTCATTGAAACTAACACGGTTTGACATAGAAGCTTGTTGTGGAATAGGGTCCTTATTTTTTGAGAATCAGAAACTAAATCCATCTTGTTTCCATATCCTTATTGTAAGTTCAACTTTGTCTCCTGTACCCCTATGTGCTAGATATAGATTTCAGTAGTTTTAAAATTTGAACTTTGCGGTGCTGGAGAGATGGCCTAGCGGTTAAGAGCACTAACCTTAACCACTAAGAGTGGTTAAGACTGCTCTTGCAGAGGACCCAGGTTCGATTCCCAGCACCCACATGGCGGTTGAGAACAGTCTTTAACTCCAGTTCCAGGGGAATCCCACACCCTCTTCTGACCCCCGCAGCATTGCATGACACGGGTGCACAAACCTACATGCAGACATTCATACACATACAAAATAAATAAATAAATAATAAATAAATAAAATAAAATTTGAACTTTGCTAGATAGAAGTAGCTTGTTACACCCCCCCACACTCCAGGAGATGCATTCTTTTGCTCTCAGGATTTATTTTGTGTTATTAATAAACTGACAGAATGGATACAAAAGTCATGTTGTTGAATATACTCTCATATATTTGCTGGGCAATAATTTTTTGACACTCCATATCTAAGTTGTATGAGGCATGTCCAGCCTTTTGACATTGAAACATGACGTTATCTGCATAAGTTCACACTGGAGTTAACTCAAAAGCTGGGGGCAAAGGGCTGGAGAGATGGCCTAGCGTTTAAGAGTGCCGGCTGCTCTTTCAGAGGACCTGGGTTTGATCCCCAGCACCCACATGGCAACTGAGAACTGTCTTTAACTCCAGTTCCAGGGAAATCCGATGCCCTCTTCTGACCTCCCCGGCATTGCGCAACATGGGTGCACAAACCTACATGCAGACAGAACATTCATACACATAAAAAATAAATAAAAAGAATTAAAAAAGAAAAGCTGGGGCAAAAAAAATTTTCCAAGCCAGTTTATGATTTTCTGTTGAGCTACATTTGTAGCTGTCCTGGAGTTTATGCCACCCATGTATTTACTAGACAATTTTCCAAACTTTAGCATAATTAATTCCTGTAGAAATGCTTTATAAATATATATATATATATATATGTAGCTTTATTTAGTAGCAGAAGTATAGGCAGTTTATTAAGAAAGAGTGCAACTCCACGAGAGGAAGTGGAGTAGAGCTAGGAGTAAAGTTAGAAGCTTAGTGGCATTATAAAGTATGGATTTAGGGCTGGAGAGATGGCCTAGCAGTTAAGAGCGCCGACTGCTCTTGCAGAGGACCTGGGTTTGATCCCCAGCACCCACATGGCAGCTGAGAACCATCTTTAACTCCAGTTCCAGGGGAATCTGACGCCCTCTTCTGAACTCCACGGCATTGCACGACACAGGTGCACAAACCTACATGCAAACAGTACATTCATACACATACAAAAAAAATAAAGTATGTATTTAGTAGCTCAAACTAATTCGAGCAACCAAAACTGTTACATTTAGGTTAGAACTATATCTAAGTCAAAATGATTTATCCTAACAAACTGTTGTAGTAGAAGATAAAGGCTCGAATACTTACGTAGGTCTTTTGGTAATTGGCACTACCTTTAATGTATTCTAAGCCAGTTATAAAATTTTACTGGTTGGGGGCTGGAGAGATGGCCTAGCGGTTAAGAGCACTGACTGCTCTTGCAGAGGACCTGGGTTCGATCCCCAGCACCCACATGGAGGCTGAGAATGGTCTATAACTCCAATTCCAGGAGAACTCCAGTTCCAGGGGAATCCAAGACCCTCTTCTGACCTCCACGGCATTGCACGACACAGATGCACATACCTACGTGCAGACAGTATGTTCATACACATACAAAAATAAATAAAAAAAATAAAATTTTACTAGTTGATCATTTAAATACAAGGTTAAATATAAATTTAGTGATCCAACTGAAAAGATTCGTGAGTTTTACTCTTTTTTTTTGTCTTTTCGAGACAGGGTCTCCCTGTAACCCCAGCTGTCTTGGAACTCGCTCTGTAGACCAGGCTGGCCTTGAACTCACAAAGATCCGCCTGCCTCTGCCTCCCAAGTGCTAGGATTAAAGGCGTGTGCCACCAAGCCCGGTGTGAGTTTTACTCTTTAGCTTCATTCAGTTAACATATAAAATCATACCAGACCAGACACAATAACTCTGTGCTATAGTTGACTATTTATAGTAGGAAGTTGTTGAGCACAAGGTTTTCTTTCAGATAAAAAGTTTTATAGTACATTTGCAATGTTCACCTTATTCAGGTTATTAGGAAATCAAGGAAAACAGTTCTAAACATGCAAACAGATCTGTTTGCCTTTCCTTCTGTTAAAAAGTATTTCTGAACCTTTGATTTGGTAGGAAAATCAGTACTGTGAGTCACCTTCTTTGTTCTAGGATAAAGAGAACACTTGCTTGCTGCAGCTCCCTTGATCAATGAGAAATGGCTTATATCAAAACCAAATGGCGCTCATGTAGCTGTAGGTGATCCCCTGAGATTTTTTTTTTTTTTTAATGGGAGCTGGGAGTTGGATACTGCAAGAAGAGGGAGACAGATAGGTTGTTTTTAAAAATTCCCATTAGGCCAAATGCTCATGTTGGAGCTGTGCTACAGCATTTTTCATGTAGAAAGTGCAGGTTTATCAATTTTAAAGGTTAAAGGCTATTTATTATGTGATTGTCATAATATATTTTCATGTAGGAATTTCTGTGCATGTCTTTTTACATTTCATTATTCCCTGAACTAGAAGTTTCATTTATTCATATGCTTTTCAGTCTTTCTTTTTCAGGATTTTATTCTGGAAGCACATCATTTCAAAATTCATCTAGTTTCTAAAGCCTGTGCCACAGGTGTAATGTGTAATAAACTATTGTCAAGTGCATAGACAGCAAAAGGAGAGGAAGTAAACTCGATTATGATTTAAAGTTATTATGCTAAATATGCTATGTTGATGACATTCTAGGAATTCTAATATTAGATGAGTAAATTCAATATTTACTTTTTTTTTTTTTTTTTTTGGTCTTTTTGAGACAGGGTCTCCCTGTAGCCCCAGCTGTCCTGGAACTCACTCTGTAGACCAGGCTGGCCTTGAACTCACAAAGATCCGCCTGCGTCTACCTCCCAAGTGCTAGGATTAAAGGCATGTGCCACCACGCCTGGCTACATTTACTTTTTAAATCAAAGGCTCCTTAAATTTTTGTGTGTATTGAAGTTTTTATGCAGTTGAGTTAAAAATCTCTTTACAGGAGATGAACATGCACTTAAATTTTAATGCCACATCAGTTTTCTCTGAAGTTTACTTTTGTAAGCCAAACTGTCTTGCTTACCATTTTAGCATACATCCCTTTCTATGTCTAAACCATGACCAACAAAGCTAAAATGTTTTAGTATTTTCTTAAAGAAGAATAAAATAATTGTTTAAGAAGATTCTACTTGAAGAGCTATAGTGCTATGGCCTGAGGATTGGTTTGGTTCCCGTGCTGCTCTGTGGCACAAGCCCCACAGGCCTGGATAAGCATCCCTTACTGACATCTGGAACCAGTTGCAATACATCACTGTCAAAACTGCTTTCTATACGTTTCTGCATTTACACATTAGTTACCCACGCAGCACTCATCAAAAAAGCTGAGCAATCTTGACATGGTGCCCCTTGTGGGACTGCAAAGGTGAGCTGAAGTTGGGAGGCAGTGTCTCACGTCACTGTCTGCTGAGCTCTTACAGTAGGAAGCCTGATTAAAAGTGAAAGGAAAAATTCATCAGTCTCCTCAGCTCTGTAGACTTCGGTATAGTTTTTTATTTACAAAGGGATATTTTGAATAATGTGAGGCATGTAATGTAAAATGAACATTCACTTGGTTTTGTTGAGAATCTAGAGAAATACATAGTTTAATAGTTCCAACTTTTAGCTGGAAAAAAGATTGCTTTTATGTTTGTTAAATTTGCTATTAGCTATGTAATTTCTTTTTGTGTTCCTTTTTTTTTCTCTTTAATTGTGAAGTTCTGGGGATCTAATTGAGGGTGTCATACATTTTAGGCAAACATTCTGTAGGTGACCTATATTCCTAATCCTTTATCATTAAAAAAATTAAGTGTATAACTATGAAGAATTATAGATAAAATATTGATAGCATTTGTGTCAGTGAAGTTTAATTGAAGAGCAGTGTAAAATTTCAAACGTGGCTTTTGCTGTTCCACTGGGGCAGTAATATTTATGCTTGTTAATTTTCAAAGAGGTGAATGACAGAAAAGGAAAAGTGGTTATTTATAGATGTTTTGTATTTGTGTATTAATGTGCTTTTGAAAATGAAATGTGTTTTGACAGAAAATAAGCAGAGCTTTTATACAAAGCTATTCAGATGCCTTTGCTATCACTATAACCTAATGGTATTGAATACAAGTAGTAATAGTTTGTTTGCTGTGTTCCTCATGTCCCAGACACTATCTGCTCCATGTTAACAGTCAAATTTTGATTTAATAAATGCAGGTACTCCTTTTTTTTTTCCTGCCTCTGAGAGAATTCTATTTGAAGAAGTTAAATAATTTTTCTAAATTCATAATTTGTCCTAGGATTCAAATCTAGAAACCTGATTTTAGGATTCATGTTTTCTTCATTGGTTTGTATATTTAACCTTTTATTAGAAAAGATTTTAAATATACAAAGAAGTAGAGAATATGATAATCCTTCCATATAACCCAACCTTAACCATCAATATTTTATATTTCCATTGTAACTTAGAACTTTTTGCTTGCTACACTATTTTTTTTTAAATTTTATTTTCGTATGTGTATGAATGTACTGTCTGCATGCAGGTTTGTGCACCCGTGTTGTGCAATGCCATGGAGGTCAGAAGACGGCGTCGAATTCCCCTGGAACTGGAGTTAAAGACGGTTTTCAGCCGCCATGTGGGTTCTGGGGATCCCTGGGTCCTCTGCAAGAGCAGTTGGTGCTCTTAACCACTAGGCCATCTCTCCAGCCCCTCTTGCTACACTATTTTAAAGCAGTTTCTAGATACCATATGTTGTTGGTTTTTTAAATTTTATTTATTTTTATGTGTATGAATGTACTGTCTGCATGTAGGTCTGTGTACCTGTGTTGTGCAATGCCGCGGAGGTCAGAAGAGGGTCTTGGATTCCCCTGGAACTGGAGTTCTCCTGGAATTGGAGTTACAGACGTTTCTCAGCCACCATGTGGGTGCTGGGGTTCAGACCCGGGTCCTCTGCAAGAGCAGTCAGTTACCGCTAGGCCATCTCTCCAGCCCGATACCATATGTTGTTAATGCTTAAATGTAGATCTGCATTACAAAAAGATGCATCCTTTCCTGTGTAAGCCACTTTCAGTATCACATCTCACCAGGGGAACAAAAATTTTAATTACAAGACTTCTAATATCATCTAATATTTGATTCAGATTCCTTGATTGCCTGAAATACAGATTGTTTATTAAAGCATTTATGAATTGTTTAAATCAGGTTCCACACAGTACCCTCCTGTGTTTGGTGGTAGGAATGTTGAGTGTTTCATATAAACAGGTTCACTGTTGCTCCACTCCATTCTCTCTTCCCATAAACCTTGCATTGATTAAAGAAATTAGAATAGGCCAGGCATGGTGGTGCACACCTCTAATCCCAGCACTCAGAAGGCAGAGGCAGGTGGATCTCTGAGATCAAGGCCAGCCTGGTCCACATGGTGAGATTCAGGACAGCTGGGGCTATTGGGAGACCCTGTCTAAAAAAATTTGGCTGATTATTTCCCCCTGGAAAATTTTTCTAGGTCTTGGTTACATTTATCTTGTATCAAATCATCTACAATGTTCAGCTGTTCAAATGTCTTAGTACAGTCTCTCTTTCTCTCTCTCTCTGTCTCTCTCTCTGTCTCTCTCTCTGTCTCTCTCTCTGTCTCTCCCTCTCTCTCTTTTCACCTCATGGTTTTACCATACATGGATTTTTAAAAATTGCTCAGGGGTTGAAAAATGATCATTTTAAATCACATTTTTTTTCTGCATTTATTAGTTTGGTTTTGGGGGAGGGGAAAAAGTTTACTACATATCCTTGGTTGGCCTGGAACAGGCTATATAGACCAGGTTGGCTTGGAACTCATAGAGATCCATCTGCCTCTGCCTCTCGAGTGCTGGGATTAGAGGAGAGCACTATCAAATGCTTGCAGGAATTAAAAATTATTCTTGAGAATTTCTTTTTTTTTTAATTTTATTTATTTCTGTATGTGTATGAATGTACTGTTTGCATGCAAGTCTGTGCACCCATGTCATGCAGTGCCGCGGAGGTCAGAAGAGGGTCTCGGATTTCCCTGGAACTGGAGTTCTCCTGGAATTGGAGTTTCAGACGGTTCTCGGCCGCCATGTGGGTGCTGGGGATTGAACCCGGGTCCTCTGTAAGAGCGGTCGGCGCTCTTAACCGCTAGGCCATCTCTCCAGCCCCTCTTGAGAATTTCATACATGTATATGATGTACTTATTTATTTATTGTTTCGTTGGTGGGATTTTTGTTGTTGTTGTTGTTGTTTTTGTGTGACAGGGTCTCCCCAGCTGTCCTGGAACTCACTATCTAGACCAGGCCGGCCTGGATTTTACAGAGATCTGCCTGCTTCTACCTTCCTCTGCCACCATGCCTGGGTGCAATATGTTTTTTAACTTTTTATTTATTTGTTATTTTATGTATATGAGTGTTTTGCTTTGCGTGTAAGTGCACCATGTGTGTACATTGTCCACAGAAGCCAGAAGAGAGCATTGAATCCCTTGGAACTGGAGTTACACGTGGTTATTAGCCACCATGTGGGTGCTAGGAACCAAACCTGGGTCCTCTGTAAGGGCAGCCAGTGCTCCCAAGCACTGAGCCGTTTCTCTTGCTTTGATCGTAACCACTCTTGACTCCCTGCCTCTAACTCCTACTTTAGCCAGAACTCTTCAAAAATCTTATTCCATCCATTAGGACTCTTTGGCCACCCTGAAATATAACTCATACTGGATACTAGAATGTTTAATTCTTTGCCTTTAAGTATCAATTTCCAGAGTAATGAGGTGGTGCTTTAGTATCCTCCAGTGGTACATATAATAGTTGATTTATTTCCTTCTTTTTCTTTTTTTTAAGTGGTTATTATGAAGCTTTGCTTTTTTGTATGTGTACTGTATTTTAATCAGATGCAGGCATGATACTTTTTGGTGGTCATATTATTCCACAATTGGCGAGGGGGATAATTTTCAAGCTGGCTCTTATGTCCATCTGACAAGACTCCATTATTAGCTTTTATAACTTCTTACTTTTCAGGTTTAACAAAATATGCCAGGTTCATTTTGTATACATCCTGCACCAGACTTGAAGTGTATCATTTCTTCAAAGAGCTATGGTTCTTTTTATTGAGGAAAGAGACACAAAGACCATAATATGGCTTTAAGGATACTTATCATTACTAATACTATTTTTTTCTGGAAAAGAAGGAAAATTGAGTTCACATTGGTAGTAATCCCAAATTAAGATTACAACACTTTGTCTATTAGAATTTATGCTTTTGTTCCATTATGTTAAAACTTTGATTCCTAACAATATTTGCATGCTTATTTACTTTGACCTATATTGTGTCTAAGATGGTTTCAAAATAACTATAGATTATTATTTGAAAAATCTTTGTAGTTTCTCTTGAGAAAGTACTGAGATTATGGTTTTACCAAGGATTCACAAATGAATGTATTCTGAGGTCAGATTGATGATAGTCCTGTCACTTTGTTTCCTTTTTTTTTTTTTGATCCTTTTCTTCTATAAGGTGGAATTTAAATAGCAGCATTCCCTTCCCAGTAGTAGTTCTAAGACTTTTTTCTTCTGGTATGATTCTCTGTGAGCTCTGGAGTCCAAGGCTGGACTGGCTAATTTGTGCCTCTTGCATCCTTGCTGCATCGGCTACTCGATTTTCTATGCACTCAGGCTGGAGGTGATCTGTTGCTGCCTTCTTCTGTAAAAAATGTCATCTGTGGTTTGACTCTTCCTTAATCTGTTTGGTTTTATGAGAGAATTTGATAAGATTTGAAAATATCCATGGTATTATATTCCTTGCCCAGGATCTGGACAATCTTAGCTACGGTACAATGGTCACTCTGATGTGGTGGCATACCTTTTTTTTTGTTTTTGAGACACGGGTCTCCCGGTAGCTTCTGGCTGGCCTGGAACTCACTCCTGTAGACCAGGCGGGCCCCTTGAACTCACAGAGATCCGCGTGCCTCTGCCTCCTAAGTGCTAGGATTAAAGGCATGCGCCACCACGCCTTTTTTTTTTTTATGTGTATCAATGTACTGTCTGCATGCAAGTTGTGCACCCCGTGTCGTGGCAATGCCCGCGGAGGTCAGAAGAGGGTCTCGGATTCCCCTGGAACGAGGTTCTCCTGGAATGGTGGGTTTTCAGACGGTTCTTGGCCGCCATGTGGTGGCTGGGGATCAAACCCGGGTCCTCTGTAAGAGCGGTCGCGCTCTTAACCGCTAGGCCATCTCTCCAGCCCCTGGCATACCTTTTATATTTGGGGGGGTTCTTGAAATATGATGAGGGAAGGGAGAAAATAGAGGGATTTTATACTGAATTCCTGTAATATGCCAAGAAAAAAATTTATTGAGTTTCCTGAATCTTTTTGTTTTTTTTTTTTTTTTTTTTTTTGTCGTTTCGAACAAGTCTCCCTGTAGTCCCAGCTGTCCTGGAACTCACTCTGTAGACCAGGCTGGCCTTGAACTCACAAAGATCCGCCTGCCTCTGCCTCCCAAGTGCTAGGATTAAAGGCGGAGTTTCCTGAATCTTTAAGTAGCACCGAGAATATATAATTATCCTAATTCTGTTGGTTTGAGAACCATGAAGGAAACTAACCTGCCTAAGATCATACAGCTAGTAAATGGCAGAGCTGGAGTCAAGGTGAGGTTCATCTGACTTGAGGTACTGTGCCTTTCCCATTTATGCTATGTTTATTCTTTAGTAAGTTTTTGTAATATGGTTTCTCTCAAAAATGATGTGTAGAGAGCTTTAAAACAAAAAGTTTTCCATTGAGGGCAAAAGATACAAGCTAACATTTTCTAAGTTCAGATTAGGGCTTTTAAAACTGATTATAGGATCTCTGTAACAGGTATTAGTTATCTTGTGATGAACAAGCTAGACAGAGATTAAAGATGAAAGAATTAGACCTTTTGCTGCCTTACAGTATGCATGAATTTTAGATTCCTGATAGAGGACCAGAATGGTAGTGCATGACGAGAGTGTGGTCCTGCCTGTTTTCTGTACTTATTGGTGTATTAAATCAGAAAGCAGGCTGTTCCTTGTGACATCTCTCTCATCTTCATATTGCCCCCATGAAACAGTGTTAGATCCATCAGAGGGCAGGTTCATGGAGATCTAGGTCTACAATCACTAGAGCTAAGGTTTGTGAGTGAATGTTGCTCTAAAGAAAGTAAGGCAAATCCATTACTATTTTTGTCAGTTTCTGTTTTCAAAGAATAAAGGAAAAATGAAATAGGCCAGTTCCAGCAGAGAAATGGTGGTATTTCCATAATTTATTATCAAACATTGGGATTTGGTTTATATTTTGTGTGACTTCCCTTTTTAAAAAAATATTTTTATTTATGTGTATAAGTGTATTGCCTGCATGCATGTAAAGTGCACTCATGCCATGCCATGCCCAAGGAACTCAGAAGAGGGCATTGGATTCCCTGGAATTGGTTAGCTAGCATGTGGATCCTGGGAACTGAACCCAGGTCCTCTGCAAGAACAGCCAGTGCTCTTACCTTCTGAGCCATCTCTCTACCCCCTCAACTTCCTTTTTTAAAATAGCTTTATTGAGACATATTTACAAATTGTACAATGAACTTCTTTAAAGTGGATTATTCAAAATTTCTACATGTTCACAGAATTGTGCACCCATACCAACACTGCATTTTGTAGTATCTTTTTAACTCCAGAGAAATCCATATTTGTTAGCACTCCCTCCACCTTCTATGAGTCCTCTTTTGCACCTCCAGTCCTAGGGCATCACTGATTCATTGTCGCTGTGGCTCTACCTGTTTCTGACTTTTCATATTAGTGGAATCACACACTGTGTTTTCTTTTGTGACTGACTTCTGCTTAGCATCAGGTTTCCATACTCTTCCATGTTGTAGCTTATTTTCATCAACTGTAATTTCCCACTGGTTGATATTTAACTTTTATCACTTGATGGACTGACTGTTGGATGAATATTTGTGAAAGTTTTTGTGTGGACATATATTTTTAGTTTTCTTTGTTATATGCATCCAAATTAAAAGTTGGATCACATGGTAGCTTCACATGCTTAATCTTTGATAAACTACCAGATGTTTTTTCTGAAGTGGCTGTACCATTTCATATTCCTGTCTGCATCATTCGAAGCTTCCAATTTTGATGTTAACTTTTTTTTTTTTTAATCTTTTTGAGACAGGGTCTCCTTGTAGCCCCAGCTGTCCTGGAACTTGCTCTGTAGACCAAGCTGGCCTTGAACTCACAAAGATCCGCCTGCCTCTGCCTCTGCCTCCTGAGCGCTAGGATTAAAGGCACGCCCTACCACACCTGTCTCGATGTTAACTTTTTTTTAAATTTTATTTATTTCTGTATGTGTATGAATGTACTGTCTGCATGCAAGTTTGTGCACCTGTGTCATGCAATGCCGCGGAGGTCAGAAGAGGGTGTCGGATTCCCCTGGAACTGGAGTTCTCCTGGAATTGGAGTTTCAGACGGTTCTCGGCCGCCATGTGGGTGCTGGGGATCGAACCTGGGTCCTCTGTAAGAGTGGTAGGCGCTCTTAACCACTAGGCCATCTCTCCAGCCCCTCGATGTTAACTTTTAACAGTATCATCAAGTGGATAAATACTGCTTGCTTTTCTGAGCCAAATACTCCTCTCTTAGGTATACAGCAGTGTGCCTAGCTGGCAAGTTTGCTGCTCTCAAAGACCATATGATTTAAGTGCAGAGGCAGTCAGCAAATAAAACAGTATCAGCAAGGCAAATGGGAAATACTGACTGGGCTGAGGGAAGATTTTTGAAAGAGCAGCTTGGGAAGGTTTCTAGAGAGAAATGTAGAGCTGAGACTGAGAATGGAACTAGCCAGGGCAAAGCCTCTGAAAGTGTAACTTGTCTTTGTTGGTGCAATACTGGCTAAGACTTAGAATGCATCAGTTGTTTTTACCTTTTTTTGTGAAATATTTGTATGTGTCTTGTGCCTATCTCTAGGATTTTTGTTAATGATCTCTAGTAGTCTATATATTCTGGATTCAATAAAACACGGATAAAAGAGACAAAGTGAGTGAAAGACAACACAAACAGTTGACCTGCTTAAGTGAGAAGTCCATCCTTATTTCAAGTAAGATAACAGTCAGTACCATTGATGGAGTACTGCCATGTGTCTGCTGTAATTCGAGATACCCTGTATATGCATCAGTTCATTAATTTTCATAAGAATGTTTGAAATCAAAGTAAAAATTTCCCTATTTGACTTAGGAGGAAGTAGAATCAGAGAAGTTGGTTATGTGACTGCCAAGGAGTGTGTAGCCCCAAGCAAAGGGAGAGCCCAGAGTCCCTGCTATGACCATGGCATGCTGAGCTGACGCCCACCCCCCCATTTCAAAACTTGGTTTGATAACTGTGAAAAAGTACAACAATGTTAGCCCGGCCTGGTGGCCCAACCTGTCATCCCCACACTCAGGAGGCTGAGAGAGGAGGATTAGAAGTCCAAGGCCTTCGTGGGCTACATAATGATACCTTATAAGAGTAATAAATTTGGTGGCAGAAAATGTTCATTAGTGGGGGCTAGTTAAATAAATTTTGGTATTCCTAATCATTGTAGCTCTTCAGCCTGTGAAAGAGAATAAGGAAGCTCTGAATATACTAATAGAGAGCCAGTTTCTAGGATATGTCAAATCAGAAAGTTAAGGAATGGTAATAGGTATTATATACATGTTTATCTGAAATAAAAATAACAGAATATGAGTGTGTACATTAGTAACACGTCTTTAGGACACACAGTACAGGTAAAGCCATTGGCCTCTGCAGAACAAAGAGTAGGAAAGAATGGTATATTTTACAGGGCGTGTGACTTTATATTTAAAATGTTAGACTGGCCGGGTGTGGTGGTGCACGCCTGTATCCCAGCACTCGGGAGGCAGAAGCAGGTGGATCTCTGTGAGTTCAAGGCCAGCCTGGTCTACAGAGCAAGCTCCAGGCCCGCTGGGACTAAAGGGAGACCCTATCTCAAAAAAGACAAAAAAAAAAAAAAAAATTAAAAAGAAAATGTTAGACTGAAACTATAAAGAAGAATCTACATTCTAATAACTGAAGTCAATAAAGGGTCACGTTAGTTTATTTTCCCAAATAGAGCTCAAGAGTCTTCACTGTTTTTTATTTAAAAAATTTATTTTTTATATGTATGTGTATTGCCTGTATGTATGTAAGTACACCCATGTCATGCAATGTTCATGGAGGTCAGAAGAACTCGAGTTATGGGATGATTGTTAACTGCCATGTGGGTGCTGGGAACTGAACCTGGATTCTGTGCAAGAGTAGTCAGTCAGTGCTCTTAACCACAGCCCTATTAATATCTTTGTTTTTTGAAGTTTTCTCCAAATAAGGCCTCCAGAGTTTACATTATAGGATGGCACTGACCCTTTGAAATGGTAGTCAGACACATTCTAACAACAGTGCCAAAGCAATGTATTTGTGTACTATGTACTCTTTTTTTTTTTTTTCATGTATTTGGTACTGGGATTCTTTTTCTTTCTTTCTGTCCCCTTTGCTTCACAGATCATTTTGGACAAGGTTCTTTCTCTCACACTTTGAATAAAACCTTTGCAAAGCCACAGGATCAACTGCTACACTAAACTATCACCTACCTCTTGTTGATAGTCACACAATGTTCTAGTTTGCTTCTCAGTTGCTGTGACAAAACACCCTGACAAAAACCAGCATAGGGAGGAAAGGGTTTATTTGGCTACATCTCCTGGGTCCTAGTTCATCACTCAGGGAACCCAATGCAGGAAATTACACCAAGAAACTGGAGGAAGGAGCTGAAGCCCAGGCCCATGGAGAATTTGCTCTTTACTGGCTTGTTCCCCTTGGCCCCATTCCACCTGCTTTCTTTTATATTAGCTTTTTTTTTTTTTTTTTTTTCTTTTTTTTGTCTTGTTGAGACAGGGTCTCCCTGTAGTCAGGAGCTCACTATGTAGAACAAACTAGCCTCGATTTCATAGAGATCTGCCTCCCAAGTGCTGGGATTAAAGGTGTGCGCCACCACGCCTGGCTTATCTTAGCTTTTTTGAGACAGGGTCTCCCTCTGTAGTCCCAGCTAGCCTGGAACTGGCTATGTAGACCAGGCTGGCCTTGAACTCACAGAGATCCTCCTGCCTCTGCCTCCTGAGTGCTAGGATTAAAGGCGTGCACTGCCATGCCCTGCCCAACCTGCTTTCTTACAAAATACACAACAACCTGCCCAGGGATGGCACTGCCCACAATGGGTTGGGCCCAAGTCACTCTACAGTCAAGAAAATACCCCATAGACATGGCCACAGACTCGTCCAATGGAGGCAATTCCCCAGTTGAGGATCCCTCAACCCAGGTGTGTCAAGTTGACAAAACGCTATCCTACACACTCAATATGCAGCTCTTTGGATCAGCAGGAACTCAAGGAGATGAGATTTGAGCTGCAAATGGGTAATGATTGGGAGGATGCACTTTGCAGGTTATGAAAAATCTGCTGCCAAATCACATTCATAGGACATAACTAAGTTATATCTACATGAATGTAATTGTCAGTTGATTGCTAGTGTTGCAACTTGTTCTTTCTTCATCAGATTAAATTGGTTCCTGCTAATGTCAGGTGACAAAAATACACATAGATGACTCTAGGTCTTTATACAAAAGCACAAAACGTTTAGCGAAAACGTTTTGTGCTGGTCCAGAACTGGTGGCTGCAACTGTCTAGGTTTAGAGGAGAACATTTGTTCTCATAGGAACGCTTCAGAACACCAACAAAATAAGCTAGAGTCTATATGGTGTGAAAAGGATGAAGTAGAAGTTTGAGGGTAGAAAGACAAGGGGTTCTTTGGGGGAGGATGGTGGAATTTCCAGGTGTGTGTGTGTGTGTGTGTGTGTGTGTGTGTGTGTGTGTTTGTATGTATTGTTTTTGTTTTTGCCTTTGGTTTATTTTGCTAAAGGAGAGGGAGGAAAATGAAGGCAGCAAGTTAAGATGGGGTTTTTGATGCAGCTAATACTTGAGAGGGTTGTTCAGAATATGAACTTTGGATTGGAGTGTCATTTGCACTATATCCTAGGTAGGTTGTTTTGAGGAAGTAATTTAATAACCTTTTTGTGTCTCACCTTAAAATTTGAAAATGGAAAAAAAAATTAAAAATGGAGCCAGGTGTGGTGGCTGCACACCTTTAATCCTAGCACTTAGGAGGCAGAGGCAAGCGGATCTTTGTGAGTTCAAGGCCAGCCTGGTCTACAGAGTAAGTTCTAGGACAGTTGGGGCTACAGGGAGACCCTGTCTCGAAAAAGACAAAAACAAATTGAAAATGGAGGTAATGACAGTGTTTACCTTGTATGACTGTGAGAGCAAACAGCTATGAGATAGAATGAAATCATGCACAAAGCATACATGCAGGTGCCGTGCAGAGGATGCTCAGTTGTATGGCACTTCTGCTAATGAGAATCTGAGGTGGGCATTTTTTTTTAATCCCATCATTGTTGGTTTGAAGAATTTAGAGGCAAAATGGTGACTAAAGAGGACTGTACTAGCCGGGCGTGGTGGCGCACGCCTTTAATCCCAGTGCTTGGGAGGCAGAGGCAGAGGCAGGGGCAGGTGGATCTTTGTCTACAGAGTGAGTTCCAGGACAGCTGGGGCTACAGGGAGACCCTGTCTCGAAAAGACCAAAAAGAAAAAAAAAAAAAAAAGAGGACTGTACTTACTCATTGAATCCAGTAGCCCTTGTTTTTAATCCTAGAACTTGGGAGGTAGAGGCAGGCAGATCTCTGAGTTGGAGGCCAACCTGGTCTACATAGTGAGACTCTGGTTCAAACAAAACAAAACAAAACAAGGCTGTATTCATTCAGAAAAACCATAACTTGTACAAATCAATAGATTGATATTAATGTCTTTAACCTATCAGTTCAATTATAATGAAATTCAAAGGAAAGAGAGCTTGGTCTGGTGGAAAATGTCTGTAATAATAGCACTCAGGAGGCAGAGGATCAAGAATTTGAAGTCAGTCTGAGCTACATAACTAGGCCTTGTCTTAAAATCAGTGGAGGAGGGCAACGAACATTGCAGTTTGCCTTTTACCTTCACATATAACTTCAGTGAGACTTAATGAATAAATGAGAAATGTACATTAGGCACTTGAGATGAAATAAGTGTTCAACAAACACAAAATTATTGTTAAGACTCTTTTTTATCTCCAAAAGATGAATTGAAAACAGTTCTTGGGAAATGAGATTCTAGAAAGAGAAAGAAGGAAATTTGGAAGGATACGGTTGGAGGCAAGCACTAGCCGACCAGTATTTAGACTGTGAACAACAGCAGTGCCGGACGAAGTGATGTGACTTCTTCACAGTGAATTTCAGTTAGATTTAATGTGGGCCATTGAGACACCAAACCAGCGATCTGTGGAGGATAGAGCTTGGAAGCCAGAGAGCCTATAAGTTCTGTTGACTCTGGAGTAGCAGGGAAAATGTTTTGGACAGGATAGTTTTGGAGGACGGTATAACGTCAAGGTATATACATTGTAGTGATAACAAGATACAAAAGACCAAAGACAGGAGGAGAAAAAGGGGGTAATGCTGGCATGTGACTCTGGCACTCCAAGATTGTATTTTCAGTGACCTTACTGTTTGTGGAACTGAAACAATGAACTCCTAACATCTGATGCATTTATACTCCATTTTGAAGTATTTTGCCAGCATAAAATTCGTAGTGTAAAGCACATGCTTTCCAATGTTCTGTAATCTGTCAGTCATGTGCTGCTCATTTCTAGGCTGTGGGGAGCACTTTGGACAGCGGGCCATTTAGATGCCTCTTTGTAAATATGAGCATCAGCAGATGAATTGTTTTTATGCTTTTTGTGTTCCCAGGTCTGGCCTTTGGTCTTTTATCTTAAATAGTTAAGAAAATACTGAAGATAAATAATTCTTACTTGTCTTCTATTATGCTGGTTCTAAACTGTCTTCAAGGAAATTTTTCTGTAGATGGAGAACACTTCGAAATAAGATGAATTTTCCAGGATAGATGATGTGTGTGTGTGTGTGTGTGTGTTTGTGTTTGTGTTTGTGTGTGTATGTGTTCCCTTGTGCACTTTATTTATATGTTTTGCATTGGCATTATGTTTTGCTTTCAGTGAGACTATGACTTTGTTTAATAGTATTCTTCTCCAGGTGTGGTGGTGCATGCCTTTAATCCTAGCACTCGGGAGGCAGAGACAGGTGGATCTTTGTGAGTTCCAGGCCAGCCTGGTCTACAGAGTGAGTTCCAGGACAACTGGGCCTACAGGGAGACCCTGTCTCGAAAAGACCCAAAAAAAATAGTATTCTTCTGACCAATTGCAAGCACTGCTGTCCTCCTGTGTGTTGGCTTTTAGCACTCTGCAATGTGTAACAATAGATAATATCATTACCTGACCTTTTGATGATATGTGTTTGCTACCTGAGGTTTATTAGTGACTCCTAATACACACCCTGTTCCTTAGCGATAGCTAAATTTGATTTTTGTTTTTGTCATATATATATATATATATATATTAAAGAAATAGCTATTGTTCCTCATTTATCCTCCTTGATCTTAATGCATTGGCTGTAATTTTGTGCTGCTTGTATTCTATATGTCTCAATATTGAGAGTTTTTTTTCACTTAAAAACATAAACATTCAGATATGCTTTATCACCTTTTAGGAGGTTACCTGCATGTGTGGGCTCATGGGCAACAGCTACTTATTTTACAGGGGTATTTCTTTGTTCTTCCCTTTTCTTTTGAAGCTCATTCTGATTGAATTGCCATGAAAGGGATACTATGAAGGGAGTCTGAGGTAGTGCTTTGAACCCAAGGTATATATGACCTTTGTGAAATTATTGCTTAATTTCTTCAGTGTCTTACTGTTTTGCTATTGTCTCCAAAGAGTCTTAGACTTTTGATTTCTATTAACAACCTCGCTCATTATTATAGTTTCTAACTATATTATTGTTTAGGGACTGTGATAGCCCTTTGTATATATCAGCTAAAGTAAGTTATTTCTAGTGTTCAGATAAAGGAACTAAGGCCCTGATAGGTCTAATAAATTGGCCCAGGTCACTGAGTCATTAAGCATTTGAGCTTGGACTCCTTATCACGTTCTGTCTGACTCTTAAACCCCAAGCCTTAGATCCTAAAGTATTGGACTAATAGTGAGTGCACATAGTTAAATTATTCTCAGTGTTGTAGATTCATATTCTAGGGCAGGGCTTTTAAAATGCTTGGGTTTGAGGGGATAGAAGAATTACAGATAATTCTTGTGTTTGTGATAATCCAGCACCCTCCTAGGTGCTGTGTTTTTTGACTAGGACCTTTGATATGGTGGGCACTAGAGAAATGCATGGCTGCATTTTATGTACGATCTGTTCGAACAGGACATTTATAACCACTCGACTTTTCCTCCTCTTTGCTGTTTCATCCCTGGAGTGTTGTCTTGCCTCCATTGGCTCAGTGACAAGGAAGACAGCAGAAGAGAGAAATCTCCGGAGCCTAGCTTGACTGTTGCATGCATGTCTTGAGAGTTTGCAGAGCCTGTTGTACAGAGACTCATCTTTTGATCCCAGTACTATCAAATGGGCTGTGCCTACTTAACTGTAGGCAATTTGCTTGGCCTGGTTAAAGAATCCAGGGAGATTAAGTGAATTTCTTTAGCTGTTTTGGATGTTGAAGTTAAATTTCTGAAGCATGTAAGCTACAGTGTTGGCATTGGTGTACGGCACTTGAGAAACAGTAGAAATGGTTGACTCGTGGCATTTATTTATTTTATTATTATTTTTGGTCTTTTTGAGACAGGGTCTCCCTTTAGTCCTAGCTGGCCTGGAACTCACTTTGTAGACCAGGTTGGCCTTGATCTTACAGAGATCCATCTGCCTCTACCTCCTGAGTGCTGGGATTAAAGGTGTGTACCACCACACCTGGCCTAAGATAGTTCTTAGCCACCATGTGGGTTCTGGGAATTGAACCCAGGTCTTCTGCAAGAGCAGTCAGTGCTCTTAACCGCTGAGCCATCTTTCCACCCCCCTTAATTAATTATTTTTTGAAACAAAATCTCAGTATAGACCAGCCTCGCCTTGAACTTGAGGTATCATTCTGCTTCTGACTTCTGAGTGCCTAGATATCAGGAATGCACTCATATGCACTGTAGCTTTTGCTTTTCAGTCAAGTTTTTATTGTAATCTTCATGGATATCTAAAGAATTTGAAATGAGATGATTTTATGAGACATTCGTAACTCATAGGGCATGCATTTTCTTATATCCCTCTAATTTTTAAGACTTTATTTGTAGCTTTGTTTTGATGAAGTGCTAATTTATCCTCTTCCTTCAAATGATGAAGTAACTGACCTCCTGAAGATGGGGTTAGAAATATAAGCCATTCTTTAAATCAGAAAGTTGCTTCAGTGAGTTTTCCTTGTGCTAGGTCTTCTCTCTCAGGCCTTGGTACTGAAGCTAAACATCAGTTCAGTTGACAACTTTACTCAATTCTAGGCAACACTGGCTATGTGCTTCCTATAGAGATGGTGAATCCATTCTGGCTCTGACACCCAATTTTATTGTAAAACACATTCATGTTGACATCATATCAGTTTTCTGAACTATTACTTGCATAAAAGAATTTACCCCGTTTATCCAGTCTTTCTCAGCCTCCAGGAAGGAGAAATCTACACACCCAGTGTTTTCATTTTGCATTTAATGTAGTCTAGTCCAGAAAATAGCCACTTCAGTTCTTTATAAAAACATTTTTCTAGTGGCACTTAGTGGAGTGTATTAGCTTAATGGTCTTCATTGTAAGAAGAAAACTAAGAGAAATGCAGGAGCCAGTGTTTGGCCAGAGCAGTTGAAGTTTAAGGTAAAACAGATCAATGCTGACCCAAGATTATGAGAATTAGTCTTTTTTGCAGCCAGTTGCCATTTGGAGTTGGCCTGCCAGCCTCTTTGGTGAAGGATTTTGTTGTCTGTACTGCCTACCAGACCTCTGTGATTGTGTTGTTTTGTGAAAGCCTTTCCTTGCTGATTCCTTGGTCCATGTTTTTCCTAGATCAGATTTTTAAAATTTAGAATCTTTTCCAAATAAATCACCTTTGGTTTATGGGAAAAATAAAAGAGTTTTTCATGTGCATAAAACCTAGCCCTGCCATTTAAGTTCAGTTCAGTTCAGCTTGGTACTGAGTTTTATCGAGGTTTTATCCTTGGCTATCATGATAATACAATTTAGTCTTTTTACTTTTTATAGTACTTGACTGAGTTTCCCAATTCTAAAATATCAAGGACCTCCCACCCCCCACTCCCCACCCCCACCCCCTTTCCCTTCTCTGTGAATACTGGCTTCCTTAAAATGCTGCAGACCTAGTTGGAGGGATTTAATGAGATTTTCCTTGTTATTTGGTCTTACTGTTCTGAGCCTGTCCATTGGGAATTTCATTTGCCCATAAAAGATTGACATTCTAACATGGAGTGATTGCAAATTTTGTTTTTAAACTAGTATCACAAATGTTTCCATTTGATTACTTAAATATGAGTATATAATATACATAGGATTTTAAAAGGACCGGTTCTCAATACTATATATATGTTAATTGATTCTTACCTATATTATTTTTTTGGTCTGGTATGATCCTATGACTGCACAGAGAATTTTAAAGAGGTTTTGTCTCTCCCATACTATATTTCTTAAACATTGTGGACAGGAAAAGGTTGGAACAGAAAGAGAAAATTGCAAACATACCCTGACTTTCCAGTGGCTGGATGCACATTATCTTTATCTTTATTTATTAATAAAAGACGGAATGCCTTGGAAAACAAAAGGTTTTAATGGCCGGTGCTTGGTATCCTTGACAACAGTCCCGAAAGAATATTACATTAGGGCACCAGAGAACTTTTAAAAATAAGTAATGGAATTCCGTCTCTGTTATGCTTTTAGTAGTCATTTCGGCCATGGTGCAGCGAGGTCATAAGCTGAGCTCAGTGAAGGGAGCCAGAACATGAAATGATGCTGAGAGAACGTCTGGGAGATGAGAGGTACAGAATTACAAGCGAAAGTGCAGGCCTGCTGAGGCAATTACAGCTTAATGGGGTCATTTGGAAGGCAATTGCCAGGGGTTAATGTAGTATGGAGAGATGAGGTGAGATTGAAGTGAAATTTGGGGCTGGAAATGTGTTAAGATGAAAGATCAGAGAGCAGCAGAATCTGCAGTGGTGAAGGTTTATAACATGCAAAGATTTGAGAAAATGTAAAAAAAACAGTACTCACATGTTTAAAAAAAGTGACTATAAATATTTTAAAAATATTTTCCTAAAAGAGGTTTCCAGCTTAAAAAAAAAGCACGTTGTATATAAAGGATCTAGTTCTAAGGAAATTTTGTACTAAAATTCACATTATTTATTTTTATTTTGACCATTTTTAGGTCACAGTGAGCTTAGACTACTAACATTGGCACCGATGTCTATGAAAGTAACTGTTTTGTTTAACAAAATACTACCCCTTATTAAAATCTTAGAGTTAAAAAAATTCCAAGGTGTATATTTGTAATGGATTCACCACATCATCTTTTCAGGCATTAAAATATACTATATAAAATGTCAAAATATTACCAGAATGTAAGCTAGCATTCTTTGAGTGGGTATTTTGGTTCTGAGAAGTATGCTTAAATATTACAGGTGTTTAAATTAAAAATGTCAAACCATGAAGGCATAATGGAAGTAATCATTTTTACGTAGTTTTAAGCAGTGCATGGTTTGAAAAAGCTTTGCATGCCAGACTGTTGTGAATGAGTGGAGTTCATAAGAATTCAAAGGACAAAAGAGATCATTATGCTTTGTTACCTCAGCTAGTTCATTTCCTTAATTGCTGAGTGTAATCCAGTCTTAGAAGAAAACTCTGGGGCTTTAAGATGATCAACACCGGCACCTTATGGCACAGAAAATGGAAATGCTCTCTTGTACCGTTGCCACTTCAGGAACACTAAACCTTGATCAAAGGCTGAACTTTTCTTAAGGTCGGCCATGTGAACATCCCCTGGAGCTGTACCATTCGCTGAACCATAATGAAGTTTAGTAGGTTCAGCACCATTTCTCTCTGACTGTGACCGTCCTGGATCACTGGCTAGCAATAGCATATTATCAGCTTTTCACATAGGTGAGGTTTAAATATAGTTATGGTTAGCAGCATAATTCGCTTTAAAAAAAAAAGTGTTTTTTTGCATATTATGAAACTGCACAAACTACTATTACTATCTAACTGCTTTAGGCAAGAAATAGGTTGTGGTGATTCCTCCCCCCCCCCAGATTCTTTTAAAGGGATTGCTTGTTGTGTTCTCTGAAGCTAAATCTTTCAGAAAACCTTGGAAATTCCTGTAGGTTTTTCCACAAAGTCCCTTACTGTGTGATGTGGAAGCAACTGCCAAGTGATTGGCTCATCCGAAGCATTTTTATTTATATTTTTTCTTGCCTAGGCAACAGTTTAGCTTGGTTTTAAGGGGAATTTTTCCTTATAGAATGTGTATAGTTGCATACGTTAAGCTTTGAAAAAATACACTAAGACAAAAAATATGACCTTTAAAAGCATGGTTGAGTTGCATTCATTTTATAACCATCAAAGCAACTCTGTACTGTTGTAAGGTAGAAAAATCAATGATGCAATCTTTTTCCTTTTGCCTTGTGCAATCCGTAATTGAAACGGAAAATCAAATGAACGGCTAACAGATAATTGTTTTATCAATATTCCCTGCCTGCCCTACAAGGGTCAGCATAGAATGATCATGAGCCAGGGATATGATGAGGACAAAATGTGAAATTGAACAGCAAGGAGGCAATAAATCAGCCTTGACAAGAAAGAGTGACCAGCATGTAGCTGTTGTAGGCAGCTTTGGGGACAGTTTATGTCTCAGGTGTCTGTCCTGATTAAAAAATACGTGGAGCATTGCCACCAATAAGCCTGGCTATTTCTGGGTTACAGTACCAAAAGATAATGCATTTAAGAAAACGTGAATGAATCTTAGGACCCCCCAAGGTACTGTAATTTATATTAAAAGGAAATTGTTAAAGTGTATTTTCATAGATTCAGATATTCTATGTTGGTATAATATGTAAATAGCATTTTATTACATTGTTGCATTTATGCAATAGGCAGTGACTGGAAAGTGACTGGATTAGCTTTTTCTTAGTATATTCTATAAAGTTTTTATAAATATTACTTCTTTCTTACATGTTGAAGCTATTTAAGCGACTTTACAATGTCATTTAAGGAGAGAAGATCTAAGCAAAATTGATGACTTGTCTATCCAGGATTTCTTTTGTTTTCTTTAATTTCCTGTCCTTTAGAAATTAGTGTTTATCAGAGAAACATGAGTGTAAATATTCAGTAGTAGCATGGAATGTGTAGGATTGTATAAATATTATTTGTGTCTATATTAATTCTAGATAACTTTATATATCACCAAAACATTTGTTACAAATTTATTCATGTAAGACACATTGATAGAGGTAGATGAAACTCAATATTATACACACTGCTTATAGGAATTTAAATTGGTAGAAACTTTTGGGCCATTTTAGAAAAGTATTTATAAAATTTTAAGATACATTATCAAATACTTTACAAATTAGTACTGAGGAGTTAGGGATGTTTATATATATGTGTGTATATATATGTATATATATGTATATATGTATATATATACATATATACATATATGTATACATATGTATATATATACATATATACATATATATACACACACTGTATTATGGTTGCCATAACAACATCCTCTTCTTCCTGTATTACATTTTATTTTTTATTTTTATTTATTTATTTTTTTTTGGCGTTTTCGAGACAGGGTCTCCCTATGGCCCCAGCTGTCCTGGAACTCACTCTGTAGACCAGGCTGGCCTTGAACTCACAAAGATCCGCCTGCCTCTGCCTCCCAAGCGCTAGGATTAAAGGCGTGCGCCACCACGCCCGGCTGCTAATCCTGTATTACATTTTAATGAAATTGAATTTTGAGACATGTCACAGAAGATAGAACATCAGGCCCCAGCAGTACAACCAGTCACACCCTATTGTTGTCTCCTTCACTTTGCTTCTTTTCATATATTTTGAAGTATATCCAAAGTATATTATTTTACCTGTGGATATTTTTTTTTTGTCTTTTTGAGACAGGGTCTCCCTTTAGTTCCAGCTGGCCTGGAGCTCGCTATGTAGACCATGCCGGCCTTGAACTCACCAGAGATCCGCCTGCCTCTGCCTCCAGAGTGCTGAGATTGAAGACATGCGATCTCACACCCAGCTCTTACCTGTACATATGTTAATGTGTACTGTTAAGAAAGCAGGTATTGGGGCTGGAGAGATGGCTCGGCAGTTAAGAGGACCGACTGCTCTTGCAGAGGACCCAGGTTTGATTTCTAGCACCCACATGGCGGCTAAGAACCGTCTTTAACTCCAGTTCCAGGGGAATCTGATGCCCTCTTCTGACCTCCACGGCATTGCATGACATGGGTGCATTAACCTACATGCAGACAGTACATTCATACACATAAAAAAAATCAAGAAAGCAGGTATTAAAAAGCACCATAATTTAGTCACTGATCCATTATTTTATGTTAGCAATAATTCCTTGGTATCATATATCCAGAGTTTATTTAAAATAAAAGGATGAAAATAAAAGATACCCACTGCAATTGATGGTTATATTTTAAGTCATTTCAGATTTAAAGCATCTTTTTTTTTTTTGTTTTTGTTGAACAATTGGTGGTGTTTGTGGTCTAATTTCACGCTTTAGATTTTTCTGATTGTATCCTTGTGGTATAGTTGAACATGTTCCTCTGTTCTTCATATTTCCTCAGGATTGACCAGCAACAGGCTAAGTCAGAATCAGGTCTTGTAGCTTTCTTGGCATATCATTTTGTACTCTGTAAGGTAGCACACAATGTCTGCTTCTTTTTCCTTTGGTAATGTTGATAGCTATTAGTGCTCTATGTATACTTCTACCAGTTTACCTGGGGTTGTGAGGCAAATGTTATATTTCTTTTTTCATTTATTACTTGGAATGATCTATGAGGAGAAAATCTCCCTTGTTTCTACTACTTACTTGATGATGTGGTTTGCACCATTACTTGTAATAGGACTGGAAACCTCTGGTTTGAGGATCCAGCCTGCAGGTAGAGCACTTGCTTAACATCACAAATGACGGGATTGAAATGTTCAACAGTAGGTAATTTGGTTAAATTATACTATAATCATGTGGTAGAATTTAATATAATTATTTAAAATTGTGTTTTATGGTGCTTAATAATATGGAAAATGCACAATATAGTAAATTTGTAAAATAATATGACGTGGCTTGCTGTAAAATGGTGTATTATTCCACTTATTAAAGATCATATTAATGACAAAAAATAATATGCCGTATTTATAGACCTACCATGTACTTTCACTTAGAAAAACGTACTGAAAGAATAATGACCAAATATTTATGCCATAATGGTTGCTTTTCAGCAAAGGAGTTATGATTTCATTCTATTTTTCTTCTTTTATGCTTTTTCTATGTTTTTTAACTTTTTCACAAAGATCCTATATTTGTCTTACAGTAACTTTTCCCCCCTTATCATTTGTTCAGATGAATGAAATACAGCCGAGGGACTGGGTCTGTTCTAGTAGGCTATCTTGTTCCATCTTTTAACCCATGAATTTAACCTGTAGAATGGTTGTAATTGCAGAGGCACAAATAGATCACTGCAATCTAAATTAAGTGCTATCTCCCCTAATAGGTTTTTGTGATAGGTGTGTTTCTTATTATCTTTGTACAGCCAGAAGCCTCACACAGGGCCTGGCACAGGGCAGTATCCATAAGTACATTGAATTGATCTAGCCTTACGTGATGGTTCATGTCCTGTTCAGTGGTGGCCTTTTATTCTCTATAGGTGAAAGAGTTCCACCTTGGCTGTGGATAACTGGTAATCTCTAGTTTAGAGTCTAGTTTGGGTATCACACAGACTAAAGCATTTCAAATCTCCCATGAATATGTACCTTGTCTCACAATGATCAGTTTCTTTGGTTAATAATCACTTACCTGAAATAACTTCATGATACAATCTCCATCTCCTTCTGGTCCCTTTCTCCCCTTTGCTTCCCTACTTTATTCTTCCTTCCTTTCCTTACCTTTTCTCTTCCCTCACCTTCTGTTCCCTCTTCTTTTCCCTCCTTCCCTCTCTTCGTCCCTCCCTGGGTTTGGAGACAAGAGTTTCACTGTCTAACTGAGGTTGGCCTAGAACTCACTATGTACCAGACTGTCCTCTAACTCATAGTCCTCCTCCACCATTTCCTAAGTGATAACATTATTATAGGCACATGCCACAGTGTCCAGCTAGGTACAGTTTATTGGTTCTAGTGGTCTTGCACATTTAAGTTTGGGTCTTATGCCTAATTATCTTTATTTTTAGATCTTTTGGAATGAAAACATTGTGGTTCATTTTGAAGTTGATTACATCTGGTTTCATGCATGTCATTTTTCAGGAAGACAATAGTTGTGTCCTATAGTACTTAAGTGTGTTCCTCAACATCTTAAAATCTATTATTTTTTGAGAAGTATTTAATGAGTAGATGTTGAATTAATTAGGATGTTGCTATTGGATTATTGCTATGAAGTTAACATCATTAAGATTAGTACTATATTTAGAGAAGAAGAGATGAAAGAAAAATTCTATTTTAATACACTGTCCTCATTGCATTACTTTTAAGATTTATTGGGCTCAGAAATGAAGAGTTACTTAGTACTTAATATAACAGTCAACAAAATAGAAACTCTTGTTATTGCAAAGCCTATCTCCTATATGATAGCAATCTGGTACCTATATGGAATCACAGAATGCTGCTTATATGTGATAATGTATAATGATTTCCAAGGAGTCAGCAGCCATGTTCTGTGGATGGACATGAGATGGGCTCTGCAGTCAGGTGTCCATTAGTTTCTGTTTCTGTATGGTATTCAGGTAAGGTTCTATAATACCTATAATACAGTTCTATAATACCTAGAAAGAAGGAAAGAAACATTTATTGAACACATACCAAGTGTCAAATACTTTACTAAGAAGTTTGACATGCTTCACTCATCTTACTTAATTCTCACAAGATCTCTGGGAGGCATGTTAGAATTTTGATTTTCATCAATGAAAAAAAACAACCTGAGGCTCTAAGATGTTAATCTGCCTTCCCAGGATAACAGATAATGAGTGGGTGGAAGTGCCTTGTTCAGAAACCTCTCCTAATTACATAGGGTTTCTTCTGTAAGCCTCGCTGGGGAGGATGTTCCATAGGATTGACTTGCTGAATTTCCAGAGTGATTTCCTTGTACATGCAGCAGGTGAGGTCTGGTTTTCCTGTATGTGCTTCACTTTGTAGAGCGGTGTATCCATGAGGAGTGAGAGGGTGGTACAGGAGTCTGTTAGTAGTAGAAGGTCCTATCAGTGTTCCCAAGTGGCTTGAAGTGCTGAGTCACCCCAGGCATAATGGTGCGCACACCTTTAATCCCAGTACTGGGAAGGCAGAGGCAGGTGAATCTCTGTGAGATTTAGGCCAGCCTGGTATACATAGTGAGTGCAGTGAATGACAGGCCAACAAAAGAGGCGGGAGGGCACACATGAAGAACCTGTGTACATGTACCTCAGTCACCATGATTGTACTTCCCTGTTGCTCATGTCTTTCTCCACCCTCAATATTTTAGCATTTCTAAAACAAGGGTGCCTCCCAGATCAAGATCATTCATAGTCTAGTCAGTACTCTGTAGTCCAGGCTGTCCTGGGTAGCCCAGCCTGGCCTTGATTTGTGGCTATCCTCCTCTCTCTAGTCTCTTAGGTATACTGGGATTATCAGTGTAAGCCACAACACTTGGCAGTATGTTTTCTTTCTTCACAGAAAGCATGGTAAGTCTTATAACTGATGGCGTCTTAGATTTGATAAAATATAATTATGTATATTTTTGATGACACCAAGATATTTATATACATCATGTTTCCTAAAGGCCGCACAGAAGCTATTCCAATTGTCAGTTTATCATCAGTATCTTATCAGTTTAGATGTGTGTGACAAGTGCTTGCACTGAAGTGTAGCTACTGCAGACCTGGAGTTTTCTGTTAGGCCATGCTCCCTGCCTTGCAACATGCCTAACTGTCTGCAAAAATTATCTTTGCAATTTCTTAATTTTTACTTAGTTTGCATGTAACTGTGTTGGAGTATTTTTGGAGCATTTATTAATATGCTTATAGACTGCCTATGTTACTGTATATTTTGAATTATACATTCTTCAATACATCATATGATATACTATGTAATGGTTGCAAAGAAGTCATCAGCTTCTCTATGAGTCATTGGCTTAACTTTTTTTTTTGGTCTTTTCGAGACAAGGTCTCCCTGTAGCCCCAACTGTCCTGGAAGTTGCTCTGTAGACCAGGCTGGCCTTGAACTCACAAAGATCGGCCTGCCTCTGCCTCCTGAGTGCTAGGATTAAAGCCGTGTGCCACCACACCCGGCTTTGGCTCACTTTCTAAATACACACTTAAGTGAATCACTAACTGATAATAAAAGGAGACAACATTGTATAAATTAGTATCTTAAATATTGATTCAAGTTTTGCTAACAAAAATAAAGAGAAAATGCCATGTTCTTTTAAGTTTTGTTCTCAGTCCATTTATTTTCATGAGAGTCTCTAGAATTTGCTGAATGGTGGGAGGTTTGGCATGTTTTGGAATATGTGCATCTTTGATTTTTACATACTGTTCTGATGTCAGAGGAATTTCTGCATTGACAGCTGAAGGAGTCCATGGTGTTGTTAGTCAGGGCACTGCAAGCTCAGGCCTGGGCTGAACACAGTACTGTGCTGGTTCTTGTTTTGTTTTGTTTTGTTTTGTTTTGTTTTGTTTTGTTTTGTTATGACTTGCCTTTTGAAACCTAATAACAATGATATTTTTCATATTACCTTTCACAGTGTCCATTACCTGTTATTTAAATGTTCAAGCCTATAGGAAACATGATTGGGAGGTAGGATGTGATTGAAACAAATAGCAGTTTACATAAGAAAAGTGTATGTTTTTTAAAGACAATAAGCACAAGGTCAAGACTACTGAAGAATTTCAGTTTGCAAAGCTTTTCTTTTTCTTTTGCAGAAATATAGATAAGCACAGGAATTAAGTTTAGAAGCCTTGCAAAAACTCAAGACAAAAATCTTGGTGAAAATCAACATTTTAAATCATGCTAAGTCTCATCGTATTTTTACTCATCCCCTTCCAGAGCATTGACAAAAATATGAAATTGATTTGGTTGAAGGGTGTTAAAGAGCCGACAGCCAAATGTCACAAACAATGAATGGCTGCAGTGTTGAGAAAATCAATAGGGAGGTTAAGCTGGTCTTGTGAAAGACTTGGCAGACTGCTCTGTCCCGGGAAGATATCTGTCTTCTGGCCTTGGTTTCATGATCAAAAGGAAAACTTGATAGGTTTAATGAAGGGAGATACTGTAAACCTGACAACAGAAATATAGACACTGTGGTAAACTGTAGCATACATCAGTGAGAAGAGCTATTAGATATATTTTCACTCTGAAAAAATATTTATGGGTAGAGATGTCAAAAATATTAACATTCTTTTACTTCTTCATTGATTCTTTCTATGAGCAAATAAATTTGCCTGAAGTAAAAAAATTTGGCTAAGTATATAATAAGATGTTAAATTTGCAGGGTAGAATTATTACTCTTTAACTTAGTGAACTCATTTTCCAGATCTGTTCATTATCATGTTTAAAATCTAAATCAAAATCACATTTTCGTCACTCAGATTAGATGAAAAGTATTGTCAAAGATCAGGAGCTTGGGTAAAAGAGGACAGCCATTGACTTGTCCATGAAAATAGAAAGTCTGCCACTGCAAACTGAGGTGGGATTTATGATTCATTAGTCCATCCCACAGGCTGTTAGAAGATGTTTTATAGAAGCACCCTCTTTTACAATTTTATTGATAAACAGTATCCTGGCCTAAAAAATACTTCACTCTGATTGTTTTGATCATAACTGTAAATAATGAGATCTGACATTTAATACATAGCATATTAGATTAAGATCATTTATAGATTATCTTTCTTTGCAGTTTACTGTAGTTTATTCTTGATCTGCTATATTCCAAGTAACATTTTGTCTTTTTATACCTGAATTTCTTAAGAACTCTTAGTAGTGTACAAAAGGAGTTCTTTCTTGGGTGTTTTTTGTGGAAGGCAGTATGCTAGATGTTGATATAAACAACACGATTAAAGGCATTTGTTTCTAAGTTTAGAGACGTTAAAAATATTAATGCTTTCTTAAACTTGGCAACTCTTATTTTATTATTTATCATCGGATTTGACATTCTCTGTGTATATCTCTAGATATGTTTGAGAAAAAACTCATCATTACATTTAAAATTACCAAATGTTATAATCAGTTTAGAGAAGATGACAACCTGTTTACAAAACAATAATAGCCAGGCATGGTGGTGCACGCCTTTAATCCCAGCACTTGGGAGGCAGAGGCACGTGGATTTCTGTGAGTTCAAGGCCAGCCTGGTCTACATAAGTGAGCTCCAGACCAGCTGGGACTAAAGGGAGACCCTGTCTCAAAAGACAAAAATAAATAAATAAATAAAAATAAAAAAGGGGGGCTGGAGTGGTGGCTCAGCGGTTAAGGGCACCTACTGCTCTTGCAGAGGACCCAGGTTCAATTCCCAGCACTCATGTGCTGGCTAAGAACCATGTTTCCCAGTTCCAGGGGAATCTGACACCCTCTTCTGACCTCCGCGACATTGCACGACACGGGTGCACAAACTTGCATGCAGACAGTACATTCATACACATACGGAAATAAATAAAATTAATAAAAAAATAATAATAATAAAAAGAGAAGAAGGGAAAAAAAAAACCAGGGAAAATGCCTGGCAAATTTTCTGCAAGTGGACGCTGTAATAAAAATGCCCCCTACTTTGTGGGGATGGTATTTGGAGGGCTGCTGCCATATGTTACTTTCCTTTTTAGCTGGGATTATGCCATCATTATTGCTGATAAAAGCTGTTTACTGCCTTGGCAAAGGAATGATGCTTGGAGCAGTTTTGGAAACCGCCATTCAGTTTACAAAAAAGTTCATTTAGTGCCAGATGCTAGAGAATCCTAGGTCTTTGTTATCTTTTCCCATTATTAGATCCATCCATTGTCTATTTCCTTTTTCTCTTTTCTAATAGAATGCTGCCTCTTACTACCTGTTTTCACTCTGGCAGTTAATGTGGGAGGTTATCTAAATGATTACATTCTCCATGTTAACTGATCAGTACTAAAGATGGGTCATTTGGCTTTGAGAACCGCTGACCAGATTTGGAATAAGCACTGCAGAGTGCAATGAGAGTCTAGCTTCTAAGCACTGAATATGTGCGCTTTTAGTACCATTGCACATCAAGGGGAGCCTCACTCATTCTTGGAATAATCTGTTGGCTAATGTGCTGACTCTGGAAACACTGGTCAGTTTATATCATGATTTTTATACTGTTAAGAAACTGCTAAATACATGGCTATAACTTTTTATGAGAATATCCCCTTCCAGTTTCTTTCATGAAAAATTTCCTCTGCTTTTAAACACAATATTTGGTAGTGACTGCGTGATTGGATTGAATTGCCATAGGAACCTGTAAATGGAAATAATGATAAACTTATTGTTAATTTGCATATAATATCTAGTAAGTCTTTGTTGCATACTTGTTTAGTAAGTAGTATTAAGTAAGGAGATTTTTGTTTGTTTGGGTTTTTTTTGTTTGTTTGTTTTTTGTCTTTTTGAGACAGGGTTTCCTTTTAGTCCCAGCTGGCCTGGAGCTTGCTATGTAGAGCAGGCTGGCTTTCAACTCACAGAGATCCACCTGCCTCTGCCTCCCGAGTTCTGGGATTAAAGGCATGTGCCACCACACCTGGGTAGGAGATTGTTTTGATTTTAGTGTCTTTTGGGGTCACCATTTCATTAAAGTAGGCTTATCATTCAGTGTCTAAACACCTACCTCCCCAGTTGCAGGACTTCTCCATGGAGTGAGTATATATGTGCAGAGTATGTGATTTGTTGAAACACCCAGAAGGTACATGCTTGGCCATGTTTGTATTATATGCCAACTATCTTTATCCATGGAAGTCTTGAATTTATAATTATTATAATTGACAAATTAACTCTTATACATCATGTTGGCAAATTAGAGTTTTGCTGGTTCATCAGAATGTTGCCCTTAGTGTCCCAAGTCTTTAGTGTGTCTACTCTGTTCTGGTGTTTTCTCTTTCTTAGGGTCTGCTGCCAAGAGAACAAAGTCTAAAAAAAAAAAAATCTGTGCAAACCCTACATTTTCTATTGTGAACATTAAAAATTGTTTTGATATGTTTTTATTTTATGTGTATGAGTGTTTTGCCTATACATGTGTCAGTGCATCATGTGCATGCAATGTCTGCAGAGGCCAGAAGAGAGAGTTGAATCCCATGGAACAGGAGTTATGAATGGTTGTTCGCTCTAGTACAGTACTGTAGGAACAATCCCTGAACAGCAGGGTACTTTGTATCAAACTATGCCTGTCATTTAGTTATATGAACATTTATCTTTATTTTTGTTTTTCTGTGACGGTCTTACATTGTAGCCCAAGTGGGCCTGCTCCTCTCTTGCAAGTAGTTGGTATTATAGGCAGGCAGCCACCATGTCTGGCTGAGTTTATTTTTAATATTAAACTTTTCAGCTTTACGATAGCCTTTGCTTCCCAAATAATTATCCTTTAAATTGTATTGGAAAAATTGTTACTGAAAGCTACCAGTTTAGAGATCAGCACACCTTCTTTCCTGTTGATCCACATACATGTGTATAAATTTTAGGGAATGAGCCGGGTGTGGTGGCGCATGCGTTTATTTTATTTTATTATTTATTTTTTTTAACAAATCACACTTTTTTTAATTTTATTTATTTTTGTATGTGTATGAATGTACTGTCTGCATGTAGGTTTGTGCACCCGTGTCGTGCAATGCCGCAGAGGTCAGAAGAGAGTCTTGGATTCCCCTGGAACTGGAGTTCTCCTGGAATTGGAGTTACAGACAGTTCTCAGCCGCCATGTTGGTGCTGGGGATCGAACCCGGGTCCTCTGCAAGAGCAGTCGGTGCTCTTAACCGCTAGGCTATCTCTCCAGCCTGGCGCATGCCTTTAATTCCAGCACTCGGGAGGTAGAGGTGGGTGGATCTCTGTGAGTTCAAGGCCAGCCTGGTCTACAGAGTGAGCTCCAGGACAGCTGGTACTAAAAGGGAGACCGTGCCTCAAAAATACCAAAAAAGGAAAAAACTAAAAAACCTAAATATTAGGGAATGAGCATGCGTCATAATGTTGTATTCAGATGTACCATTTCCACAAAGACTACATGCTGAGCTGTCAGTCTCCCTCTCCCTTCATATGTGCAAATTTTTTCTCATGGAGTGTGCAAGCATTGAAACAGTGTCTTTCAGGGAAACAGAGAGGTAGTTTGGGCTTAAAGAATTTACACTGGGGGGGTGCCGGAGAGATGGCCTAGCAGTTAAAGAATTTACACTGGGCTCAAATCATCTTTCAGTCTGGTTCTGGACTCCCAGTTGGGTGTTTTTTGTTTTTGTTGTTAAACTGTCAGGACTTTGGACTAGTTATTTTGAGACTTTTTCTGAAGTTTGATTTCTGACTACAAAAAAAATGCATAGTATTTGATATAAATGTGCTGATGAAAAGAGCCTGGCTGCTGGGTAAGTAGTAGACACTTTTTTTTGGGGGGGGGTGTCTTTTTGAGACAGGGTCTTGACCCTAACCCTGTAGTTTCAGCTGTCCTGGAACTCACTATGTAGATGAGGCTGGCCTTGTACTCATAGAGATCCACCTGCCTCTGCCTCCGGAGTGCTGGCATCAAAGGTGTGCGCCACCACACAGTAGTAGATACTTTTATTATCAGTTAACTAGACTGTATCAGTGTGGGTGACTCAGTTAAATGAAGTCAGTTCAGTCTTGTCTTTCTGGCTAATCTGCATGGAAGAGGTTTTGACTTTCTTATTTCGGTGGTTGATTCCCTTAGTTAATCTAGCAATTCAGTTAATCAGCCACCACCAACTCAGCGGCTGCCTCCTGTTGTATTATTGATAGGCCAGGAAGGTTAAGATGCTATCAACAGGGCCTTGCTGCAAACCTGGACACAGTGGGATCAGAGCTTCAGTTTTGTTTTAATTGAAAGTCAGTCCGAGAAGGTCTAGCTTCGATATTGTCATTTGTAATTGAGCCTGTAATGTTTTTATTACCACAGTTTTTGCAATGCTGAAGGTTTCATTTTCCTTATGCCAATAATTTAAAGTTTATAAATACATCAAAATTTCTGAAGCACTTTGGCATCCAAGCAAGCAATTTTTGGTATCATCAGTGCAGCAGCAGCACTTCTTGTTGGCATGCAGTTCGGGTTTGATTCTGATTTTCTTAGTTTTTCAAGGTAAAATTTTTTGTTTAAAAAAATTCCCCCAGGGGCTGAAAGATAGCTCAGTGGTTAAGAGCTGCGACTGCTCTTGCAGAGGACCCAGGTTCGATTCCCAGCACCCACATGGCGGCTAAGAACTGCCTTAAAAAAAAAGAGAACCATCTTTAAGCCAGGCATGGTGGTACTCGCCTTTAATCCTAGCACTTGGGAGGCAGAGGTAGGTGGATCTCTGTGAGTTCAAGGCCAGCCTGGTCTACAGAGGGAGCTCCATGCCAGCTGAGACTAAAGGGAGAACCTGTCTTAAAAAGACCCCCCCCAAAAAAAAATTCCCCCAAAGACAAATCTTATCAAATTGTAGATGCTGTCTTAACAGTATATAAAACCGTGCTCTTATTAGGGTACAATGCTACTTTTGGTTGAGTATGTAAGGTTCTTCTTTTCCTCCTCCTTCTCCTCCTTCTTTTTTTGGTAGTGGTGTTATTTTTATTTTCATTGTTATTCTATGGGGAAAATGTCACTTTCTGTTTAGATAGATGCATCTAGAACCAAATGAGGGCAGTAAAGTCTAATAGAAGGCTTTACAAATGAAAGTTTTGTTTCTGTTTGTGCAGTACCTTGTTCCCCTTTCATGTACCCTGGGAAATCATACTGATCAATAGTTCCCATTTCAGTACAACTGCAGCAGAGCATTACAACTGTAAAATTTACAACATTGTCTGCTGTAAATTTTAATTGGAAAAGCCTTATAGCTTTGCTTTATCTTTGGAGGCTTAAATCTATATGATTTTTTTTAAGTAAAAAAATTTACAGCATAATATCATGTCATACAATTTTTATGGACATGTAATATAAATAGGACCAAACCATAGCCTTATTGGAAAAAAAATAGCTATAAAAACATATTTTAATGCCTAGTATATTCAACATTTTTCTATAGAAACAATGGACTTGGTAAAGTTATATAATGAATGTTATAAATAATTATGAACACTATCAGGTGAGAATATTAACAAATAAATTTTCTAATAAAAAGTATATTCTGTGGCCTTTGTGTCTCTAGTGAGGCTTCTTTTTGAATCAGCATAAAATCCTCTGTGTAGAGCACATATTCTGAGCCAGACAACTATATGAGAAAAATGTTGCTTTCTGCACAGCTTTAGTTCTGTCACAGGTCAGGCTCAAAATGCTGTGTGATACAGTTATTGACTCTAATCTGGGCATAAACACAAGTCCTCAAGCACCAGCCCAATTAATAATTTGCATAATTAACATGCATATTAAATAGGAACTGGCCTTGCATCTGTATTTGCAGTGACGGGGTAATGAGGGCTAACCGAGCGGCGCCTCGGGCCTGTGTAGCAGACGTGTGGCAGTAGTAATTTTTGCTTGGATTGACAACTGCTAGACAAGCAGTCCCAGCATAAAACTAAAGCCTGTTTGGCAGTATTAATCGTTGACAAACTGCTCTTAAAGCTGTAACATTGTTTCTGTCAGTTGTTTGGTTTGATGTCACTGTTAGACATAATAAATCAATAGTGTCAGAATTTGGTAATGTTTATAGCTAGCAAGGTTTATTATTTCATATGACTGTCATGTACAAATGGTGGTTATCATGGCTGACTCTAAATTATCAAAGACAGAATATTGCTTTGAATATACTTCTGTAATTCTTGTTTCAATGAATATTTGCCATCTGGAAATGCTTTTGGTTGGTATATCTGCCCAGTTCCATCATGATTTTTTTTTAACTTTTGCTTTTCTTTTTTTTATTGTATTTATTTATTTATTTATGTGTATTAATGTACTGTCTGCATGTAGGTTTGTGCACCCATGTCGTGCAATACCATGGAGGTCATAAGAGGGTATTGGATTCCCCTGGAACTGGAGTTCTGGAATTGGATTTACAGAGGGTTCTCAGCTGCCACGTGGGTGCTGGGGATCGAACCCAGGTCCTCTGAAAGAGCAATTGGTGCTCTTAACCACTAGGCCATCTGTCCAGCCCCCATCATGATTTTTATGTACTATGTATTGTGATCTTTTTTTTTTTTTTTTAATCTTTTTGAGACAGGGTCTCCCTGTAGCCCCAGCTGTTGTGGAACTTGCTGTGTAGACCAGGCAAAGATCCTCCTGCCTCTGCCCCCGGAATGCTGGGATTAAAGGTGTGTGCCACCATACCTGGCTATGCTGGCATATTAAGAAGAGTATGCAATTAAATTTCTTGAAAGTTGATTATATCTTAAATAGGAAGATATACCTAGGTTCCTCAGCTTCCTTGTATTTAAATATTGATGCCACTTGTGTGAAAGAGTACAAGCATACTGAGATCCTCAGAGTGGGGCTTGAATTTTAGGGGAGCTTCTGGATGGATAAGAAGGAATATTGTATTATATGAACTTATTGTATATAGGGAGAGTAAGAGATAGAGATACGGGCAAAATGCATTCTTTCTAATTGTTCCTACATTTAACTAACATTTATTCTGATTCCCATTATAATGAACTTTTACATTTTTCCTTTATATTTTCAAGATGTTCCTTTAAAAGTGAACTCAACAAATATTGTTTGTGTTGTTATTTGATTAGAAACATTCACATTAAAATTTTACAGGTCAAATTACTAGCTAATAGATAAACATGCTAATCGTATAGCTCTAATCTGTTCATGAAAACCTAGTTAAATAATGAAAGGTGTTTTCAAAGAGTTAGGAAGAATTTTATTATTATTTTGGATAACATTGAAGTTTTCAATTAAACATATATCCAATTACATTTTATGTGAATTAAAGGATTTTGTGACTGTCTTGGTTACCTTCAGTTGCTGTGATAAAAACACTGACCAAAACCACTTTGGGGAGGAAAGAGTTTATTTCACCTTCAGTTTACAGTTCCTCATGGAGGGGCAGACAAAGTAGGAGCTAAAGACAGGAACTGAAGAACAGACTGTGGAGGAACAGTACTTACTGGCCTGTGTTTAGCCTGCTTGTGTGCGTGTGTGCGTGTGTGTGTGTGTGTGTGTGTGTGTGTGTGTGTGTGTGTGTTTGAGACAGGGTATCCCTGTAGCCCCGGCTGGCCTGGAACTAGCCTTGTAGACCAGGCTGGCCTTGAATTCACAGAGATCCACCTGCCTCTGCCTCCCAAGTGCTGGGATGAAAGGTGTGCACCACTATGCCTGGGTTAAAGATGGTTCTTAGCCTCCAGTGGGTGCTGGGAATCGAACCTGGGTCCTCTGCAAGAGTGGTTAGTGCTCTTAACTGCTGAGCCATCTCCCCAGCTCCTTAGCCTGCTTTTTTACAAAATACAAGACCACATATCCAGGGGTGGCACTGCCCACAGTGTGCTGGGCCCTCCAGTATCACTCAAGAATTAAGAAAATGCTTCACAGGCATGGCAACAGGCCTGTCCAATGGAAGGAATTCCTCAACTTAGGTACCCTTTAACCATGTGCATCAAGTTGATAAGCGAAGTTATTTTAGCACAGTGACCTACTAATAGGTATTTATTAATTATGGGCATAAGAAGCATATTAATTAAAAAAAGTAATCATCTGAAGTGGAGCTACCTTTAATTTGCCATAGAAATATTCCAATTTATTTATTTATTATTTTTTATGTGTTTGAATGTACTGCCTGCATGTAGGTTGGTGCACCCGTGTTGTGCAATGCTGAGGAGGTCAGAAGAGGGCTTCGGATTCCCCTGGAACGGAGAGTTAAAGATGGTTCTTAGCCACCATGTGGGTGCTGAGAATCAAACCTGAGTCCTTTGCAAGAGCAGTTGGTGCTCTTAACTGCTGAGCCATGTCTCCTGCCCCAGAAATATTCCAATTTATGCTGGGTGTGGTGGCACATGCCTTTAATCCTAGCACTCAGGAGGCAGAAGCAGGCAGATCTCTGTGAGTTCAAGGCCAGCTGGAGCTACAGGGAGACCCTGTCTCCAAAAACAAAATAAAACAAAACAACAAAAACCTTAAAGGAGGAATAGATAAATACTATAAAAATTACCTGAAGGGGGCTGGAGAGATGGCCTAGCGGTTATGAATGCCGACTGCTCTTGCAGAGGACCCGGGTTCTATCCCCAGCACCCACATGGCTGCTGAGAACCGTCCGTAACTCCAATTCCAGGAGAACTCCAGTTCCAGGGGAATCCAACGCCCTCTTCTGACCTCTGTGGCATTGCATGACACGGGTGCACAAACCTACATGCAGACAATACATTCATACACATAAATAAATAAAATAAAAAAATTTTTTAAATTACCTGAAATTATGAGAGAAGCATATGTAATTCCAGCAGTTCAGATTGTAAGCTCTGTGGCCTGCTTGGCATACATAGCCAAATCTTGTCTCAAAAAGTCGAGGGCTAGGTAGTGATGTAGCTCTGTAGTAGAGCCCTTGATCCTTAGCACTGAAAAACAAAACAGCAAGCAAGCATTAGAAGAATCTTTGAACCACATGTGGTAGTGCACATCTGTAATATCAAGGACTCAGGGAATGGTAGCGGGAGAATCTTGCCTATCTATGTGTGTATATATCATATACATATACACATATACATATATCATATACATATGAATAGCCTGTGGTATAAGGAAACCATAGACAAATAATAACAAGGACTCCTCAGGATATAAATTAACTGTTACATTAATTTAAAGGTTCTTTAAAAATCAGTAAACCTTTCAAGGCCAGCCTGGTCTACAGAGCGAGTTCCAGGACAGCTGGGGTTACAGGGAGACCCTGTCTCAAACAAACAAACAAACAAACAAAAAAACAACAAAAAAAACCCCAGTAAACCAGAGCTGGAGAGAGGTTTAAGAGGTTAAAAGCACTTGCTACTCTTGTAAAGGACCCAGTTTAATTCCTACCATCCACATGGCAGCTGGCAACCATCCATAACTCCAGGGGACCTGACATTCTCTTCTAGCCTCTCTAGGCACTGCATGCACACAGAGCACATACTTCAGACAAAACATCCATACACGTAAAATAAAAAAGTATTTTCAGTAAACTGAAAATCTTAAATTTAAATATGGTATTCCATTCAAAACTAGCATTTCTAGAAAGCACATGATCTATTTTTGAGAGTCCTATTCTTTTATTTTATTTTTTTATTTATATATTTATGTGTATGAATGTACTGTCTGCATGCAGGTTTGCGCACCCGTGTCGTGCAATGCCACGGAGGTCAGAAGAGGGCGTCGGATTCCCCTGGAACTGGAGTTCTCCTGGAATTGGAGTTACAGACGGTTCTCACTGCTATGTGGGTGCTGGGGATCGAACCCGGGTCCTCTGCAAGAGCAGTTGGTGCTCTTAACCGCTAGGCCATCTCTCCAGCCCCAGCTCTAACATATTTATGAAAAACTATAGAAAAAAAAAAAAAAGAAAAACTATTGAAAAATATAAAGGGCGTAGAAGACAAAAAAAAATATTTCTTTAATGGTGGCAGAATATATTCTTTGAGTCTATAGGCATAAAACCATATAGAATGAATGCTAATTGTATAGCTCTGACATGTTTTGCTTTTTAATAATTTTTTAAATTTTATTTATTTTTGTATGTGTATGAATGTACTGTCTGCATGTAGGTTTGTGCACCCGTGTCGTGCAATGCCACGGAGGTCAGAAGAGGGCGTCGGATTCCCCTGGAACTGGAGTTCTCCTGGAATTGGAGTTACAGACGGTTCTCAGCCGCCATGTGGGTGCTGGGGATCGAACCCAGGTCCTCTGCAAGAGCAGTTGGTGCTCTTAACCGCTAGGCCATCTCTCCAGCCCCAGCTCTAACATATTTATGAAAAACTATAGAAAAAAAAAAAAAGAAAAACTATTGAAAAATATAAAGGGCGTAGAAGACAAAAAAAAATATTTCTTTAATGGTGGCAGAATATATTCTTTGAGTCTATAGGCATAAAACCATATAGAATGAATGCTAATTGTATAGCTCTGACATGTTTTGCTTTTTAATAATTTTTTAAATTTTATTTATTTTTGTATGTGTATGAATGTACTGTCTGCATGTAGGTTTGTGCACCCGTGCTGTGCAATGCCTCAGAGGTCAGAAGAGGGTGTTGGATTCCCCTGGAACTGGAATTAAAGACAGTTCTCAGCCACCATGTGGGTGCTGGGGATTGAACCCCGGGTCCTCTGCAAGAGCAGTTGGCACTCTTAACCGCTAGGCCATCTCTCCAGTCCCAGCTCTAATATATTTATGAAAAACTATAGAAAAAAAAAGAAAAACTATAGAAAATATAAAGGGCTTAGAAGGAAAAATTCAATGGCTTAGAAGGACTTTGGATAACTTGATGCATAATATAAAAAAGAGTAGCTAGAGGTGGTAGTGGTCAGATTAGGTTGTCTCGCTACCCACTCTGCTCATGAAGATGTTCAGAGCTTGTATGTGTTTACAAATAGAGGTCAAGTAGTCCTCTGAGGGGAATGGAGAAGAGGAGAAAGATGATAGTTGCAGATGGGCTAGAATTACAGAATTGGTAAAAGAAGACAAGGATTAGATCGAGTCTTGTCTTTTAGGGTTGTTCAAGTGGTCCCTCTTTTTTTTCCTTTTTTCTTTTTCTTTTTTGAGACAGGGTCTGCCTGTAGCCCCAGCTGGCCTGGAAATCACTATGTAGACCAGGCTGGCCTGGAACTCACATAGATCCCCACTTGCTGAAGAAAAATTTTTTTAAGTAATAATTAATGTTTTTTAATTAATTATATTATTTTTTATGTGTATGAGTGTACTGTCTGCATGTAGGTTGGTGCACCCGTGTCGTGCAATGCCTCGGAGGTCAGAAGAGGGCGTCGGATTCCCCTGGAACTGGAGTTAAAGATGGTTCTTAGCCGCCATGTGGGTGCTGAGAATTGAACCCAGGTCCTCTGCAAGAGCAGTTGGTGCTCTTAACTGCCGAGCCATCTCTCCAGCCCCTGAAGAAACTTTCTTAACGACTTCTATTAATAGTTCTTTCTGCTGTTCTTCACAGGACTTACCACAGCTGGAACACACCTCCACATGAAGGTCCAAGTTGTGCTTGTATGGGCAAGATTGAGATTGAGGGCACAGGGAAGACTTAGTATTTCTCTAACCCAAGCTCTCTGCTTGTGCTGGTATGAAGGAAGGGCTTACTGGTCAAATGAGCTCAATTCCCCTGACCTCCATTTGCAGCTGATAATGAGAGAAAGAAATGGTTTGTGGTCGCTTCCAAAGTCATCATGGATTACATTTGTTTGAATACGCTTTTCCTTCTTTCCTTCCTTTATGACCCTTGAAACTTTGAGAATACCCAGGTAACTCTTCACTATCAGTTTAGCTTTAGATTTTGCTGTTATTGGTTGTATGGCTATTAATTTTTGTGATAGGGCAATGAAGTCTTGTTTTGATTTGTTTTGTTTTGTTTTGTTTTGTTTTGTTTTGTTTGGGGCAGGGACTTTACATAGCCCCAGCTGGCCTGGAGCTCTCTATGTAGACCAGGCTGGTCTCTATATCACAGAGATCCACCTGTCTCCAACTCTCAAGTGGTTGGGATAAAGACATGTGCTATCAGGCCCAGAAGTAAAAAGATTTTTAATAAAAATAAGTACCACAAAATAATAATAGAAAAATAAAGAACAGATAATAACAAGGGTTGGTAAAGATGCAGAGAAATTGGAATCCTCCCACATAGGCTGATAGGAAAGTAAAATGGAACATACTCTGGCACTTCCTCTAAATATTAAATGTAGAATTACCATGTAGCCCAACAATTCTGACAGAATCAGAAACGTATGTCCATACAAATTCTTATACATGGGTTCTTCATAGCAGTATTTTTCATAATAACCATAAAGTAGATATAACTCAAATATGTATTCATCAATGAATGGATAATCAAATGGTGATATATCCAAGCAGTGAAGTATTATTCAGCTATGGAAAAGAATGAAGTAGTGATTATGTGCTACAATATATATAAACCTTGAAAACATTTTGCTAAAAAAAACATTCACTAAAGCATATATATTGTATGATACTTTTTTGGGGGGGGGTCTTTTCAAGACAGGATCTTCCTGTAGCCCTAGCTGTCCTGGAACTCACTCTGTAGACTAGGCTGGCCTTGAACTCACAAAGATCTGCCTGCCTCTGCCTCCCAAGTGCTAGGATTAAAGGCGTGCACCACTATGCCCAGCTAATACTTTTATGAATTGTCTTAAATGGAAAAATCTTTAGCGAAAGTAGGTTAGTATTTGCCTAGGGTTGAAGTAGCAGAGTGCAGAGAGGGAAGTGGTATTGAGGGGTTTGAGTTATGCTAGATGGTATGTTTTTAAAAAAAATTTTATTTATTATTTTTGTTTTATTCATATGAGTGTATTGCCTGCATGTATATAAGTGTATCCATATTGTGCAGTGTCTACTGAGGTCAGAAAAGGGCATTGGATCCCCTTGAACTGGAGTTATGGATGGTTGTTAGCTACCATGTGTGCTGGGAACTGAACCCAAGTTCTCTCCAAGAGCAACCAGTGCTCTTAATTGTTGAACAATCTCTAGCCCATGGGTATGGCTTTTTTCCCCCCTCCCCAGTCAGTATGGTTTTTAGTGGGTGGTGGAAACAGCATTGTATAACTCTATAAATATATTCTGAACCATTGCTTTTTGTGTGTGTGTGTGTGTGTCTTTTTGAGACAGGGTCTCCCTGTAGCACCAGCTGTCCTGGAACTCACTCTGTAGACCAGGCTGGCCTTGAACTCACAGAGATCCGCCTGCCTCTGCATCCTAAGTGCTAGGATTAAAGGCGTGCGTCACCACGCCCGGCTGAACCATTGCTTTGTTTTTTTTTTCACCTTTTTTTTTATTATTTATTTTTGTATGTGTATGAATGTCTATTGTCTGCATGCAGGTCTGTGCACCCGTGTCGTGCAATGCCGCGGAGGTCAGAAGAGGGTCTCGGATTCCCCTGGAACTGGAGTTCTCCTGGAATTGGAGTTACAGACGGTTCTTAGCCGCCATGTGGGTGCTGGGGATCGAACCCGGGTCCTCTGCAAGAGCGTC